>JABBOT010000028.1:3492012-3804048 GCA_016165875.1 Acanthopleura granulata
AGAATCCACGTGTACATGACAACTGGCACCTTCATACCCAGCAAAGCAGCACTTATTCCACTTATAGGGATCTTGCTTATACTTCTGACACACTCTCGGTCGCACAACTTTTTCGAACACGCGATAATTTGAGAATTTTACAAATATCTGGATTCCAGTTAATTTGTTGCGCATCAGTATGACTGGAAGGTATTTTATGTGTGTTTCTTTACAAAAGGCTTTAAGCTTGTTAAATAGTGCTTTCTGAGTGAATGTACTAGTAGAGTATGTGGTGCTGTTTTAGATGTATTTAGTTCCAATACAAGAATTTGGCAGCAATTATACGTGCAAATAGAGGCTTAAATAAATTTAAACGTTTGTTCCCTGGAACAATGCAAAAGGTCAGGAAGTGCCTCTACACCGTTAGATCATCAGAACTTGTTTGGCCTCGGGAAACGCATTGATGTCTGTATGGTGGACTACTGAAACAACCTTTTTTTGCAAGGTCGAGCCACTAGCCAAGTACTGACCAAACTTTCCCACATTAAGAGCATTGATTAAAGCAATTCTTTTTTTCACCTCATTAATTCCGCGTTTAATAAAAGTGTACACTGTATGCACCTTTGAGCTTAGTGGAATATTTTGTACTCCATCTTTTGACCATTCGCGGTTTACAGGAATCATCAAATAAAATGTAGATTTCCATACATAAAAGCAATATACGTGTCACTATTATGATTTATTTATTTATTTGATTCGCGTTTTACGCCGTACTCAAGAATATTTCACTTATACTACAGCGGCCAACATTATGGTGGGAATAAACCGGGCAGACTCCCACGACCATCAGCAGGTTGCTGGCAGGCTTCTGCACGTACGGCGGGAGAGGAAGCCAGCATGAGCTGGCCTTGAACTCACAGCGCCCGCGTTGGTGGGAGGCTTCGGGTCAGTGTGCTGCGATAGCGCGCTAACCGACTGAGTCTAGGTGGCTTCCCGCTATCATGAGATCGTGTCATTCCACTTGGTAGTCCATTCCGACTCCATACAATATGTCATTTACTATGCAGACCTTCAAATTACTCGCAATGTAGCAATAACATGCCTTAAAGATAATATATTCCATGTTTTGCCGTTTTGCCGTTAGTCCACACCTGTGCTCGTGAGAATACGACTGAAGCAGAAGTTATTGAAGAGTAATCTTCATCATGTTCGATCTTTCTCATTAACGAATTACTATGTTGATGACTTGCTAGCTGTAAATACCCAGTACAAAGCAAAGACTGTGAACGAAAAATGTCCGTCTTCTCTGGATTTAAAGGAAACTGTAGATTCTCGAAATAATTCATATTTCCTGGACTTGTACATGTACAAATAAGACATTCCTGCCACGATGTGGCGTTAAGCCATGATCATACATTCATTCCTGTCACGATGACCTTACGATATGGGGGATAGTTTCGTTTTTGATATTGTGAATTGACTCAACTTCGATTGTGAGATGCCTAATTGTCCTGGATATGGCGTATATACATCTCGCCTTTTAGCATTTGTTAGATGCCGTGAGCTCTGTGATGATTTCAGTCAACGACACAATTTATTGCTAAAAAAATTAGTGTGTCAAGGCTATTTCATCAAAAACCTTCACTCTAAGTTTTTAACATGTTACAATGAGTACGCCACTGTTGTTGGTAGATACGGTCGGAGTGTTCAGAATCTCTGGGACTTTGCCTAATTCCGCTTAACCCGTATTTTACCGTTTTGAATATGATCTCCACATTGCATGTGTAAACAGCGGAAATCAAAGCGCAAATGAGATATATATTTTATTATCGACATCATATATACTAAATCGTTTACGATTTGGAAACTCATCCTATTCATCCACCTAGAATATTCATTTTCGTAATCATGGAAAACTGTTTACTGCTTCTCTTTTCATGAATCCGTCCTATCTTCCTATTTATATATTTTTTTCATTTTGGGGGATTTGTGGTATTTGTCGTTTTTGGAAACTGGTCTTACGATTTTTGACCCGGAATGCTCCCTTTTGGTTGGCGAATGACTGGTATACGAATGTCGGTTTCCATGCCTAGGTTCACGTCTCTGTTAAGTGAAATTACAGTGAGCACACTGGAAGAAAACGTCGGAAACTTAATATGAATTCTTATGACAGAAGTAGTCATTTGTGTAAGCATTTTAACTGTATAATTTATACAAAATTTAAATTTCAGTTTACATGCAGGTATGCAACAACTGTGTGAATGGATGTGATCAGGAAACCGGTCAATGTTCCGGAGGGTGTAGGCGTGGATGGGACGGCCCCACCTGCTCAAGAGGTATGTAACACATTACCCTATCCATATGTATACTGTGCCCAGATAAGAACGAAAGATAGCAATAGTAGCTGGAAATACAACGATGTAGAAAGCTGGTAAGATGTGTTGTGTAATTTACGCAACTTATACATAAAAACTTAAGTCATCAGAAGGCAAAGGATTTTTAATGAGATGCTACCACATAAAACCAATGAAGCATGACAGCTTACAATCCTTACCTCAACCAGGGTTCTGCTTAAACTTGTGATGGAATTACAACACCGAACCCTAACCTTACCACTGCGAATTGCATGGCAGAATCTAAACGTCTGCAAGCAAAAGATGTGCATGGGACACGCATCTTGAATGCGTTTCCCACGCATAGTACCGTAAAGGCAAGGGGACTGTGTACATGTAGTATGTTCTGATGGCCATTCCTATTTTTTCTATCAGCACACAACACTTGATCTTAAAAGACTCGCCAGGTAGGAAAAGCTCAAGGCGTTGAATAATGCATTAATAACTAACGAACACCGGTGGTAAAAGCAATGAACTGCAGGGCATTTGTCTTTCAGTCAACGGTAAATTTTTTTCTCATGGTTGGGTGTATATGACAGCTGTTAACTGGGGGCACAAACTTTCTATTCCATTCCCTAGCTTCATAGTCATACATACTGATTGCTTTAGGATGAAACTTGCTGGACCTATTCCAAGTTGGCACCGGCTTTACGTCTTGCATTTTTTAACTTACACACGTAAGTTTAGCGATTTTTACCCCTTTTCCTCCGCCCATTAACTTCCTTAGTCAATGACTAAAGTAACAGTAACAGGCATAAAGCCCAGATTTAGCTATCTCGACACCAGTTTACGTTAACTTGACGTGACGCAATTGTATAAGAACTGCAAGATTTACAGAGCATGCAATAGCACATTAGGGGAGGAAATAATCTACAGAACAATTTACCGCAGTCACAAGTACATGTATGTCGAGCTCAGTATACTTAATGGTCAAGCACGATCACATTGTTTCAAAAGTGGGGAAAGCTTTTCTATGACATTTACGCAAATCTAACACGTGTAAAGATCATTACTTATCTGAGAAACCATTACGTTTCCTGTTCGTATATACCATGATTTTTATTTTCATTAACAGAAAATGTGGCATTGGACAGACCCAACTCGCAGTCATCGGTATTTAGCGGGTACATATCCGCACTCGCTGTGGATGGTGGCACTAAACACAATTTGTCCAAGACACTCCCTACATGTACTCAAACCCGAGAGAACACACAACCTGCGTACTGGACGGTGACACTGGACGCACAGTACAACATCTACAGGTTCAGGATCTATAACAGAAATGGGAATTGTAAAGGTGGACCGTGTAGGTTAACTTTTCATTACAATCTGTCGCCCGCGAAAGACGAATTTGCTCCGGAGGGTGAAGAGAAAAAAACGCTTTCCCAGATGCACGTTTTAGAAATCCAGAGCATAAAATATTTATGGAAGCAGAGAGAAACCTTTTCCTCACAGATTTTCACAGGACCTTAGGATCAACATGACTTTTTAGCTTAAATTTGAGAAAAGTCTTTCGAAGACAATGGTATCCTTGTATCTCATTAAATATTTCTTGATTTGAATTGGTCAGGACACGAAAACAAGGATCTTCGCAAAGAGCTGATGAGCAACGATAATCTGATCGCCCCACTCACAAACTAACATTCCTCGGTTCACACCACCTAAACCGTCGATCCTGTTACGACAAACTCCTAAGAATTAATAGCATCTAGACATAATAAATCATTTAAAAAGTTAAAAATAAAAAAATCGTATTTCCAATGCCACCTTTGATTATCAAAATTTTTAATGTGGCCACCACTATGCAAGTAGACTACAACCTGCCACTGTAAAGAAAAAGACAGCTCATGACTGAGGTACTTCTCACTAAAAAAGATACAAGATTCTCTTTTGAATACCAAAATTTGTGTGAATTTGTATGAATTCGTTATTGGATTGATCCCTTTGAAGTGTGGAGTATTTTGCTGTCAGCTGGATATCTGAAGGCGCCCATGCCTTTTAGCTTGTGAAACAGACCAATCAGAGAGCTAGGAAATATCAGCTGTTCATGATTTGTGACGTAAATCTTCCGAGTTGACTGCCAATGCAATATGTAAGAAAATATGGACAGTACACTGTTTTAATGTTATATAATTCAATTACAACAAGTACACGTGTGAAGAACACTGAAAATTATTTCCAAACCATTGTGTTAAGTTTTTAGAATATTTCATGTTATAAATTTACATATATACTTAAGTCCCAACCACAACCCTAACAACATGCTATAGTGTCAGGTTACAAGCGTGTTCCGCACTTGAAAATATTTACGTCACAGCTTAGACAGAATGATTGCGTTTCATGCTGGTCGAGTACGGGCACATGTCAGTTTCCACTTTCTTAATATCTCTTAGAAGATATACTTAACTGAAATAAACATAATATTTTCCAACCTTTTTGGTAAACTTTATTTGGAACATGACGTGTCTTTCACGTCAATTACATCATGATACGTAAGGCTCTTGTTACCAGTATTTTCCAGCATAGTTTCTAGAACAAGATCACATGAAACTGTTTTCAATGAAAAAGACTAAGAAAACGGGAAGTACATGTATCACAGCATTCACACAAGAGCATGTGATTGAACGATCCCAACCCACACACAGTAATTTCACTGATATAGAGAACTGGATCTTCACTTTTACCCGTGAAATTTCAAATTCCAAACTTGCTCCAGTTTTCAGATAACGTTATAATACGGTAAACAACCCATGGCTTGCTGCTGCCAGCAGGGAATTGAGGCTGAGATAAAAACTGAGATATTCTGAATTGCTTTTCCAAATTGTTAAATATATTGGAGTGTATTGAAATCGCTGTTGTATGTTTTTGTCATAGATTACTGGACTTTTATGTCCTTTCCACTTTGCCTGGTGTGGAAACACATAACGTCACCAATGGCTGACCTTCATCTACAAATGATACTGTTTTTTCAAATCCTCTAGGGCCCCTCTTACTAAGACGGTGTTAGCTATGTCAAACGTAACGTGAAAACGAAACATATTGTAGAGACACTTCGCCATGGTAGTTACATTTGACATAGCATTACACCGTCATCGTAAGATGACCCCCGCCACCTTTGATGTCATCCCAGCATAAATTCTTTATTGTTTGATTCCACGTCATATATCAAATACGATCACGTCAAGGAAATTTAACGGATACAGCCGACGATTTTATGTTTAAGTAAGTCTTCATTTATATGAATTGAATAGTATTGTTCATCGAAAATCCTTATGAACCAGGGTGTCAGGCTTGTTCTGTGGGATTTTTTTCATATAATTCTAATGTTTTTAGGCACTTTGTATTCTGAACATGGTTACACATCAAAAGTCTAGTGATAACTTGCTTCCTTAAAAAAATTGCTTTGTATTGCAGGCGGTAACCGTCTTAACGGTTTTACTTTATTGGTGGGAAACTCTTCCCAGAACTACAACGTTTGTTACAAGGACACCACCGCGAACCCTACCGCCCCGGGGGACACCATCAAAGGAACTTGTAACGCTGGCGGTCCGATTAGAGGGGCACACCGTGAAGATTATGATCAACAATACCCGACCTCTTACTCTGTGTGAAGTGCTGATTTTCGGTATGTTTCCATGATGGCAGTATTCCAAGAATAGCAAATAAATCTGGTGTAGCAATTGAATGTCAAATTAAAATTTAAAGTGGACATGGAGACAGATATTGAATATTAGTCGGTAGTACATTCACAAAAAATGTTAACGTACACAAATGAGTCATTTTCCAGGAAACACCTATCTTTTCGCTGAATCGTATTGATAAAAATGAAAGTTTAAATTTCTTTATACATTTAGTATACATATTCTTAGTCACACTATCCTAAACTGGCAGAGCTATTCCCCACACACGGCCATAGAAATTGGAGAAATAACTTATAACAGACATGAAGAAGCTCTTGAGAGCGCATATATTTAGACAGCAACCGAACCAGGTAGTGTTTGGTCTGAACACGCGACATCATTTATCTAGGGCGTGCGAGTACAGAGGTATCAATGCAATAGCCGACTCGTGGCTTGATATACCCATTATCTGTATGGCAGAATTCATGAATAGAGCTGTGGCCTTCTTTCTGTTCGTCGCCACGATATGGCTGAGATATTGTCAACGTGGTGTAAAGCCTTATTCATTCATTCATTCTTTCTGGTCACCTCGATAAACAGGAGCACAAAGCATAAACCGTCTGACATATGTTTAAGGTGATATGACTCAGATGACTCCCCCCCGCCCCCCCCCACACCACACACACACAGAGTCATACCGTTTAAAGTATTGTCTGTGCAAACATAGATATCAATCAACAAAAGAGAAGCACTGGAACCTGTTGTAAAGAGAAGCAACACATAATCAGACCGATGTAGTTATTAGAAATCTAACAATTCGGTTTGGTCTCTAGTCAAGTTTCATTTTCTTTCATTTTTCGTATATCCCTTTTCGGTGGCCGGTTTAAGGTAAGAAATTTGTTACTTACCTGGCGAAGGTCAGTGGTTTACTGCACGCGCTCTCGTTTCCTCTACCTATAAAAATAAACTGAACAGTGGGTTGAATATTATGGATATTATGAAAATTGAAAACTCATAAATTTCCAACATGGGACGACCACTTTTGAGGTATTTTACATGTCTTAAGTGTTAATTTCATACCTAATATTTATGTATGCAAACAAATCATCTGTACATATTTTCTCATTTAAATCTCGACTATATCCTAATCATACATTGCATTTTGAGCCCATAGTAAGAATGACAAGGCCCGTCGATATTCCAGAGCCTTGAAGCATACAGAACGACATAGCACTTCACCCAACCAATACCCTTCATACAAGACAAGTGAAGTGAAATAAAGCTAAAATGCGCGGAGGCATCAATACATGAATTGCATGCTGCATGTTTGCGCAGGCACACAATGCGGAAGTGAGCTACAAAAAATTCTACCCAGGTTACTTCAATACATCTGTTACTTATATAAAAAAGGAAAACGTGCATAATATTATGCAATACTATGTTTTGGTACACTTTAATTTAATATTCGTGGAACTGTGGAGATACGGTGACCCTAAATCCCCCTCTCTTTGTGTGTCGGATTTTGACTTTTGACTTGATCAGTACGTGTTAATGGGACATACGGGCCGGACTGTCTAGAGAAGTGTGGGAACTGTGCTCAGGGTCTGTCCGCAGAGAACACCCACGTGCATGACGGGATACAGTCCTCCAAAGTGTGATATAGGTTGGTGGTTTATTCGAGCCATTGGGCTGACATGATGCCCTATAGTTCGGTTTTATCGTTTTCTAACATTTAAATTTGCAGTTCGTACTATATTTGAATTAGTCACAGGATTTTGATAATTAGTCACAAATTTTAAGCACACTGATCAATATGGTTTGAATTTCATTGGCTACCATATATATTTGCATTTCATACTATATTGAATTAGTCACGGGATTTTGTTCATTAATTACAGGTTTTATCTACTGTAATCACTATCTTTTTAATTTGTTTTCGTTTCTTGTTCCTTGTTAGCTGAATTTACCCAGTGTAGGAAACGTACCCCAGACGTACAATGTACTCAATGTTTGAATGTGTTACTTGTTCCTGTATCACACTTAAGTCATCTTGTAGCTCACCCCAGCAGTTTATGTCAGATTTAGCATGTTTGTGACAATAACATGTCGTGTGCTAATGGCTTTTGCGTGTATACTGAAACATTACAAATCACATAGATAAACAGAGGTGAAATCTAGTAGATAAAGTAAAATAAACATCATCATGTATGCACTTGTGTATTTTACAGTGTGCACCAACAACACGTTGGGTGCCGACTGCTTGATGCATTGTGAACACTGTTACAACAGTAACCAATGTAACCCAACAAATGGAGATTGTCCTGTAGAGGGGAGAAATCCCCGGTGTGCTTCGGGGTATTCCGGCAGTCACTGTGGGACGCGTGAGTATATGTTTATGCAGCACGATTTGTTGTTCTTGCATCTCCATTCATCATATCATGTCATAACTGAGATGGAAAACTAGCCTATAATCTTTAAAACCGCCGTTGTTTAACCACAAAAGGGGATTTATCTCGGACTATAGTGTTTGCATGAGTCCCGTTTCTACTCCCTGGAATGCTTGTAGGTAGTTTCTCTGCTCTCATAGGTTTTTACATTGTGCTCTAAAGATGTGGAACCTTCGTGTTTTTTGATAAATAGAATGCTATAACAAAACCTCTACAGTATCTGTAGACTCATATATAGCTTAGAACATAAGTATCAGTAGTCCAAAGGCCGAATCGCAAATTACAGTAAAATAAGTATGGCAGTACAGCCATTTTTGGCACAGGCAGAGGTGTTATATACTCCAAACAATTTACCTTTAGCATAAGAAGTAACACGATACTCAGCGCATGATTGACTGCGCTGTTGACACTTAATAATGCTACATCTTACATCAGTATTCCGTCAAGTGACACAGGCTCCTGGGAATAACTTGTTTGTGGATGACATATCTATTAAATTCAAACTTCTGATATGTTTTCACAAGAGGTACAGCAATACTGCGGAAATTTATAGTGTATTAATAACCCATGTTGCTTCGTTTGGCAGTATTATCCAATCAGTGCCTTAGCAAATTCTGCAGAAATAAATATTCCCTTTGTTTTCCTTAAAGGTAAAACATTTGTTAATGAGGAAATATTACTACACCTAATCAACTGGAGGGAAGCTATGTAAAGAATTTCTAACCGTCTCCCCATTTTTACATGGTCAAAAGTAAATCTTTCATAATTCCACATTTTTATTATTATACACACACAGCACAACAAAATTTCATCAAACATAAGAAACAGCTCAACTGTCCAACACAATTTAAAAGAGGCTATCAGTATGTTTAATTTTTTTGAAGTTATTTGGCATGTCGAAAAATGACAATACATAATGACGCATTGCTGAAGTAAGTCTGACGTGTGCGGTATACCTCGAAGAACGATTGCATATAACTGATCTCTTTCTGATTCACACACACTAAAACTGTTTTGGTCACATACATTCAATTTCATAATTACGTGTTTGTTAAGTTACTCGGGGAAATTTTACTTGAAAAGGCGGGTTGTTGAGGATGTGAGGTGAACGGAAGAGGGGCGGAGGAGGGGGGGCGTAATGGTTGGGATCAACCTTGATATATATTCACAAAAACGTGCCAGGTCAGTTTCACAGACGTATAACTTGACCTGGCCACAATAAGAGGCGACGGGGTTTGTCCTTCAGATTGCATGTATATATCTGAATGTAAATCTATAAGGATTTCCGATATTACACATATTCCCAAATTTTATACATTGTTTCCCCTTTGGACTTACGTGTTTTACGGAGTGCACTACCAACGCGTAGGGAGCTGACTGCTTGGAGCATTGTGGACACTGTTACAACAATGTACAGTGTGAGCAAACAACTGGGTATTGTCTTCCACAGGAGGGAAAGGCGATCGTTATTTTTCTTTGTTGATATTTTTTTCCTTCTCAATTATTTATTTTTATTTTTTGCTTCTCGCGTTTCATCTGTCAACTGAGATGAAAAAGTAATATATAACTTTTAGTGTTGCCATTGTTAACCAGACAGTGTAGAGTAGAGTAACGTTTGTGTGAAGGCCTGTCTCTTCTATTTCATTAAACCGACGTTATACTGAATTAAGCTGTATCTCGTGGAGTAATGTTTTGTGGAACCCTGGCTCTTCTATTTCATTCCACCAACGTTATACTGAATTAAGCTGTATCTCGTAGAGTAATGTTTGTGTGAGACCCTGCTACTTCTCTTTCATTCCATCGAGGCTACACTGAATTAAGCTACCTACTAAAAGCCATTCACTTCCCCATGGGATTGGGCGGCACCTAGTTCGGTATGTCAGGACTTTACCTGCCTAAAACATGTTACGCATAGAACTTGCAGGCAAAGTCTTAAAACCTCATCCGTCGGGAAATGAACCAAAGGTAAGGTAAGTATGTCAAAGTGAAATAAACCAGAAGCTACAAAATAGAAAAAGGACCCACGAGGGTCTCGGGAACATACCTCTAGACAACTAAGTCACTTTCACTAAATTCTTGGCTGTAATAGAGGTGTAATATATCACAGTTACTACTTCTCCAACTTATCCCAGATCTTGACAGCACTCCAAAGGACACAAGTGCGTGAGAATGTCTTTTAGACACCAAATATCCTGAATATCCTGAATATTCATGTACACGTCAGATCACCTTGTTAATAAAATAAACAAAACTTTTTTTTCGGACACTGGACATAGTTACCTTCATGAGGTAAATTCCACTGATCTTTACAACTCGATCCCATCCTAATGCCTGCAATACACTGAGTCACAAGAGTTCCTGTGATATGAATATGAGACACAATACTGGCAAACCCTTCACTAATAGGCCTCGTTCAGTAGTTTACAGTTTTGGCTCGAGATAACAAACAGATGCCTGAAATAATTCAGTCTCAGGCAAGGTACGTGGTTGCCGCCAGTTCGAAAATTGCGTCCCATGCACTTTGAAGAATATTCTCTTGTACCTTTTTTCAAATATAAGGTGACTCTAATCATTGGATTTCTCAGTCTGTCTCTTTCAACAGTCTGTCATTCAGTTACGTAGAAACCATTCAGTTACGTCAAGAGACTGCTTGTTACCCTTACAACGTGACCTGGAAGTGGTCCTTTCTTTCCCTAAGGCAAACACTTAAAGCCACTGTACCTGTTCAAATTAACCTAAGAAGCCACGAGAAAAGCACCAGGCATCTGGATCAGCTCTCTTACATTTATAAGTCAATCTTAATCTTTAATTAACGCTAAATTTTTGACTTACTTTCACTGTTTCAGGCTAAAATTGCCTGACTCGCCTGAAGGACCTTTATTTTACTTCTATAACACTGGTCTGAGACTTTCATGAGAACATTAAGATTAGCATTTCAGCTCAAATTAAGTCCAGGATTAATTATACAAGCTAGGACTAAGACTGACGTATGATGAAGATATCTTCATGATTCTTGGGTCAAGGCACAAGACAGACTTAATTTCATTGGGAAAAATAGAATTATATCTCTACAAGGAATGTGTATAATTTATTGTCGGGTAACTTCCAAATTTACCTACATCCATTCTTGTTTTTTTTCTTTCGAATGATGTCTAAAGGGATATATATCCTGTATTCGATACACTAAAACCGTTGTGCTTATTGGGATGTCGTACCTTAAATTTCCCTACAAATGGTCTTGTGGTTTGCAATTGTCTAACACCAGCTGATCGGAACTGGAGAAGCAGAAGCAGGGAAACTGATGTAAAAAGTTCCCAGATGTTGTATTAGATCTGATCAGAGAATTTGCTACACCACCACTCCGAACCCGTAGACGTTATCTTTCCCAAGCCAAGTTCACCTGAAACCATAGTAGAGAAGTAATAGTTTGTCATATTTGGTGTACCTTATCTCGGCAATAATTTTTATGCTTTGACAAATTTTTGGTGTTATACTTGTAGTAATTTTGCTTAGCAAAGGAGTGAAATGACATATTTCAGCAATATATAGAAGCATGTAAAATGAAATTAATGAATTCACACACAAAATTATTCTAGTGGCGCCCGTTTTTATTCAGCATTGTTTGACCTCACGCTAGGTGCTACTATTGTATGGGGAGATCCCTTAACACAAGTGTTTACATGTGAATTGTCATTTCAGGTTAAAAAGTGAAAAGAATTTTGTTTCGGTGTATTGTTTTATTTCTCTACACTTCCTAAACCGTCTGACATTATCCAGTTTTAAGGTACCGGATAATTAAAAACTACACAGCGTAAATACATAAGCTTACAATCACACTAAGTTAAATGAGTGGAAGTTTTAATCGGAATATTACCGTGTTTATGATTACTACGTTGACTGTGTGTATGCATTTTGCAGGATGCAGAAAGAACACCTGGGGTGCTGACTGCTTAGAAACTTGAGGGCAATGCTACAACAATACCCAGCGTAACCCCACAACCGGGTATTGGCCTGTACAGGAGGGGAATCCCCGGTGTGATCCGGGTTATTCCGAGAGTGACTGTATGGCACGTGAGTGTTGATCGATGTAGGATTTATTTACTTATTCTCCAATTCGGTCACTGGGAGATCAAGTCCAGCTAATGCTGGGTTCCTCTTCTGCTGTACGTGGGAAGGCCTGCCAATAACATGTGGATTGTCTTGGGTTTCAGCCGGGTTCCATCTGGTTGCCTCCCACCACAATGCTGGCCGTATAAGTGAAATATTCTTTTTTTGTTTAAAATAACAACCAAACATATGAATAAATAAATCATAAACTATGACATAAATGGTGAGGTCATCGCAGCAAGAGAGAGAGAGAGGTGTCCTGTACATTATACGAACCCAGGGTGCGTCAACCCTGTTATGTCCATGTATATGTACACTGAAACATGTACACTGAAACATACATGTCTATTGATTCAAAATGCATAAATGAATGTTTCACTTATACGAAGAAACTGGGCCGTGCCCGGGAGAACCCACGACCATCCAAAGGTTACTTTCTATAAATGACCGGAGAGGAGGCCAACATGAAGTGCAATTCCATATAAGCTCACTGCGCCCTCACTGGATAGAGCCCCTTCTGCCATTGTGCTGCGCCAACCCTCCAAACTCCCGGCCACTCAGGCCCCTGGCAATTTGTATGCAAGACAGGGAGACACTCTGATATGTGGATCGAAAAGCAAAACACGAGAGAAAAATTTATAATATTGTGTTCACTAAATCTCCGCATCAGCTATTCAGTCGATTCTTTAGTGCTTCAATAACGCTTTCATGACAGCGGTAAATATAATTCTGAGCACAAATCCGCCCAGAGTTAGCTTTTTATGAGGTCGTGTACACACAGACTGTAAGCACACAAAGGTATTTCTTTAGGTATACAAGTAAACACGTGAAAACTGTTTCCACCTCTTCACCAGTCGAACTGTTGTAATATACTGGCTATGGTAGATATTGAATCTGAAAGTTTAGATGAGTACTTCTCATCACACCTGGGATAAAGCTTCCATGTACATATGTCAGTTGATATCTTCTAGAAAAGCTTATGACTTGTGAGATTTTCTGCATGATGGGAAATTCCAACAGGATAGGTCGTTTACAATCTAATCCAGGTAGAAGAAGTTCACCCTTAAGCATGGAGAATCATCATCTACAGATCATCAGAGTCTTTTTCCTGCTGGTATCTATAACACTCGGTAAGTCATCTGCTGTATAGCGGTATCTATAACACTCGGCATGTGACCTGTATACTGCTAGGAGGTGATACAGTGTAAGTGAAACACTCGGTTGGTCGCTTAATGTGCGCAGGTCATATGCATAACACAAGTGGTAAACTACCGTACGGGTATAATATGTGTGATGATCGATTAGTTATCTGTGCTAACATTCGGTTAGTCTACTATTGCATGGAGGCACTGAATACGTGTAAACAATCAGACATCCACTGCATCAAGGTGGAGTGTGAAACAGTCGGTAAATTCCCTTCTGCATGACAGTGATGCATAGTTCTCAGTAAGATACCTACTTCATTAATGTAGCACTGGGTAAAACATCTACTGCGCACAGGTGATTTGCACAAGGCCCAGTCATTCACCTATGCCTATGATGTACAACGTGTGGTTAGTCATCTACAGCACACATAGCGGAGTAAATCATCGGGTAAATCACGAAGATGACGTACAACTTTCGTAAATAAACCGCTAGAAGAAAGTAATATGTAAACACTCGTTGAGGCAACCTATGTTTGTAGGCATTTAGCATTGGTAAATCAGTTTCTGCATGAATTTATTTATTAAATTGATAGGAATTTTATTAATTTTTTTTCACATATTTGATTTGAGTTTGACTTCGCCCTCGAAGAATATCTCATTTATAAGGCGGCCTACAACATTACTGTGGGAGGGACGTGGCCAGCATAAACAGGACTTTAACTGACAACAGCCCCTTTGGTAAAGTCATTCATCACTTGGCAACGCAGGGCCCTCTCTCCTACATAACAAGTACAACACAGTAAATCCTATACTATATGACACAAACCATGCTTGTAATCTAGTGGGTGAAGGTAATACGCACATGTATATTATTCGATTAGTCATTTGCAGCTTGAAGGTGATATGTCCGTATCTTACTCTCAGTAAGTCATCTACTACTTGAAGGTGATACGTACGCATTTGTTAAACCACGCTTAATGGAGTTGCTGTGGTTATTTTATTTATTTTTTAGGTAGGTATTTAAAGGCGCATTGACAAATTCTAAATTACAAAACAACAGTGAGATGTATCGATGGATGAAACTGGTAAGCCTGAAAGACACACAGTTTATAAATTAACCCTCCTGCAGGTATCTGTAACAAACCCTGATTGACTTGTGCAGTGAAATCAGCCAGAGGTAGATTCGAACATGCGAATTCCACGGTGAAGTTTACGACAGCTCTAACAGACCTGGGCCAGCAAATCCCATTAACACGTAATGCCACAGTCCAACTCTCTCAATCTCCTCCACAGTAAGTGGTAATCGATGACATTCAGTCCATGTTTGGTGGATATTGGGGCAAAATGTGATTCACAGTGGTAGCAATTGTACTAGATATCACGAGGAAATGAGATTCCACCTATGACATGAATCTCTGTTGCAAACGTGATATTCAGATAAGGGTTAGAACTTCAAGCTTGGTTTTGGACTGAATATCTTTTCAGTCTCGAAGATCAAATCGTCAGAGAAGTGTGGGCCTATATCCTTCACAAGCACGGTAAGAAAAAATCTAAGCAGACAAGCCCACATATACATATCTCGTGAAAACGCAAAGTTTTCTTCTTTGTCATTAATCGTAACACACATTTTGAAAACCCCGCTTTTAAAGGAACAGGATCGAAATAATATATAAATATTACACAAACCTTCCAAGATGAAGGAGAAAAGCAGCCAACAACTGACATCGGTGTGGGACAGACAGCCGAGGTACTGGGATGAAATTCAAAACTCAAACTAACCGTCTGTGAATAATTCTGTACGAATACAGGTATCTCCGTCGCACTGTCTATGCATCTGTTCAAAAACCGTTACGTTGGAGTCCTGAAGATAAATGCTTGTATAACTCCTAAGACTACTACGAAACAGAGATCTTGGAAGTTTTGTCTGTATTAATCAGCTAACGTGTTATACTCTTTAGGGAACTTCAGGCGAGGGCGTTTGATGCAGTATTCTTGACACCTTTATGTACTAGGTGATGATTTAGAATTATCTCAACTAGATTAAAATTATTACAGTTTCTCTAGGATTTAACCAATGCTACGAAGACATACAATTAAAATGTGTTGTATATGTACGGCCAATGGATCAACAGCACAAAGCTGGGTATACAAAGTGTATGGATGTTCATGAAGATTACGCCTTACTATTTTCTGCGCAATCTGTAATTCACACGAAAACAGGTATAAGTCCACCAATGGAATGTTGGGGTTTAACTTGGGCCTGCCTGAGCGACCGCATTGGTCAGAGTCAGTTTAACAGGTCCCAACTTACCTCCTTTGCTACACAGGCCTTGAAAAATTATATTTGCCCTCGCTTTAGAATATCTAATATATGATAGCAAACAGTTATAAAGGAAATATTTTCTTTTGAATAAACCAGTGTCGAAATGAAACCAACACTCTTTTTTATCGCTGGGTGTAGATTTGCGTCTTTCACATAGAACCTTACACGTTGTTTTATTTATTTATTAGATTGGAGTTTAACGTCGTACTCGGGCATATGCCACTTTAGTACCGTGATTTCCTGGTTAGTGACATAAATTTCCCCATGGGGCACGCTTTGAACATGTCAGCCAATTAGGTCGTGGTCGAACATGTAGGTCTAAAGTACATAGGCTACTGGCCATAGGTTTTTTCACGCAGTCTACGTACACGCTGTTCTGCCCATGCTTTAGAGTCTCAATAGCGCTTTCAGGACAGCACGGAGAAATGTAATACTGAACACAATATCGTCCAGGGGTCGCTTGCTCTGAGTCTTTGTACAAACCAATTGTAGACACGCACATATATTCCATTGGCATACAAGTAAACATCTGAAAAGTGGCTACACCTCTTCACCAGCTGGATTCGTGCACACACTGGTGCAAGTCTATCTCCTCTTTCCCAGTACACAAGCCTTGGACAGAATGGTTGAGGTTATACGCGGCTGCCTAAAGATCACTTATATAGATTGAAAAAGTTCATATTACACGCGCTGAGATTGCATTTGATGAAAAGCTCTATGTAGTGCTCTTTGGATGTCCACGTTACTGTATAGCAT
Source organism: Acanthopleura granulata (assembly GCA_016165875.1). Taxonomy (NCBI): domain Eukaryota; kingdom Metazoa; phylum Mollusca; class Polyplacophora; order Chitonida; family Chitonidae; genus Acanthopleura; species Acanthopleura granulata. The sequence continues at coordinate 3,508,783 of JABBOT010000028.1, forward strand.
ATCCACAAACCAGAAAGTCAATACAACAATATATATTTAATCCGCAAGACCGGCAGTCGTATACAAATTAGAAAAGATAAAGGGTTGTTCCAAGTCGATAACTGAAAGACCCACTCTAGAACTCCAGTTTCCAAAGGAAAATATTGTATAACTATTACATAAAGGTGGTAACATCTTGAAGAGAGAAGCGGTCAACAGTTTTCAATTATGCGGCAGAGACAGTCGACATTCTACGAAACAAAATCAAAATTCAAAGTCGTGGTTCGTAAATAATTTGTAAAACTCCGTAGGTATCTCCGACGCGCTTTGATTGCAACTGTTCATGAAAGCATCATGTTGATCTCATAAACTTGAACGTTTACATATCCTTTGCCCCGGGTAAGCGGAATTAGATACAACTATGACAACTGGGAAACAACTGTGACACAGATCGCCAGTGGTTTGAACAATGTGTCGCCATTGCCATCTGGAGTGTTATACTCATTAAGAAATTAAGACTGAAAGTGTTTAATTGAATATCCTTTACGCACTATCTTTTCTGTTAGTTGTTTTTAATTAAATATTTCTGGCGTAGTATAGGATCGTAGTATTTTGCACCAGATCAAACAAATGGTACAAGGCGATACACACAAAAGTCATATGCATGACTCTTCGGTACATGACTATTACCACTGTATGTGGGCAGTTGGTACCCACTGAATTACATATAAGTGCTGCTGGTAAAGAGTGACACCAAATGTCAGGGTTAAATAAAAGCGCTGTCTATTTCCGAACTTGAGGGAGAATCCCTTTATTCTAGCTGTAAGGGCGTGGACTGGAAACCCAACGATTGGGCACTTCTTTACTTGGTATATGCACTTAGGCATGAAGATGAGACGTTTCGAGTTGTTGAGAATCCAAGTGCACTTGACAACTGGCACCTACATACCCAGCACAGCACCACTTATTCCACTCATAGGGACCTTGTTTATACTTCTGACACACTCTTGGTCACACAACATTTTCGAACACTCGATAAGTTGAGATTTATACAAATATCTGGACTCCAGTTAATTTGTTGCGTATCAGTAACGACTGGAAGGTATGTTCTTGTGTGTTTCTTTAAAACAGGCTTTATGCTTGTTAACTAGTGCTTTCTGAGTGAATGTACTAGTAGAGCATGTGGTGCTGTTGTAGAAGGATTTAGTTCCAATGCAAGATTTTGGTTGTAATTATGCCTACTAATAGAGGCTTACAAAAATTAATACCTATGTTCGCTCTAGCAATGCAAAAGATCAAGAAGTACCTCTACCCCGCCTGATCCATCAGAACCTGTTTGGCCTCGGGAAAAGCATTTAATGTGAATATGGTGGACTACTGAAGCAACCTTTCTTTGCAAGCTCGAGCCACTAGCCACTAGCCAAGTACTCACAAAGCTCTCCCACATTATGAGAAGTGATTAAAGAAATTCATATTTTTACCTTATTAATTCGGTGTTTAATAAAAGTGCACACTATATGCAGCTTTGAGCTTAGTGGAATATTTTATACTATATCTTTTGACAAGTCGCGGTTTACAGCGGTTAGAAAATGAAATGAAGATGTCTATACATAAAGACAGTGTACGGGTCCCTATTATGAGATCGTGTCATTCCACTGGGTGGTCCATTCCAACTCCATACAACATGTCATTTACTATGCATACCTTCAAATTTCTTGCAATGTGAATACGACTATAAGTAGAAGTTATTAAATAGTAACCTTCATCAGGTTCGATCTTTGGCATTAACGAATTAGTATGTTGATGACTTGCTAGCAGGAAATAGCCCGTACAAAAGAAATTCTGTGAAAGATATATATCAATCCTCGCTGGATTTAGAGGAAACTAGAGATTCTCGAAATGGTACATATTTCCTGGACTTAAACATGCTGTTAAAGTCAGCCAGTGTGGAGCCAATGCTTTCAAAACAACAAGAATCAAGGGCCGTTGCTGTAATAATGCCAACGTATTACAGATGAATGACTATTAACGCACTGAAACACATGATTCAGTGGTCCTGGTATTTCTGCCACGGTCCCTAGGTTTTTTAGGGCAAGATTAAATCTCACTGCTTTCGAACACATGTTTCTGTGGCTATTATATAGCTGTTATGGTAATGACACTTCGAACACATGATTCTGTGTTCATATTCCTTTAATCCGGTGACGTGGCGTGAAGCCTTGATCATTTATTTTCAATGAACACATTTAATGAATACAACAATGCTGCTGTAGTAGTGTCAAGCTAGCGTAAAGACATTAAACCATTTAATTATTCGAAGATGTGATCAACGTGAAAGGTCTCTAATACTGATGATGTGACATAAAAGGATAACAAACAGTTTACAACATGTTGACCACGATAACATTACTGTGTTGGCTTCTGTGGCTGAGTTGGTTAGCGCGCCATCGCAGCGCACTGACTCAAAACCTTCACATCAACGAGGGAGCTGGGAGTTCAAGTCCAGCTTAAGATGAATTCCTCTCCGGCTGTTGGTGGGAAGGCCTGCCAACAACATGCACATGGACGTGGGCCCAGTTACCTCCCACCATAATGCTGGCCGCTGTCGCATGAGTGAAATATTCTTGTTCGGCGAGAAACACCAATTAAATAAATAAATAAATAAATTATCCCCCATGACTCAAATAGTGAGAAAGATGTGTCCTGTAGACTATACGAATCCAGGGTGCACCAACCCCGCTATGTACATGTATAACACTGACACACATGTCTGTTGATTGAAATGCATAAATTAATGTTTCATTCATGCGAGAGTGACGAGGGCAATGGTGGTAAGGAACTGGCAATGGCCCGGGGGAACCCACAACCATACAAAGGTTACTTTCTATGAATGGCCGGAGAGGAAGCCAGCATGAGCTGCAATTTCATGTAAGCTAACCGCGACCTCACTGTGAAGAGAATTCTCTGCCATTGCGATGCGTCAACCCTCCAAACCCTCGGCCACTTAGGCCCCTGGCAATTGGTATGTTAGACCGTTTTATAATTACAGCATATATTTATACAAGAAATATATATTTTTTGACATGCCAGTGTTGAAAAGGAGTAAACACAAATAACACAAATGGGTGTATAAATTGCGTTTTTTGACCTGAAGTGCAGTTACTATGGAATCGTGACTTCCTGATTAGTGACACGTATATCTCAATGCTGCAGACTGTAAACATGAGAGAGAGCTGGGCCATAGTCGATGAGAATGAGGAGGCAATTGACATCTGAGTCCAAAAGAATAATTGAAGTGATAATATTTTGTTCACACAATCTCCACATCGGCTATTCAGTGGATTTTTAGTGTTTCAATAGCTCTTTCAGGACAGCGGTAAATATAATCCTGAACACAAACGCGTTCAGGGCTAGCTTTCTATGGGGTTTTGTTCACACAGACTGTAGGTACACGCATGTATTTCTTTAGGTATACAAGTAAATATCTAAAACCTGATCACATTATTACACCAGGGAAAGAGCTGCCCTGTACATGTGTCAGTATATATCGTCTAGAAAAGACTGTGCCTTCCCACCACTTTTCTGCATGGTTGGAAATTCCAACAGGACAGAGATGGACAAGTTAACAATCTAATCCAGGTGGAAGAAGTTCACCCTTAAGCATGAAGAATCATCACCCACATATCATCTAAGTCTTTTTCCTGCTGGTATCTCTAACACTCGGTAAGTCAATTGCTGTATAGAGGTACCCATAACACTCAGTAAGTCATCTGTTTGTGGAGGGATCCATAACACTGGGTAAGTCATCTGCTGTATTTAGGAATCCATAACACTAGCACTGATCTGCTGTATACAGTTATCTATAACACTCAATGAGTCATCTGTTGTATATAGGTACCTGTACTGAGTCGATAAGTCATCTGCTGTATAGAGGTATCTGTAACACTTGGTAAGTCATCCGCTGTATAGAGGTATCTATAACACTGGGTAAGTCATCCGCTGTATAGAGGTATCTATAACACTGGGTAAGTCATTTGCTTTTTAGAGGTATCTGTAACACTCAGTAAGTCGTCTGCTGCAAAGAGGTATCTGTAACACTGGGTAAGTCAACTGCTGTATACAGGTATCTATACCATTTGGTGAGTCATCTGCTGTATTTAGATATCTGTAACAGTCGGTAAGTCATCTGCTGTATAGAGGAATCTATAACACTCGATAAGTCATCTCCCCTTTTGAGGTATCTATAACACACGGGAAGTCATCTACTGTATTGAGGTATCTATAACACTTGGTTGGTCTATAACACTCTGTAGGTCATGTACTGTATAGAGGTGTCTGTAACACTCGGTAAGTCATCTGCTCTATGGAGATATCTATAACGCACGGTAAGTCATCTGCTGTATAGAGATATCCATAACACTCGGTAAGCCATGTGCTGGATACACCAAGGTTATCATTAAACCCTTTTGGAGGTATCTGTAAACCTGTTCCGTGGAATCAGTCAGAGATAGATTTGAACACGCCCCTTGAATGGTGAAGTGTACGACAGCTCCAGCAGGTCTGGGGAAGCAAAAGCCCTTTAATACATGAAGCCAACATTTATAGATCACGCGGAAAACATAAAGGAGCCTTCTTTGTCATTAATCGCAACACACATGTTAAAAACACCACTTTATAAATGAATAAGAACGAAAAAATATGTAAATATTAAACAAATCTGGTAAGATGAAAGAAAGAAGGAGCCAACAGCTGACACAGGTATAGGAAAAACAGTCAATATTTAAAATTCAAACTAGCGGTCTCTGAATAATTCGACGAGTACGGGTACCTCAGTCACACTTTCAATGCAACTGTTCAAAAACCGTTAGGATGGAGTCTTGAACAAAAATGCTTGTATAGCCCCTAATACAAATACGAAACAGAGACCTTGAAAGTTTTGTCTGTATTAATCAGATGGCTTATTATACTCTTCAAGGAACTTAGAGTGAGGGCGGCTGATGCAGTAACATACATGTTAGCATAACATGTTCTTAACATACATGTACTTGGTGTTGATTTCGAATTTCTGAACTAAGATAAAATTATTACATTTTCGCTAGTACTTAACAAATGCTACGAAGACATACAAAAACGCCCTGCCGTTATGTTGTATATAGATGGCCACTGGGTGATCAGTGCACCGCTGGGTAAATAAAGTGTATTGATGTTTATGAAGATTACGCCTTACTGTTTTCTGCAAACTGCGTAATTCACACGAAAACAGGTATAGGTCCACCAGAGGAATGCATATATGCTTGGGTTTAACGTTGTACTTAAAAATTTCTCAGACATATGATGACGACCTATAAATAAAAGTTGTCCGTTTGTGCTGATTGAATCATTTATACACTGTAAATTATAGAGTACCACCAAATTTGACACTAATCACTATAGAATTGTAAATACATGTAGCAGGACGAAAGACACCCTTGTCGGAGTGAACTTATGGTATATCAGTGTTATAGGAAGGTTAGCTTATGCCTCTTTGTTCAAGAAAGTGAAGTCGGGATGTGTAGACTCATGTTTCACAGACATATGGGTATTCGTAGTTTATTTACACATGCTACATCGTCATTTCAGCATAGATTACAGATGGGCACCATTGGAAATTTGAAGCTGATGTTCACTAATGTTCGTTTCCAAAACCAGCTCACCTGGGTCATAGGTAGGGAGGGATTAGTAATGTACTGTCAGCTGTAGATATCTCGGCGAAAGCCAATGGTTGGACCCGGGCTGAAGCGACAGGTAGGTGAGTTTCTCTGCTCCTACTTTGCCTCACAGGCCATGAAGAATTATATTTGCGCAAGCTTTAGAATTTCTAAAGCAAATAGCTATAAAAGGGGTATTTTCTTTTGAATGAGCCAGGGTCGAAATGAAACCTAAACAGCCGTTTATCGCTGAGTATAGATTTGGGTATTGTACACGCAATTTTTCACTTTGGTTTATTTATCTATTCCTTTGTTTGGTGCTTAATCCCGTGCTCAGGCACATGCCACTTTACCGTCGATGAACCAAAACAGCAAATGTAGGTCGAATGATGATAGGGCCATGGTATATTCACGCAATCTACGTACCCGATATTCTGGCGATTCTTTAACGTCTCAGTAGCGCTTTCATTACAGAACTCATTAATATAATACTGAAGACAAATTCGTTCAAGGCTTGCTTTGTATGAGGCTCAGTACCAATTTACTTTAGGCACACACATGTATTCTTTTGGTACATGTATAAAACTAAACACCTGAAAACTGATCACACTTCTTCGCCAGGAAGATTTGTACGCATGCTGGGTGCAAGTCTAACTCGTCTCACGTCTTACTCAGTACACAGTGCAGTTTTTGGACAGACCGGATATCGCAGATATTGAATCTGCTGGTTTTGATCAAGACTTCTTCTACAGGGAAAGAACTTACATGTTCAAGCGTGCATTGATATGAAGTGGAAAAATTGTGAATTGTGAGATTTTCTGCAGAATGGGAAATTACAACAGAATAGAGATGGACAATTTTTTCAATTGATCCTGGTTTACGACGAGTACCTTTAACCATGGCGAATGACAAATCACTGATCGTCAGAGTATTAGTCGTGATGACATATGAGGTATTCGGTAAGTCAACACATGCTCAACATGGTACGTAAGAAGGTGAACATGTATATGTATAATCACCGATAAGTCAGCTGCTTCACGTGGATAATGCGTATATTATTCAATTAGTCATCTACTGCAGGGAGGTATTAAGTGTGTGTGTTACAATCGGTTATTCATCAATTGCACGAGGTCATATGTGTAACAACAACATGAGGACTGCACGAAGGAAATATGTGTAATTATCGGTTAGTCAGCTTGTACGTAAAACTGATATGTATAACATTCGGTTAGTCAATTACAGCATGGAGGTAATACAATTGTGAAACAATCAGTTAGTCGTATGTACTGGGCAAGTGATCTACTGCACCGAGGTAATATATGTAACGATCAGTGAATCATCTGTATTTACAGATATTTATCTACTATATAGTGGTGATTTGTAAAACATACAGTTAGTTACTTTTACTGCATAAACAATTATACATGCATGTGTAACACCTGGTTAATCACCAACTGCAGGGAGGTCATACATATGTAACAATTGGCAAGTCACCTGTGGCAACATAAACGTGATTCGTAAAACACCGAGTACAACAGTATGTTATTTAATGATCAGCTGTATAAAGATCAGTTGATCATCTACTACATACAGGTCATACAAAAATGTATGTTTCCCGACTAGTCACTTATTGCATGCAGGCGTTGTGTGTGTGAATCTGTTGCATGGAGGTAATTCGTGCAATTCACGTTGGTCATCTACCATATCGAGGTATGTCAAAATTATCCTCTGCATGACGGTAATACTTGTGAAACGTTGGTAAAATGGACAAATGGTTCCTCCGTGGCTAAATGGATCAGCGCGCTATGGCAGCGCAATGACTCAGGAGCCTCTCACCAATGCGATTTCTGTGAGTTCGACTCTAGCTCATATTGACTTCCTCTCCGACCGTGCGTGGGAAGGTCTGCCAGCAACCTGAGGATGGTCGTGGATTTTCCCTCGGCTCGGCCCGGTTTCCTCCCACCATAATGCTTGCCGCCGTCGTATAAGTGAAATATTCTTGAGTAGGGTGTAAAACACCAATCAAATAAATAAATAAACAAGAATATCGTGTTCAAGGGTTCGAAACCTATGCTCGATCCTCCACATGTAACATTAGACAAGCTATGACACGCAGTAAAATGGGTGGGATTGCACCTCAAAAATCGATAACTACTAAGAGTGGATTTATGAAAAAAGTGTTATGTTCAAACAATAGTGTGACTTCACAACTATGGTTTAAATTGGTGTCAAAGGTCATTCAATGGGCTTCACTCCAACAACATTTTATGGTCTTATGATGTACAGATTATACAAATTGGAAATAAGTAATGTAGTAATAGCATGTTATGAGGATGTCATTCCATTGTTTTTCTTTCTACTTTGTTGACAGCTGGGCTTTTTTCTAAATGTGATATCTCTCAATACAGTGAACATAGCAAAAGTAACCTTTGCAAATTAACAAATTCCTAAAAAAATATTGTATGTGTTTTCTGAGCTAATATTTCATTATAACTGCATAAAGTAAGGAAAAATGAATTTCAGGTCAAGGGCAGTTGTGCAACAACTGTCTGAATGGATGTGATCAGGGCACAGGCGAATGTTCCGGAAACTGTAGGCGTGGCTGGGACGGTCCTACCTGCTCCAGACGTAAGTAACGCATTAACGTATATATTAAACACAAATACTGTGCGATGCGTCGTAAAGCATTATTAGTCTTTTGGCAAATTTTGCATACCAGGTTGTAAATTGAAACTAATACTGGTTTAATGTCTCCCACATTGGTTTATATTAGGCTATATGGATGCATTGTCATAAAACATTTGTCAATTGTGTTTATATTGTTTTTGTAAAGGTGTGATTTCCATGCTAATCGTGTGAAATAGACTTCCTTCCGCACTGATGTACAACATTTTTGGACATTGTTTCTGTTAAAAATGGCGTCTGTGCTTTTACTATATGACTGAGAATTATGTGACTATATATCCTAAATCACGTGATCATTTTCTTAGAAAAGCGGCTGCTGTGTGTGAGCTCGTGGATGCTCTGCTCTCTATGACTCAGGATACTGACGTATTACAATAAATAACACCAGTTAAAGTACTTCGGTACTAACCAGTATAACTACCTCATAAAACGCACAACTGTCATAAATCGAGTTGTAGTTAAGTTATATGAATACGCTCTTGTATGTTAAAATTTATGTTACATGGCTACACCCAAAAATAAAAAAAATAATTTGATGCAAAAAATTAGATATAGAAACTGGCGCAGAGCAAAACATTTTCAGTGACTTATTGGGGCCACGTAAAACCATTGGCGCATGACCTCTTAAAATGTTAATTTAGTCTCCGTTTTTTTTTACTAGGAAAACTGAAGTTATAACACTGACCACCATTAGAACCACTGCGGACTGGACGGTAGAATTTAAACGTAAATTCGTTTAAGATCTTCAGGTGCTTCTATCAGCACATGATTACTAATTTTAAACAACTCGCTGGTCTTGAACATCCTGGTTCTTTTTCTCTGTGTACATTAATTACCCACGCACAGCGGTCTCTTATTCCATGAGAGCAACATGTACATTCGTCCTGTGCCTGCTCTAATGGATGCACACTGCTCAATAAGAGCTGTTTCCGTTGTTGTGGATATGTGACAGATTTTACGTAGACCACACAAATCGAATGCTCTGTAGTTGAAGATGTTGCTCTCCTCGATACTTCCAATATTCTTCTGTAGCACTTTGGAAAATCACGTAATATCCGAAAAATTTTCAACATTCGCATGTATAGAGAACCTGGGATAAAATAAATCTGATATTATGTCGAAGATACATTTTACACAATTGTAGCACATGGTTAAATTGTTCCCGAAGTGAACCAAAGTGATTTATGTAATGAGAATGAACTGTAATCGGTGTATAAATCGGCACCATATAAGATGCTATTTTTTGTATTTGCTTTCTTTTCATTTCGATTAACAGGAAACGTGGCATTGAACAGATCCTCCTCGCAGTCATCGACATTTGGGTCCTACCAATCCAGGCTCGCTGTGGATGGTTACATTGAACATGATTTTTCCAAGAGACCCCCCACATGTGCTCACACCCGAGAGAACAACCAACCTGTGCACTGGACGGTGAGACTGGACGCACAGTACAACATCTACAGGTTCAGGATTTATAACAGAAATGGGAATTGTGATGTTGGACCCTGTAAGTTAACCTTTCATTACAAACTGTCCGGTGAAAGACACATTTGCTCCGGAGTGTGCGTGAAGAAAAAAACTCTTTCTCAAATGCACCTTTTAGAAATCTACAGCAAAGAAACCTTTTCCTCCCAGTTTGTCACAGAACCTTAGGATCAACATGATTTTTCAGCTTAAATTTGAGAGAAGTCTTTCGAAGACAACGGTATCTTTTTATCTCATTAACTAATTCTTGGTTTTAATTGGTCAATACACGAAAAAATGGAACTTCGGAAAGAACTGATGTGCCACGATAATCACATCGCCCCACTCCTATGTCACTTATGATTGTCAACATTCTTAATATGTGCCAGCATTATGCAAGTAGACTGAAAACTGACACTGTAAAGAAAAAGATAGCTCATGGCTGAGGCACTGCTTATTAAAAAGATCGCAATATTATCTTCTGAACACACACACAAAAAAATGTGTGAATGCGTTATTGAACAAGTGTGGAGTATTTTCCTGCCGAATGGAGGTCTCAAGGCACGCATGCTTTTAAACTTATGAAAGACTGACCAATCAGAGATCCAAGAAACATCAGTTGTTCATGAGCTGTGGCGTAAATACTCTGAGCTGACTGTGTATGTAACATGTAATAACAGTGGGACAGGACATTGCATTAATGTTATATGTTTTAAATACAACAAATACATGTGTAAACAACAATGCAGATTACTTCCAAGCCATTGTGTTATGAGTTCAGTCAGTTTCTAGATCATTTCATGTTATGTATTTACATATATACTTTATATACTTTACATATATAACAACAACCCTAACAGCATACTACAGTGTCACGGTACAAGAGTGCTCCGCACTTGGAACAATTGCCTTACAGCCCAGACAGAATGGTTGCGTTTCATGCTAGTCGAGAGAGAACGGTCAAATGTTTCCACTGTCGTAATAGCCGTTAGAAAAATACTTTACTGAAATAAACATAATATTGTCCAACATTTTTGGTAAACTTAACTTTGAACCTGAGCTGTCTTTCACGTCAATTACATCATGATAAGTAAGGCTTTTGTTACCAGTATTTTCCAGCATAATTTTTAAAACAAGATGATCACATGTAACTGTTTTCAATGAAAAAGACGAAGTAAACAGGAAGTAAATTTATCACATCATTAACACAGGAGCATGTGATTGGGTGATCTCAACCCACACACAGTAATCTCGCAGATATAGAGAGCTGGATATTCATTTTTACCCATGAAATTTCAAATTTCAAACTTGCTCCGGTTTTCACACAACGTTATAATGAGGTAAACAATCAATGGCTTGCTGCTGTCTGCAGGGAATTGATACTGAGATAGTCTGAATTGCTTTGTCAAATTGTTAAAGATTTTGCAGTATATTGAAATCGTTATTGTTCGTTTCGTGAGAGATTACAGGTAAAAAATTGTGTCTTTCCACTTTGCCTGGTGTCGCAACGCATAACGTTACCAATCGCTGACCTTCATCCACAAATGGTACTGCTTTTTCAAATCCTCTGGGACCCTATCTTACTAAGGCAGTGTTAGTTATGTCAAGCGTAACTGTCAAGAAGAAACATACTGAGATACGTCGCAATGGTAGTTACATTTGACAGTTACATTTTACACCCTCATAGTAAGACGACCCTCTTGATGTCATCCAGCAGAAATCCATCACTCGACGTCGAACCTGTTTGATTCCACGTCATATATCAAATACGATCACGTCGAGAAAATTTCACGGCTGAAGATTTTATATGGATTAAATACTATTGTTCATAGAAAATCCCTTTGAACCATGGTGTCAGGTTTGTTCTGTAGGATTTCTTTCATATAATTCTAATATTTCTAGGGAGTTTGTATTCTTACCAGGGTTACACATCAAAGGTTTGTTGATAACTTGTTTATTTAAAAAAAAAAATTGCTATGTATTACAGGCGGTAACCGTCTTAACGGTTTTACTTTATTGGTGGGAAACTCTTCCCAGAGCTACAACGTTTGTTACCAGGACACCACCACGAACTATAGCGGCCCGGGGGACACAATCGAAGGAACCTGTAATGCTGGAGGTCCGATTAGAGGGGACACCGTGAAGATTATGAGCAACAATACCCGACCTCTTTCACTGTGTGAAGTGCAGATTTTCGGTATGTTTCCATGATGGCAGTATCCTACGAATAGAAAATAAGCCTGATGTAGCAATTCAACGTCCTATTACGATTTAGGGTGGACAGGGAGACATTGATATTGAGCATTAGTCAGTAGTACATTCACAAAAAATACTAACGTACACAAATGGGTTATTTTCAAGGAAACATGTATCTTTCCATTGACGTTTTGATAAAAATGACAGTTTAAATTTCTTGATATACATTTTACATTTCTTAGTATACACAGGCTTAGGAACACTATCCTACACTGGTGGAGCTATTCTCCACACACGATCATAGAAATTTGAGAAACAACTTCAAAGAGACATGAAGAAGAAATTGGCTCTTCAGAGATCATATAGTTAATGAGTGTACGACGCCGTATTAGCTTGTGGTATACGAGTACCAGGCGTATGTAACTGCCGTTCATCCGTAAGCTGACAAATCTCGTGACTTAAGACAGCAGTGTTTTTTTTCTGAACACACGACATCGTTTATCTAGGCTCGAGGTTTGATATACCTATTATCTATATGGTACAATTCATGAATAGAGCTCTGGCCTTCTGAGATATTGCCAACGTGGCGTAAAGCCTTAACCATTCATTCATTTTTCTGAGCACCTCGATAAACAGGAGCACATAGCATAAACCGTCTGACATATTTGTAAGGTGCCTCAGATGCCCCCTCCCCCCCCACACATACCCATTCCGCTTGAAGTATTGTTTGTGCAAACATAGTTATCAACCAAAAAAACAAAAAAAAGAAGCATTGGAGACTGCTGTAAAAGCAAGCAACACATTACCAGACCGATGTAGGTATGAGAAATCTAACAATTCGCTTTGCTGTCTAATCACATTTCTTGCTTTTTCATACCTCCCCTGTTTCGGCTACATGCTTAAGATAAGACATTTGTCACTTACCTGGTGAAGGTCAGTGGATTCCTGCGGGCACTGTCTTTTCCACTACTATTAAAAAACACTCACTTCCGTCATAATGTATAAACATCCTGAACAGGGCGTTAAATATTATGAAAATAGAAACCTCAAAAATTCCCAACCAGGGACGAGAACTTTTGAGGTATATTACATGTCTTAAGTGTTAATTTCGTGTCTAATTTATTTGTATACAAACAAGAGATGAGTATAGATTTTCTCAATTAAGTATCGACCAGATCCTAATCATACATCGTATTTTGAGCCCATAGTAAGAACGACAACGTATGTCGACATTCTAGAGCCTTGAACGACATTACACTCAGATCAAATGTATACCCTTCATACAGGTCAGGTGAAGTGAAATGAAGCTAAAATACACGAAGGCCTGAATACATGAATTGCATGCTTCATGTTTGCACAGGCACACACTGCGGAATTGAGCCACATATAATTCAATCCAGGTCACTCCAGTACGTCTGTTATTTATCAAACAAACTGCTATAATGTTATGCAATACTATGCTTTAGTGCATTTTAATTTATTATTCGTGGAATTGTGGCGATACGGTGACGGTAAATCCCCCTACCTTCGTGTGTCTGATTTTGACTTCTGAATTGATCAGTATGTGCTAATGGGACGTACGGACCTGACTGTGGGGAGAAGTGCGGGAACTGTGCTGAAGGATCGTCCGTCTGTGACACGATATCCGGCCACTGTCCACAGGGAAAACCCAGGTGCATGCTGGGATACAGCCCTCCGAAGTGTGATCTAGGTCGGTTATTTATCCGAGGCTCATGCCTGACTTAATCTTCTATAGTTCTGTTTTCTCATTTGTTAACATTTATATTTGAAGTTCTTATGACATTTGAATTAGTCACAGGACTGTGATAATTAATCATACGTTTTATGTGTTGTGATCACTATGTTTTTAATATCATTGGCTAACATATACTTACATTTCATACTGTATCGAATTAGTCACAGGATTTTGTTAATTGATTACAAGTTTTATGTGTTGTGATCATTATCTTTTTAATATCATGGGCTACCATATATATTTACATTTCATACTATATTGAATTAGTTACAGGATTTTGTTAATTAATTAAAAATTTTATGTTCTGTGATCATTAACTTATTAATCCGCTTTCGCTTCTTGTTCCTTGTTAGCTGAATTGTTTAAGTGTAGGAAACGTATCCCAGACGTACAGTGTGCTCAATGTTTTAATGTGTTGGTCATTTCTAAATCATACTTGAGTCACCTTACACATGTAGTTCACCTCATCCTTTTACGTCAAATGACGCATGTTTGTGACAGTAACATGTCGTTTGTTAATGTGCGTATACTGCAACATTACAAATCACACAGATGAGTTGAAATTTAATAGATAAAATAAAAAAAACAGCGTCGTGTATGCAATCATGTATTTTACAGAATGCACTAACAACACGTGGGGCGCCGACTGCATGCAGCATTGTGGACAATGTTACAACAATAACCAATGTAACACAACAAATGGGGATTGTCCTGCAGAGGAGGGGAATCCCCGGTGTGCTTTGGGATATTCTGGTAGTGACTGTAGTATGCGTGAGTACACATTTGCGCAATGCGAATAGTTCCTGATATATATCATTGGATCACACCTTGCCATTACTGAGAGGAAAACGAATATGATACTTTTAAAACTGCCGCTGTTAACCACATAGTGCAATTTATCTCGATCTGTAATGTTTGAAGGCTCTATTAAACCTCTTTCTACTCCCGCAAATATTTCTAGGTAGTTTCTCTGGTCCTATGACTATGTCCTAAAATGTAGAGGTTTCACGGTTTTGCTAAACCCAATGGTACAACAACGCCTCTACAGTGTCTGTAGGCCTATCCATAGCTTACACCGTAACTAACGGCATGCTTTTCCGAATTCTTAAGGCCGAAGAACAACATACGTCAATATAAAGTAAAGCAATGCAGAAAATCCATTGATGATACAGCAAGGAATTAATATGAAATGTGGTGCTACCACTAATCCCGCGCGGCAGATAGTCGGCAATCTCCGTGCATAAAATTAACCTTCTTGCTTGGTCCGGCAGGTGTTTGTAGCTCACATGATCAAGAGATTTCACGAGATTTAATTTCAATATGGCCGCGCCCTGTGAACCTGGCTAAAAAAAACGCCGAAAATCTCTCATTTAACAACGATTCAGGTACTTTTTTGTGCTTTTTTAAATGCAAAAGTGGAAATAAGAAGCCATAGGACGAATTAGCCACAGGAATTGTTATGTTTGACACTTCGTGTGTGACTTTTCGGCTATCAGTCAAAAGTTGACCCCTTCATTCTCCGAGACAGTAATTTACAGATTTGTTCACATCTCATACCGTTTTGCCCGCTATTAAAGAGTTTTGACTATTAAAGAGACGAAAAATTTAGCCTTAGCATACGAAGTTACACACTACTCAGGGAATCCTAGACGGTACTGCTCTCACAAGTCAAATAGACTGGTGGAAATGACATGTTTGAGGATGGCATGTGCATGAGTACACCCAGGCGGGGGTGGTAAGCGTGTGCAACAAAGGTTTCACTTCTTTCGAAAGCAGACTTCTATTATATTTTCCCTAGGTTAATCGAACAATCAGGAACTTTATAGCGTATTAACAGCTGTATGTTTTGACAGTATTATCTAATCAATGCCTCAGCGCTCTTCAATTCAGAGGCAAACCTAGGACCCAACTGCTCAAATCGAGCGTATGTAAATAATATATCCCTCTGGAAATTGTACTAAAAAGAGGGGTGAGTGAGGTGTGATGTGCCGAAGGAGAGATGGTGGCTATTGGTTGGGGATCAACCCTAAAAATATGCCAAAAAAAGTGTAAGATCATTTTCAATAACGTATAATTTGGGACAAAATAAAGACGATGATGGAATGCAGAGCCTCACTCACATCAGTAATAGGAGCGCGTTGATTTTCCATATCATTTATGTACTAAATCTGACAAATACTACCCACAAAGCCTGTATCCTCAAATAATCGAGCCACGCGAAGCGTAACCAATATATTCTGCTCGGATTTTTCTCTTCAATATTCCAAATCCCAACCTCGCATGACCACCATTTTTGATCTGTTCCCTCTGAATGTGACGTAATAGCATTTTGTCACCTTGTTAACCTCATGGATTGGGGTGG
The DNA here is from genome assembly GCA_016165875.1 of Acanthopleura granulata. NCBI lineage: Eukaryota > Metazoa > Mollusca > Polyplacophora > Chitonida > Chitonidae > Acanthopleura > Acanthopleura granulata. The sequence continues at coordinate 3,524,912 of JABBOT010000028.1, forward strand.
GTGATGGTATGTATGTAGGCATGCGTATGTATGCTTTGGTGTAACATTGTACTCAACAATTTTTCAATCACACTGTAAATAAAAATGGTTTCAAAACAAAACATTTTATAAACACGTTTCTGTCCCCACTTTATACATACATAAGTGTCATGATTATAAACATTTACTGTTTTACTTTAAAACACACACCTGTTTTACTTGAAACCACACAAGTGCTTTGTGATAAAAAAACTAAAAGTGTCTTCAGCCTGTCCTGCACTTTCAGTGTTTCTAAATGAAACACTTGTGAAAACATGTTAAAATAAAACACAGTAAACATTCGCGGGAGGTGTTTTAAATAGCATAGGTAGCTGTGCTTGGCAAATTGGTTAACGAGAATATTGCAGTCTAAGGCAAATTTTCTACTGAGGCAGATATAACCATCAGTAAAGAAAGAAATACCAGAGTGTATATTAGTTCATACATTTTATTACCATTTTTCATGATACACAAAAAGGGTAGAACATAGCCTTCGAGGCACAAAGCAAATAAACTTCGAGTCAAGTAAAACAGCTCACCGTTCCAGCTGTATCATTTAAGTAGGAACTTCTTATTTGTTCTAACGAACGTTTGTTAGACAGAATGTCCATATGCCCATTTTGTTCTCGATAATCCGAAATTCCTGAAGCAGTCTGGAATTGGTTTGAGGTGGATCCGTAGATGTTACTGTTGTAAAGTACTGTTCTCGAAGTGTAACACGTGGTGTTTCGCATACCACATAAACATTCTGTGTCATCAACAGTCACAACACTGTCCTTTCATGGATTTGATTCTATGAAGATCACAAATTTAGGCCTCATCTCCAGTTTAGTCGGATGAAACTCACATTTTTCATCCTACGGGGAGTTCTGCAAAAAAAAAGACAGTTTATATCAGAGAACATGTGAGGACTTTGCATTTTTGTGACAACACTGAAACATAAAATCATTTATTTCCTAAAGTACACATACATATGTCGATGAGCAGCCCTTAGAATGTATATATACTATGTCTCCTTGTGGCAGGGGGAGTCCATGCCATTAAAATGCTGCCGTCACTAAAGCTTCATGCCGAAGACACCGCACATGACACCCCATCCAGTCACATTACACTGACACCGTTCCGACCAGCCCCGTTTCCTTGCTCTAAACTCTCCATGCTGAACGCCAAGCGACCAGGTAACAAGTACGATTGTTAAAGTCTTTGGTTTGATCTAATGTGGTTGAAAGACAGGGCAAAGACTACGAATGGATAAGGAAACTGTTCTGAAAGTAAGTGCGTCCATGGCACGATATGTGGGAATTTTTTGCATTGGACCAGCCACATGTTACCCGGGATGCAAATCTCCGAAGTGTGATACAGGTCTGTTATTCGAGGCTCAAAGCTGACATGACCTGCTGTAATTCGGCTTTATCTGTCGGATTGCCTAATATATGAATATATCTGCATATAATTCTATCAGGGATTCAGACACTGGTCTTGGTTAATTTGTTACAAATTTTATACATCGCCTTAAGAATCTTGTATTATACGGAATGCACTGACAACGTGTGGAGCATCAACTGCTTGGAGCATTGTGGATACTGTTACAAAAATAACCAGTGTAACCCAACAAACGGGGATTGTCCTGTACAGGAAGGGAATCGCCGCTGTGACCCAGGGTATTCCGGAAGTGACTTTGTGGCAAGTGAGTGAACATTCAGCAAGGCGACCGTTTGTTTGTTGTTTTTTTTTATTTTATTATTTTTTTTTTTTGGTTTTTGTTTTTGCATTTTTCTTCACATTTTAAATTTCTTTCATTCTTAGTTTTTGTTTATCGCATTTCATTGCACAGGATTAATTAATTTGTAACTTTTAATGCTGCCGTTGCTAACCAGTGTTATGAATCTCATACAGTTTTTAAGTCTTCTGAGCTTATTTCCCAATCCCTTTTTTCTCCGAACAATAAATAAGTTTAATCCCATACAGTAATATTTGTGTAAAGCACTTTCATTCCACTGATGTTGCACTGAATTAACCTACCCTCCATGAGCCATTCTTTTCTTGGACGGCACATAATTCGGTATCAGCTGCTCTATGAATAAATTAAAACGGATACATCATAACTTCTGTAATTTAAATTAAGTAACGCTCACTACATGACTGTCTCTTCTGTGGTGATCGCACATCACACTCAACACTACCACAGCTTATTTACCCCAACCTCTTGAGAGCACTTCAAAAGACAAAAGTTTGAGAATGACGTCGATAAAACAAATATCCTAAACACAAGTCTCATAGTGGTCTAAACACAACTTTAAAAGGGAAAAAAAAACATTTCCAGACACTGGGCACATTTAACTCCACGAGAACATTACTCACTTGTCTGATGTTTTTAATACATTGAAGCCCCGATCATCTTGTAAAAATGTGAGAAACAATATTGTCAGCCCTCCACTACCAATTCGTCTATTAAATTATGCCTTTCACATCTCTGCCTTGAAAAGGGAAACCGGCATCAGCGATAATTCAGACAAAAATACCCACACTGCAAACCTCACCTGTTCTACGTGCCTAAAACTGATGTAAAAATTCAACAAGGCATAGCCAGGGAATCGTGCATGAAAAACTTGGTCGGGCCAACCTGGCAGATGTCATCTACAAATGGCTGATTTGACGCAATTCCGTTCAATTATATTCCCCTGACTCTCTTAAAAAAAGTATGGGGCTGTAAGGAGTTCTGGGGTTTGTGGATGGCTGGTCCAGTGTGGTTATCTAATAGGATGACAATTAGGCACGATACTGATTAGGTTTCACCGATCGACGTGGTCTGGAGTAGTGGGTAGTACTGAGTGATTATATGATGCCAGGAAGAGATCAGATGTTAGTGGCATCGGACCTGACGATAATGGAAGCCTCCACTGAGACTGTCGTTGATGTTTGCATTCAGCTGCCTCACATGTCCTAAACCCGACTGGCCACCATGGGGACAAACTTCAGATCTCTCTTGCTGGTTGTCCTCTCTAGGTTACTCGTATATGTCAACATGCATTCCTTTGGTACAGTCTAAAATGTGACCCTTAGAAAATGTTGAGTAGGGCTCAAATCTTGTGTTTAAAAATAGCGTCGTGATATTCACTACTGATGTAAACTTGGATATGCGTGATTTAAACTTGCGACACTGGCTTGCAAGTTTTGGGGTTGCACACACATGTTATCCTGTTGGCAGTTTTTCCACGTCGCAATGGTTTTAAATGGCACCGTTGTTATTAGTACATCTGCAACTTTAGCCTGTAATGATGCCAAATATTCATTGAATTGTGTAGGGGTTTGCGGATTCTGCCCTGACGGACCCACAGTCTGCGACACCACATCCGGGCTTTGTCCCGACAGAACTGGTCAGCCGAGATGCATGCCGGAATACACCAATGAACAATGAGATACAGATTGTATAATGTAAAAAAAATATAAAAAAAAAACAAACAAACAATAACGCATATCATTGCTCAGCGGTATAGAACCTCCCGCTTAAAACTGAGCCTTCCGTTGAATTTTCTAGTATTCAGCACATTATTGTGGCTATGTGATACAAGGTGCACATCACTTTATCTTTGAATGATTATGTAACGATGTAGTTCTCTAATCAGATATACAGACTAAATCTATGAGAATCGCCGTGAAGAACCGTTAAATGTCGCATCAGGACGAATATTGCATTTTAAACATCATTCAACTAGAAATGATTTGCGAGTGAAGAAATTAATATATCAATGTTTATTCATTTTGAGTTCTTTTCGTTTATCTGGGATACCGACGGCACAAGTTTTTGCTCTCTGTTTTTCTTTTAACATGAGACTGAGCTATCACATCATAAGGAGTCGTTGGATTATACATGGTTGTCTTTGCCAACGTTAAAGAAACTATTTCTCTTTAATGTATAACTCTATTATAAATCCATATCAAATATGTTATTTATAGAACTCTGAGGCATGCGGTGCTGTGTTACTGGCAGAACGCTCTGAGTAGATTGATTTACTCTGCTCGAGTGTTGTCAATTGTTGTCCTTCCAAAAATAGTGCATATCCCGGAATCATTACTTAGAAATGTGGAGTTTGTTCCTTATGGAACGTTTGGCTATTATACTGAATTTTTAAGTTGATTGATAAACTATGTACAGAAATATATACCATCAATGTTAATGTTTTACCATTATATTCTTTTCAGAATGTGAGGATCAGTTGTGGGGTCCAGACTGTGCTCAGACGTGTGGTAACTGTTACAACGGGATTGTGTGTAACAAGACGTCTGGGGAGTGTTCCCTTATCCAAGGGAATTTCCGGTGCGCGCCTGGTTACGTACATACAGACAAAACGTGTTCCACACGTAAGTACTGGCTATCTAAAGTCTGGTCCCTTTGATACGTCGCCTTTATTTAGCCATCTCTAAAAAAGTCACGCTTGATAACAAAATTTCCTGTCGTCGATGACATGTAACCTGACGAGCTCTGCACGCCGATATGCTTGACGCCATTTTTTTGGGGGGGGGGGGAGAGGAATAAAATGTTGTTTTTTGTTAATGTCATTTTTCTTATGCTTGTCTTGGAGCATGACGCGTGACGTCATAATTAATCTAAAATAAAACTGAGGAATGCTGAACAATGGACAGTGAAGAGTAATTTGCTTCACGATAGCTGCACTCGTTGCCGTTGTAGGATTGCATTATTGGATTATTGACATAATCTCATTACCGTGATTTACTTGCTGTGTAACAGTAGTTATACACTTGGACGGGTAGTTAATTCTTTCTTTTTGCATTTCAATGCCTTCCTTCGGAAAAGCATACCGCACACTGCTAGAGAGTACGTTATTCAAATGGATGATCCAACTAGTCACCTTTGGGTTGCTTTCACCCCTTTATATGGTTTTTCAACATCCAAGCAGTCTTACGTTTCCAACAAAGTTGAATTAACCAGTGGAGATTCCCGCAGGGGTGGCCAATTTTTGGTGAATCCTAGCAACCTCAAACTGCATGATATACGGGCTTGAAAAGAACAGCCAGAGATAGCTGGCTCAAGTCGTTGGGTATCTGTCCATAAACAGTTTTTGTTTTAACTCACGTGGTGTAATTTTCAGTAATGCGGTCCATTCTGCTCGGATTACATGTATCGTTGTGCGTTCTGTAACTAACACGTCCTTCTGCAATGACACAAATCAGCTTATTGATCTAATACCATAAATGTTTCCAGTTTATGGTATTTCTTATCTTAGGGAATAAAAACGTCTCTGCTTCTCTTTGAATGTGCTGGCATTTTACGCTCGCGAAAAAAGTTTTACACACATGTGTCTCTGACCGGCAAGTTTGGCTTTGTTACACCCGTCGGGTCACTATCTATACGTGACCTGATGCAACTCTTGAAGTGAAATAGCTCATCTGGTGTCCATAAGTCGGGGATTTACAAGTGTTTGCAATGACATTTGGTGTTTTATACGCACTACTTCTCCATTGATTTCTGTACGTCACACTGATGGTCATTCCAGCCATCTCATCTAGGCTTTGACAACTGTAGTATCTCCTACCTAAAGCTACCCTCGTTACCACGTTTGTTTTTCTATTCTTGATTGAACATACAGTATTTTGCAGATTCAATCCGAATACTCTTTAAACTTTAAAGGTAAATGTAAGATGAAGTTTGATAAAACCCAAGGTAAATTCTACAACAGGCAACGACAAGAGCGGAAAGAAGGACAGCAGGCGAATGTCCGTGGCCGACTCTCGAAGCTACAGAAATGTAGCTTAGAAGCACTGTCATTTTGGGATGTAGTCTGAAGACAACAACAACATCTTGTATCCTGTTAGGCGCAGTCACCTGAGGTCCGTTTATTAAAACTTGCGTACCTCTCTTACTTCTTTCCTTCTCCATAGCACACTAAGGCTTTTGGTGGAACTTTAAAAGCAGTCAAAGCTGTTTAGTCCATAGCCAAACATTTTATTTGTACAACATAGGAGGCAAATTACCTGACCCACTGGCCCAGATAGGCGGCCAAGTTTGGTCTTAGAGTTGATTCAAAACGGAACAAAGCTCTAAAAGTAATTTGGAAATGTGAACTACTAAGAATGCAAGACAGACTGATAAGGGAACTTATAATTACTGATGCATTGTCTTCCTGGCAGACAGTCAGTTATTGTGAATATATAATTCCCCAATACTGCAGCGAAAAAGAGATTACCATTAGTATCGCCGTACTGGTTTTGTATTTTACGGCCTGCAGACGTTTCTGAACTGTCTTAGTTAGCCTCTGTCAAGATATATTACTGTGTTTCGACAGAATGCTTCCCTGGCTCCTGGGGACAAAATTGTAAACTCACTTGTAGTTTGAACTGTGTTGACGGTCCGACCGGATGTGACATCAGGAATGGAGCATGTACCAGCGGATGTGCTGAAGATCACGAGGGCACATTCTGTACACATAAACTATATCAGTTCACTTTTCAGTTGTCAAATTGGGAAAGACTCGATAACCATGATCTTATCTTTGGATGTGTATACACTCTCTCCTTGGCTCTGAACCCGAGGATACATGATCAGTTTGTGACACAAATTCTACCTTTCAATACTCCCCCCGCCAACAGCACACTAATGAGCAAGACTTTGTACTGTTTAATTGGCTTACTGCCACGGTATATCGTCGAGTATATTAAAGTACACCTTGTTTCTGTGGACCATAGTAGATCATTGTTGAATAAATGGACATTTCTGTGCTGCCGAAATATGCTATTTCCAAACGGAATGTATATTACTATTACTGTGCAACACTAAGCGCAATGCAGTCCACTAATTTGGCTTTGCTTAAATGTGTGCTTTGTCGTTTTTCAGCCGTGAACCAGAACTACACGGGAGTGATTATAGGCTGTGTGGCTGTGGTAGTGGTGGTCGCTATCGTAATCGTTGTCATTTTACAGGTGTAAGTACACTCAACTTTAAATAGAGCCATACTTGGTGAACGTTTGAGTCATTATAAATTACCGTGTCCCTGTCCTTTGGATGTTAAATTTTCTATTCACTCGTGAGTAAAATGCCGCTCTGTTGGAAGGATAACGAATTTACCTCTTCGAGGAACTGTAAAATGAAAGAAACTGAGGCTTGAACGTGATAAGGGAGTTGGCAGCACTGTGCCAAAATATATCACCAGCGATGTAGTTTCCTGCTCAGTGTGAACATGCCATTTTGTCCTACATATGTAAAATGTAATCGACGATAGGATATAGCCAAAATACAACAGAATCCAACCTAATATTTGGGAGTATTGGAGAGTATACTGGGTTATTCTTACAGGCGAAAACGTCGAGGTAACAGCACTGGGAGGACCACAGACAGCTCAGACCATGACCACGTCAGGAACGAGGAGAGTTCTGATCAAGGGAGACAAGCGACTATTTCAACTCTTGCGGAAAACCACCCGTACGAGAACGTTTCTGAGCATGAGTACGACAAAATCAGGTTTTCAAATTATGCTCCCGAGACCAATTACACAGTTCTTGGTTAAGGTTATGGTTGTGGGCGTGAGATGTTGCGCTCTAAGTTCTGAAGAATACCTCCCAGCAGAACTGTTCACAACTAGGGGGTAGATTTCTCTTTGAATTGATGATCGTTCTGCGTTTCTGCTGGCATGGTGTTTTATGTGCAGTATGTTCATGCTATTGTTACAGGGGTAACTAACATGCAGTTTAAATACCCCCCGAGTGTTGTTACTGGGTAAATCGTATTGACCAATCCAAATAACCACAGTTTGGTGCCCTGGCCTTTACCTTATTTAGAAGATGATATATAAGGAAGTTTCCCATTGTTCATAAGGTGAATATGTTCTGCTAATGGACACACAACCAGGCAGTATCAGGATAAAAGTTTGTTTGGGTACAGGGTTGTTTGTCTGCCAACATCCAAATCATGGTTAATTCATGTGATATAATGGTGAGAATCCGGTAACACAAGGAAGTTCGTATAATGGCATTTAACATACAAATAATCACACATAAAGATATCAAGATATGGTACTGGACTCCTGAAACTTTACATGTAGTAACTCCACATGTTGGCCTATTATCGTAGTAAATGAGACTGCAGTTGCAAGCCGAGCGTTGGCTGTAGTATGCAGGTGTATGCAAATGTCTGTTCTGTTGTTGCCATGAAATGGCAGTTGGAAGCCGAGCGTCGACTGTAGTATAGGTGAAAGCAAAATGCTGTCTGGGCATCTGTCCCCCATGTGATGTTAAATGAAACCCGAGGGTCGCCATTATGTAGGCTGTATTCTATACTTTTTTGCAATGAAATGACAGGAGTAGGCTGAGCGTTGGCATGTGAGGCGTTTCATACCGCTGAGCGCCAGCAGCTATGTAGTTTGAGAGATAAACAAAATACTTAGTTAAGTACAGGTGGAAAATTGGCGAGATCTACTGTAGCAGGTCGCATTGAGGCAAATCAGTCTGGTATTCAGAATAAATATAGTTATAATTCCTATGGTGAAGTTATTCCTGATAAGGAATAGTGAAAGTGCCGCAAAAAGGGTTTTTTACACATACACAAATGATTATAAAATTAGTCAGAGACACACACATACAGTCAAGGACATTGGCAATATCAGAGTGAGAAACACGGATGTAACGTTGATAACACTCAGAGGACCAGAGGCTTAAATTGTTGATGATATCGTCTTCCAGGTTGCGTGAGGCGGCCGTAGTTGTTAATCCTACAGGAGAACTGTGGTCAGACCATTTGTACTGATTTAGTCCTAACTTAGGTAGAACAATCTGACATCGCGAATGAAGGTAAGAGGATTCCCATCTGCATATACAATTAACGGATCGGTGAGACGCATGCGGAGTTGCTGTAGGATTTGCAAGTAACGCTGAAGACTAGAGATTGGACAGCAACTAGAAGTAGGAGACAACTTAACAATGACACCACATCGGAATGGATCAGTCTAAGAGGTCTTAAGATTTAACGTAGCAGTGAAGCAATCTGAGAAAATAACCAGGTCTTTCACAGTTAAGTCAACAGCAGAGTTGAGTTATCAGACTTAGAGGTAAACTTTCCACATCGAAGAAATCCGAAGAACGCCGTCTTACAGACACACTCTAACATAAGATCATCGAATGAACTAAAAATGCCGCACTAAGACACGCACACATGAGCTGTAAGAATACCGGGGCGATAGGGTGGCGAATTTGCGTAACATGTGACTGTAATTTACGCACGACACGTAACGTCATGGACAGCCGAGGTCAACTCTGCAAATCGGTTACCGGGTAACATAACCCAGCCGACACAGGTATGCCTCGACAAGCAAGTTCAAATGGCCCAAAACACTAAAAAGTTCCCGTTTATTAGCATGTGCGTCGCTCAACTTTATTAGCGTTGAGATGAGCCTCCATGTTAATGGTTATATCGAGGTTTTCGATTAATTGAACCGGTCCTGCTGTTTTCTTTGGTGATAATGGGATAGACGGTTTATTAAAAACATGAGTGAGCAAGGCCATAGTCCTTTCTGGTTTAGCGTTTGGGGAATCTATGAAAAGCAACTCGTCGAGAATGTGGAGGACATAAGATACATTGTAATTGTTGCATGCATGTAAGGCCCAACAGATAGCAAGGGGCAGGTTATACAAAAGTTTTAGGCTAGATCGTGATCCAAAACGATGGTAAAAATAGTTCAAATTTTGCCACTTAACACATTGAAATGGCCACAAGAAGGGGTGGATAGGTATCAGGTTGAGAGCATCAGTTACGTCAACTTTGCACATCTGATTCGGATCGCAACATGACCGCTTTTTACATGGAGAAATGCTGATTCTGACTTTACTTGTAAACATTACCAAGTTGCTATCTTGTTGAGGTGAATATTCTGCACTTTGTGAGCGCAAAGCAGCTAGAACAAACGGTATGTTTGTTGACGAATTTGGTGCCTGACTGTACCGTACAGCTTAGCACAACAAACTGAGCTGCATCCGAAACCAAAGCATGTACACCACACGTCGCTCACTGACTACTAGTCAGACCGCGTGATTGGGCAGTGTCCAATGAGCACATATACACAAACCTTAAAGCACTGAACATAAAACCGAACGCTACTTATTAAGTTAAAGGTTAAATATAGACCCAATTGCCTCGTATTTAGCACGTGATTAGCCCATGTACAGTCGGCCAGAGCATGGGATAGCAGTTGAGATGTCCACCAACTAAACCAGTATCATTAACTTTTTTATTATACTACCAGATCTTATTTGTGTTTACTTTTCGGTTGTTGTTATTGTACATTAGATTACGTGTTGTTGTCTCATAAACCAGTAGTTTTTGTTGTTTTCTTTATCGCACGAGTTGTGCAACCACTGTGGCGCGGATACATTTTTTCTTTGTTTAGTTTACACCTTGTTACAGTATATACAACGTCGGCAATGGCTAGTACACGGATGATGTCAAGAAATTCACCCTAAAACGTATTCCCTTAATTTAGCTTTATCGATACTGGTTGATTGAACAAAGAATAAAACCAGCTGTGCCTTAAATATGATACCTGTATTGACAGCTACAGTAAACCAACAAACATTCCCCACCACCTCCCATCCGCCTTTATAGAAGGACGTGGTTTCACCACACTAACGATTATATGTTCCAATGAGAAACAAAACTCCTTTAGATGCATAACTTTCTCAATGGGTTAATGAATGTTCGCTAAGAATAAGTTGGGTATTTCCAGATTTCTGAGGTCGAGAGAGAGAGAATTTCTGATTTTTTTAAGCAACATTTTATTGTAATAAATTATTATGCTATGTATCATAAACAAACACAAGACGACAATACTGGACTACAATAAACCAGGCTCAAAATCTTATTAAAAAAGTCTCATTAACACATCGCTTAGCCTAGGATTAATATTATGTTCATTCAAAATAAATACCATATGTCGCTCTCAAGTGACAAATTCGATATTCGTATATCAGCTGTCAACCATAGACGAGACTTTAAAACTTCAAATAACACAAACCACCAAAGAAATAACAAAGCATATAAAGCATAAAATAATCAAAAGGAATTTATGCAAAGAGAAGCAGTCAATAGTTTTCAGTGATGACGAAAAAAACCGATGAATGCCCTAAAGGCGTGTGAGCAAAACTCGTATCCAGATCATGTACTATTTTACTGTGTATGGTGTCGGAAATAACTTATGAGTCCTTCTATAATATCCAAGATATTATAGAGAACCTTTCCATATTTACTATCAAGAGAGGTATACTCATTGTAAAATTTCAGAAACTTAGAGTGAAACTTTCGAAATCGAAACTTTTCTCCTCTTTGGTGAAGTCGGCGTAACGGGAAACCGCTATTGTCTTTGTACAGGAACAAGTTCAGTTAAGATGTACCATCTGGAGTTGGTTTCCTTTAAATCCAGAGAAAATGTGATGTTTTTCTCCGTCTTTGTTATACGAAGGCTGTATACAGCTAGCAAATCATCAATAAATCGTTTGGTTGATGAGAAAGATCGGGCTTGATGCGGATTATTTCTTAATAACCTCTGCACATGTATTCATACGAGAACAGGTATAAATCTGCCAACAGTGTGGCACAATTAGTACCTATCGGGATGACTGAGGGAATCCCACCTGCCACAAAAGAGGATCGGACTGCCATGTGAGGCCGACAGATAGAGAGACCAAACAAACACCAAAAGCCCTATTTCTGGATGGGTGGCATATACAACATAACGGGAGATAATTCACCAATTCTCGCACAGAGTCACAGCTCATTACAATCATGGGGGTAGCCTGATATCTCCTGAAACTCAAGTTTCTAATTTGCAACACTTTGGAAGACTTTTCGGACAACACTGGTTGCGGTATAGGTTTGAAACATGATGACCCACCTCCGACAGACGCACGCCATCCTCTCGCAAGAAGACAGCAATAGATCGTGAGATCATGTCATTTTAACCCTAGACCCTTTTATAACCCCTTCAAGCGCTGACACGTTTCTATGATAATCTGGGCAAACTATCTGCACTTGTTAAGTGAGAGGTAAGCAATGAGAAGTTTAGTTTGAGCAAATCTAATCTAATTAAAGAGGTCCAATGAATGTAATTTAACCTGGACATTGCTCCACAAAGCAAAGGTAGGGTAAGTTTATTGTAACTTCTATGCTGTCTATCTCTTTAACATGCGTTGTCATGGTAGTTATGGGCAACGTATCTCTAGCACATCGGACTGTGGGAGGTGCTCAAAATAAAGCCAATATAATGGTAACAAGCTGTTGTTATTGCAAATCTCCTAGACAAATGTCTAATTAATTAAGCTTCTGGCAGTTCGAAAAAGAGGTTTTTGTCGTGGTAATTTTGTGACAGGCTCCCAAACTCTCAGCAAGCAACACCTACCCATGGGATGTCAAACTACCACAAAATGGCTTAAACTGTTAAAATCCTTCTGTTCATATTTACCTCATTTACCTTTGGCCAAACTTTTCTGTGGCAGAGGACCCAGTAGGCTCTTCACCACAACTAGTTTGCTTTGATGCTGGCATCATGCTTGTCCATATAGCTGGTCATCCATTACTCAAAAACATCACTAAGTCCCAAGCCTTTACTGGGTAATATTCCAGATGAACGTTTATACATGTAACGGATGCTGGAAGGCGATTTTACCTGCCTCTTTCCCAATGTTCAAAGCATCTCCGATCCTTTGTTTTATCTTGAAAAGCACTCGGGTCGTCAGGGATGTTCTAAAAGCGGGAGATTATATCAACGTATTGTAGGTACCGATCCAAAGCAATATAAAATTATGTCGCTAGATACATAACTAAAAACATAGCCATCTGCATGTACTTTTCTGGGAATCGAATATGACCGAGAGTGTGAACGTGAAAGGTTTGGCAAATGAGATGAAACATTCCTTGACATGTAAGTAATTGATTTAAGTGTCTGTACAAATGAAATGGTGCCAAATCTGGAGGTATAGACTCACTTGTAATTAGACATGTTAGCTTGAGTATGTGCACAAACAATGGCATTGCGTGTCGATTCCTCGGGAGTATATTCGTTCTAAGACATTGCTGTCTTAGAACACTCAGACGGCGCTGTCACATGCAAAAAGGTTCGCAATGAATTGTCTCCCTTGTCAGGTGATAGCTCAATCGCACTCTCGCGAGAATTCTTATAGACGAGACAAAGATAGCCCTGGCACTCAGTTACGAGTAGAATTTTAGAATGGTGACGGGCAATATGAGATAACATCAGCTCGGCTTTTATCGCGTGAAACGATGAAAGTACTGACCTGGTTGTTTGGCCTAACCGACGTGTGCATTCCCTGGACTATTTCACGGCCGTGAGAACTGTTTTCTGTGCTTCAAACTGCACCTTTTTGTTCACTCAAAATGTTTAATTATTTATTTATATACATATTTATTTATTTATTAATAAATCATCATTATGGTGGGAGGAAACCGGTCACAGCCCACGAAAAAACCACGACCGTCCGCAGGTTGCCGGCAGACACTCCCACACACGGGCGGAGAGGAAGCCAGCACGAGCTGGGCTTGAACTCATAGCGACCGCATTGGTATGAGGCTTCAGGTTATTGCGCTGCGCTATGGCGCTAACTGACTGAGACACGGAGGCCCCACAGCGCGTTTGTCCGAGCTCTCTGTTGACAGGTGAGACCTTGAAAGTAGTTGCGTGCAAGTTAAAATGAAATCAACTATCAATACTTTTATATCGTAAAATTATACATACAGAGATGGACTAGTTTACAATCTAATCCAGGTAGAAGATGCTTAAGCATGGAGAATCATCATCCACACATCATCAGAGTCTTTTCCTTCCTGGTATTTATAACAGTCCCTAAGTCATCTACTGTATAGAGGTATCTGGAACACTCGGCATGTCACGTGTATACTACTAGGAGGTGTTACAGTGTGAGTGAAACACTCGGTTCGTCACCTAATGAGCGTACGTCATATGCATAACACAAGTAGTAAACTACCGTGCGGGGGTAATATGTGTGATAATCCATTAGATTTCTGTGCTAATATTCAGTTAGTCTGCTAGTGCATAGAGGCACTGAATATTTGTGTGTGCAACTATCAGTCAGCCACTGCATTAAGGTGGAGTGTGAAACAGTGGGTAAATCCTTTTCTGCATAACTGTGATGTGTAGCTCTCACTACGATACCTACGTCATAAATGTGATGTATGGATGCAAATGTAGCACTGGGTAAGACATCTACTGCACACAGGTGATTTGCACAAGACCCAGTTAATCACCTATACTGCACGGATGTGGTGATGTAGAACATGTGGTTAGTCATCTACGGCACACATGGCGGAGTAAATCAGCGGGTAAATCAGTTTTCGCACGAAGATGACGTACAACTTTCGGTAAATAAACCGCTAGAGGAGAGTAATATGTAAACACTGGTTGAGGCAACTTATGGTTGTAGGTATTTAGTATTGGGTAAGTCAGTTTCGGCATGAATTCATTTACTAATTTGATAGGAACTTTGTCTGTTTACTTTTTCACAAATTTGATTTGAGTTTTACCTCGCTTTTTTGATATTTCACTTATAAGGGGCGTACAACATTGCTGTGGGAGGAATGTGGGCCAGCACGAACAGGACTTTAACTGACAACAGCCCCTTTGGTAAAGTCATCTATCACTGGGTAAGGCAGGCCCTTCTCTCTTACGTAACAAGTACATAAATCATATACTGCATGACACAAACTACGCTTGTGCGTGAAAATAATTCGCAGATGTATATTATTCGATTAGTCATTTTCAGCTTGAAGGTGATATGTCCGTATGTTACACTCCGTAAGTCATCTATTACGTGAAGGTGATATGTCCGTATGTTGCACTCCGTAAGTCGTCTATTACGTGAAGGTGATATGTCCGTATGTTACACTCAGTAAGTCATCTATTACGTGAAGGTGATATGTCCGTATGTTACACTCCGTAAGTCATCTATTACGTGAAGGTGATATGTCCGTATGTTGCACTCCGTAAGTCGTCTGTTACGTGAAGGTGATATGTCCGTATGTTACACTCAGTAAGTCATCTATTACGTGAAGGTGATATGTCCGTATATTACACTCAGTAAGTCATCTATTACGTGAAGGTGATATGTCCGTATGTTACACTCCGTAAGTCATCTATTATGTGAAGGTGATATGTCCGTATGTTACACTCCGTAAGTCATCTATTACGTGAAGGTGATATGTCCGTATATTACACTCAGTAAGTCATCTATTACGTGAAGGTGATATGTCCGTATGTTACACTCCGTAAGTCATCTATTACGTGAAGGTGATATGTACTCATTCGTTAAATCAGGCTTAATGGAGCTGATGTGGTCATTTTATTTATTTGGTACGTAGGTATTTAATGCCGCATTGACAAATTCTAAATTACAAGACAGTGGTGAGATGTATCGATGGATGAAATTGGTAACTCTGAATGACACCAAGTTTATAAATAAACCCTCCTGCATGTACCTGTAAAACCCCCTGACTTGTGCAGTGGAATAAGGCAGAGGCAGATTCGAAGACGCCTTCCAGGGTGATGTCTGCAACGGTCCTAGCACCTAGCCTACACCAGCAAACTCCCATGCATACGTAATGGCACAGCCCACTCCCGCCTCCACTCCCCGACAGTAAGCTGTAATCGACGACATTAAGTCCATCTTTGGTTGATCATGGCAAAATGTGATTGACAGTGGTAGGAATTATACTAGATATCACGAGGAAATTACATTCTACATATGACATGAATCTCTGTCTCAAACGCGATATCCAGATAAGGGTTAGAACTTCAAGCGTGGCTTTAGACTGAATATCGTTTCAGTCTCGAAGAACAGATAAGAACAAATTAAGCGACATGCCCACATTCATACATCACGTGGAATCCATATAGGGCACTTCTTTGTGATTAATGGTAACACACATTTTCAAAACACCACTTCATAAAGAAATAGGGGTGAAATAATATATAAATATTAAACAAATCTTGTAAGATGAAAGAGAAAAGCAGCCAACATTTGACATTGGTGTTGGACAGACAGCCGAGCTACAAGGAGTAAATTCAAAGTTCAAACTAACCGTCTCTGAATAACTCTATATGAATACGGGTATTTTAGTCGCACTGTCTATGCAACTGTTGAAAAACCGTTACGTTGGAGTCCTGAATATAAATGCTTCCATAACTCCTAACTAAGACTACTACGAAACAGAGACCTTGGAACTTTTGTCTCTGTTAATCAGCTAACGTATTATACTCTTTAGGGAACTTTAGGTGAGGGCGTTTGATGTAGTATTCTTGACACCTACATGTACTAGGTGATGATTTAGAATTTCTGAACTATGTTAAAATTATTACAGTTTCTCTAGGATTTAACAAATGCTACGAAGGCAGACAATTAAAGTATGTTGCATATGTACGCCCACTGGGTCAACAGCACACCGCTGGGTAAATAAAGTGTATGGATGTTTATGAAGATTACTCCTTAACATTTTCTGCATAATGTGTGATTCACACGAAAACAGGTATAAGTCCACCAATAAAATTCTTGGGTTTAAAGTCGTACTTGAACATTTCTCAGGCATATGACGACGAAGAATAGATGTTGGCAATTGGTACTGATTGAAATACCGACTCACTGTTGGCTAAAGAGTATCACGAAGTTTGACACTAGTCTTTATAGAATTGTAAAGACATGTAGTAGAACGAAAGACAACCTTGTGTGAGTGACCTTGTGGTATATGAGTCTGACAGGAAGCTAATAGTTTGCGTCTTATTTTCAAGACAGGCGCTTTAGTTGAAGTCCATAGGCTCATGTGGCACAGACATGTGGCTATTCGTCGTTTATTTATACCTCCTACATCGTCTTGTGAGCATAGATCACAGATGGGCATCATTGAAAATTTGAAACTGATATTCATTGATGTTCGTTTCCAAAATCAGCTCACTTTAGCCATAGGTATAACGGGGTTAGTATTGCACTGTGAGCTGTAGGTACCTCGGCGAAAGCCAATGGTTGATCTCAGGCTGAAACCCCAGTTACGTGAGTTTCGAATAGGCGAGTTAAAATAGTAGGGGAATTAAGAATGAACCCTGTAAACGACCCGGGGGGGGGGGGGGTACCTGCCTGAGCTGGAACGTCTCTCAGAGCGGTAAGAGTCAGCTTTAGCAGGCCCCAGCCTACTTTGCCACACAGGCCGTGAAAAATTGTATATTCGCCAGCTTTAGAATTTCTAATATATGACAGCAAATAGTTATAAAAGGAATATTTTCTTTTCAATAAGCCAGTGTCGAAATGAAACCAACACTGCTGATAAGCGCTGGGTGTAGATTTGCGTCTTTCACATCGAACCTTTCACGCTGTTTCTTTCTTTATTTACTTATTGGATTGGATTTTACCGTCGCTTTCAAGCATATGTTACTTTAGTACCGTGACTTCCTGGTTAGTGACAGGAATTTCCCAGTTGGACACGCTTTAAACATGTCAGCCAGTTAGATCATGGTCGACAAATACGAAGACATACCGCATATGTAGGTCGAAATAACATACTGGCCATATTTTTTTTCACGCAGTTAACGTACACGCTGTTCTGTCGACTTTTCAATGCCTCGGTGGCGCTTTCGGGACAGCGCTGAAAAATATAACCCTGAACACAAATCCGTTCAGGGGTCGCTTCCTCTGAGTCGCTGTACAAACCAACTGTAGGCACGCAATTGTATTCACTTGGTATACAAGTAAACATCTGAAAACAGATTACACCTCTTCATATGCAGCGTTCTTGCACACACTGGTGCAAATTTAACTCGTCTCTCCGAAGTTCACAGTTTTTGGACAGACTGGTTATTGTTATACACGACTGTACAAAGACGTTACATGACACTGATCACTTATAGAGGTTGAAGTCCATATTACACGCCCTGAGACTTCCATTCCATGAAAAGCTCTTTGTAGTGGTTTTGGAATGTGCACGTTACTGTGTGCCCTATCCACAGAACAAGAAAATCAATACAAACAATATGTATGCAAGTGGCAAGACCGGCAGTCGTATACGGGTCAGAAAAAGATAACGAATTGTTATAGGTCGATAATTGCAAAACCCACCTCCCAAACGAAACTGTAAGAAAGACAAAAAAGTGGTAACATTTTGATTAGAGAAGGGGTCATCAGTTTTCAATTATACAGGAGGGACAGTTGAAATTCTAGGCATCAAAATGAAAATTCAAAGTCGTGGTCCGTGAATAATTTCTGAAACTCTGTAGGTATCCTAGACGCGCTTCGATTGCAACTCTTCTTGAAAGCATCATGTTGATCTCAAGAACTTGGACGTTTATATATCCTTTGGCAGGGTAAGCGGAATTGGATACAACTATGACAACTTTGAAACAGATCGACAGTGGTCTGGAGTGTTATACTCATTCAGAAATTAAGAGTGAAGGTGTTTACTGGAATATCCTTGACGCACTGTCTTTTCTGTTAGTTTTTTTTAATTAAATATTTCTGACATAGTTTAAGATAATTATATTTTGTACAGGATCAAACAAATGCTACAAAGCAATACAAACATGTCATATGCACGACCCGTCGGTATATCACTACTACCACTGTATGTGAGTAGTTGGTACCCACTGAATTACCTATAAATCCTGCTTGTAAAGAATGTCAGCAAATGTCATGTGATAGGGTCAAATAAAAGCGCTCTATTTTGCCGAACTGGAGGAAGAATCCCTTTATTCTAATTTTAAGGGCGTGGAGTGGAAAGCCAGCCATTGGGCACTTCTTTACTTGGTATATGCGCTTTAGCATCAAGATGAGACGTTTCGAGTTGTTGAGAATCCAAGTGTACATGACAACTGGCACTCACATACCCAGCACAGCAGCACTTATTCCACTCATAGGGATCTTATTTATACTTCTGACACACTCTTGGTCACACAACATTTTCGAACACGCGATAATTTGAGAACTATACAAATATCTCGACTCCAGTTAATTTGTTGCGTATCAGTATGACTGGGAGGTATTTTTATGTGTGTTTCTTTAAAACAGGCCTTATGCGTGTTAAAAAGTGCCTTGGATTTGAAGGAAACTACAGATTCTCGAAATGGTACATATTTCCTGGACTTGTACCTGTACACAGAAAACAATGGCTTCCTGTCACGATGTGGCGTTAAGCCATAATCATTCATTCATTCCTGTCACGATGATCTTACGATAAGGGGGATAGTTTTGTTTTTGATATTGTGAATTGACTCAACTTCGATAGTGAGAGGCCTAATTGTCCTGGATATGGCGTATATACATCTCGCCTTTTAGCATTTGTTAGATGCCGTGAGCTCTGTGATGATTTCAGTCAACGACACAATTTATTGCTAAAAAAATTAGTGTGTCAAGGCTATTCCATCAAAAGCCTTCACTCTTACTTTTTAAAATGTTACAATGAGTACGCCACTGTTGTTGGTAGATACGGTCGGAGTGTTCAGAATCTCTGGGACTTTGCCTAATTCCGCTTAACCCGGGGCTGGGGGTCGTATTTTACCGTGTTGAGTATGATCTCCACATTGGATGTGTAAACAGCTGAAATCATCGTTTTTGGAAACTGGTCTTACGATTTTGACACGGAATGCTCCCTTTTGGTTGGCGAATGACTGGTATACGAATGTCGGTTTCCATGCCTATCTTCACGTCTATTTATATATTTTTTTCGTTTTGGGGGATTTGTGGTATTTGTCGTTTTTGGAAACTGGTCTTACGATTTTGACACGGAATGCTCCCTTTTGGTTGGCGAATGACTGGTATACGAATGTCGGTTTCCATGCCTAGGTTCACGTCTCTGTTAAGTAAAATTACAGTGAGCACACTGGAACAAAACGTCGGAAACTTAATATGAATTCTTATAAAAGAAGTAGTCATTTGTGTAAGCATTTTAACTGTATAAATTATACAAAATTTAAATTTCAGTTTACATGCAGGTATGCAACAACTGTATGAATGGATGTGATCAGGAAACCGGTCAATGTTCCGGAGGGTGTAGGCGTGGATTGGACGGTCCCACCTGCTCAAGAGGTATGTAACACATGACGCTATCCATATGTATACTGTGCTCAGATAAGAACGAAAGATTGCAATAGTAGCTGGAAATATAACGATGTAGAAAGCTGGTAAGATGTGTTGTGTAATTTACGCAACGTATACATAAAAACTTAAGTCATCAGAAGGCAAAGAATTTTTAATGAGATGCTACCACATAAAACCAATGAAGCATGACAGCTTACAATCCTTACCTCAACCAGGGTTCTGTTTAAACTTGTGATGGAATTACAACACCGAACCCTAACCTTACCACTGCGAATTGCATGGCAGAATCTAAACGTCTGCAAGCAAAAGATGTGCATGGGACACTCATCTTGAATGCGTTTCCCACGCATAGTACCGTAAAGGCAAGGGGACTGTGTACATGTGGTATGTTCTGATGGCCATTCCTATTTTTTCCATCAGCACACAACACTTGATCTTAAAAGACTCGCTAGGTAGGAAAAGCTCAAAGCGTTGAATAATGCATTAATAACTAACGAACACCGGTGGTAAAAGCAATGAACTGCAGGACATTTGTCTTTCAGTCAACGGTAAATTTTTTTCTCATGGTTGGATGTATATGACAGCTGTTGACTGGGGGCACAAACTTTCTATTCCATTCCCTAGCTTCATAGTCATACAGACTGCTTTAGGATGAAAGATGCTGGACCTATTCCAAGTTGGCACTGGCTTTACGTCTGGGATTATTTTAACTTACACAAGGAGGTGCATTGATATTTACCCTTTTTCCCCTGCGCATTAGCTTCGTTAGTCAATGAATAAAGTAACAGTAAGAGGCATAAAGCCCAGAACTAGCTAAGTCGACACACAATTCACGTTAACTTCACGTCATGGAGTTATATAAGCACCGCAAGATTTACGGAGCATACTAATATACAGAACTATTTGCTACCGTCACAGGTACATGCATGTCAAGCTCAGTACACTTAATGGTCAACCACGATTACACTGTTTCAAAAATGGAGAAAAAATTTACGCAAATCTAACAGGTGTAAAAATCACTACTTATCTGAGAAACTATTATGTGTCCTGTTCGTATTTACCATGAATTTTATTTTGATTAACAGAAAATTTGGCATTGGATAGACCCACCTCGCAGTCATCGGTATTTCGCCGGTACATATCTGCACTCGCTGCGGATGGTGGCGCTAAACACAATTTGTCCAAGACACTCCGTCATGTACTCACACCAGAGAGAACGCACAACCTGCGTAATGGACGGTGACACTGGACGCACAGTACGGCATCTACAGGTTCAGGATCTATAACAGAAATGGGATTTGTGCTGATGGACCGTGTCAGTTAACCTTTCAATACAACCTGTCCCCCGCGAAAGACACCTTTGCTCCGGAGTGTGAAGGGAAAAGAAATGCTCTTCCAAGTGCACGATTTAGAAATTCAGAGCATAAATTGTTTATGGAAACAAAGAGAAACCTTTCCTCACAGTTTTGGACAGAACCTTAGGATCAACATGACTTTTTAGCTTAAATTTGAGAAAAGTCTTTCGAAGAAAATGGTATCCTTGTATCTCATTAAACAATTCTTGGTTTTAATTGGTCAGGAGACGAAAAAATGGAACTTCGCAAAGAGCTAATGAGCAACGATAATCTGATCGCCCCACTCACAAACTAACATTCCTCGGTTCACACCACCCAAACTATCGATCCTAAGAATTAATAGCATCTAAACATAATAAATCATCTGAGAAAGTTAAATTTAAAAAAATCGTATTTCCAATGCCACTTTTGATTATCAAAATCTTTAATGTGGCCACCACTATGCAAGCAGACTACAAACTGCTACTGTAAAGAAAAAGACAGCTCATGACTGAGGTACTTCTCACTAAAAAAGATGCACGATTCTCTTTTGAATACCAAAATTTGTGTATATTGGTATGAATGCGTTATTGGATTGATCCCTTTGAAGTGTGGAGTATCTTGCTGCCAGCTGGATATCTGAAGGCGCCCATGCTTTTTAGCTCGTGAAACTGACCAATCAGAGAGCCAGGAAACATCAGCTGTTCATGATTTGTGACGCAAATCTTCCGAGTTGACTGCCAATGCAATATGTAAGAAAATATGGACAGTACACTGTTTTAATCTGATATAATTTAATTACAACAGGTATACGTGTGAAGAACACTGAAAATTATTTCCAAACCATTGTGTTAAGGCTAGAGTAAGTTTTTAGAACATTTCATGTTATAAATTTACATATATACTTAAGTTCCAATCACAACCCTAACAACATGCTACAGTGTCAGGTTATACAAGATTGTTCCGCGCGTGAAAATATTTACGCCACAAACAGAATGGCTGCGTTTCATACTAGTCGACGGAGTACGGGCACATCTTACTTTCCACTTTCTTAATATCTGTTAGAAAAATACTTAACTTAAATAAACATAATATTTTCCAACCTTTTTGGTAAACTTAATTTGGAACATGACCTGCCTTTCACTTCAATTACATCATGATGAGTAATGCTCTTGTTACCAGTATTTTCCAGCATAGTTTATAGAACAAGATCACGTGAAACTGCTTTCAATGAAAAAGACTAAGAAAACGTTAAGTACATGTATCACAGCATTCACACAAGAGCATGTTATTGAACGATCCCAACCCACACACAGTAATCTCACTGATATAGAGAACTGGATCTTCACTTTTACAGTGAAATTTCAAATTCCAGACTTACTCCAGTTTTCACATAACGTTATAATACGGTAAACAACCCATGGCTTGCTGCTGTCAGCAGGGAATTGAGGCTGCGATAAAGACTGAGACGGTCTGAATTGCTTTCCCAAATTGATAAATATATTGCAGTGTATTGAAATTCCTATTGTATGTTTTTGTCATAGATTACTGGACTTTAGTCATAGGTTACTAAGTGTCCTTTCCTCTTTGCCTGGTGTGGAAACACGTAACGTCACCAATCGCTGACCTTTATCGACAAATGATACTGGGTTTCTTTTTCAAATCCTCTAGGGCCCTTCTCACTAAGACGATGTTAGCTATGTCAAACCTAACGTCAAAAACGAAACAAATTGTAGAGATACTTCGCCATGGTCGTTACATTTGACCTAGCATTACACCTTCATCGTAAGACGACCGCTATGATGTCATCCCAGCATAAATTCCTTACTGTTTGATTCGACGTCGTATATCAAATACGATCACGTCAAGAAAATTTAACGGATATTAGTGAGAATTTTACGTTTAAGCATGTCTTCATTTATATGGATTGAATAGTATTGTTCATCGTAAATCCTTTTGATCCAGGGTGTCAGGCTTGTTCTGTGAAATTTCTTTCATATAATTCTAGTATTTTTAGGCACTTTGTATTCTGACCAGGGTTACACATCAAAAGTTTAGTGATAACTTGCTTCTTTACAAAAATTGCTTCGTATTACAGACGGTAACCGTCTTAACGGTTTTACTTTATTGGTGGGAAACTTTTCCCAGAACTATAACGTTTGTTACCAGGACACCACCACTAACCTTAGCAGCCCTGGGGACACCATCAAAGGAACTTGTAACGCTGGCAGTCCGATTAGAGGCGACACCGTGAAGATTATATTCAACAATACCCGACCTCTTACTCTGTGTGAAGTGCAGATTTTCGGTATGTTTCCTTGATGGCAGTATTCTAAGAACAGCAAATAAAACTGGTGTAGCAATTGAACATCTGTTTCCGATTTAGGGCGGACAGGCAGACAGATATTAAATATTAGTCAGTAGTACATTCACAAAAATGCTAACGTACACAAATGAGTCATTTTCAAGGAAACATGTATGTTTTCGATGATTTTTGATTTGATAGAAACGAAAATTTAAATTTCCTTATACATTTAGTATAGATAATCTCAGGAACACTATCCTAAACTTGCAAACACACGATCAGAGAAATTCGAGAAATAACTTAAAAGAGACTTGAAGATGAAAATGGCCCTTCACAGCGCATATAGTTAATGAGCGTACGACGCCATATTAGCTTGTGGCATACGTAAGCTGACAAGTCTCATGACTTAAGAAAGCAGCGGAACCAGGTAGTGTTTGGTCTGAACACACGACACCATTTATCTAGGCCGTGCGAGTAAGGAGATAACAATGTCCTAACTGGCTCGAGGTTTGATATACCTATTATCCACATGGCAGAGCTCTGGCCTTCTTTCTAGTCCTCGCTATGGCTGAGATATTGCCTCCATCATTCATTCATTCTTTCTGGTCACCTCGATAAACTGGAGCACAAAGCATAAACCGTCTGACATATGTGCAAGGTGACATGACTCAAATCCCCCTCCCCCATCCATTCCGCTTGAAGTACTGTCTGTGCAAACATAAATATCAACCAAGAAAAAAATGAAGCATTGGAAAATATTCTAAAGACAAGCAACACATTACCAAGCCGATGTATTAGAAATCTAACAACTCGCTTTGCGCTCTAATGACAGTTCATGTTCTTTGCTTTTTCGTATATCCCCTTTTCGTTTGCCGGTTTAAGGTAAGAAATTTGTTACTTACCTGGTGAAGGTCAGTGGTTTACTGCACGCACTCTCGTTTCCTCTAGATATAAAAATAGCCTGATTTCTGTCATAAAATTAAAAAATCCTGAACAGGATGTTGGGTATTATGAAGATTGAAAACTCATAAATTTCCAACTTGGGACGAGCCCTTTTGAGGAATTTTACATGTCTTAAGTGTTAATTTCATACCTAATATTTATGTATGCAAACAAATCATCTGTACAGATTTTCTCATTTAAGACCAGGTCCCAATCATACATTGTATTTCGAGCCCATGGTAACAATGACAACGTCCGTCGACATTCCAAAGCCCCGAAGCATTGAGAACGACATAAGACTCCACCGAACCTATACCCTTCATTCAGGTCAAGTGAAGTGAAATAAAGCTAAAATGCGTGGATGCATCAATACATGAATTGCATGCTGTACAGGCACACACTGTGGAATTGAGCCACGCATAATTCAACCTAGGTCACTCCAGTATATCTGTTTTTTATCAAACAAACTGGTATAATCGTATGCAATACTAGGTTTTAGTGCACTTCAATTTATTGTTCGTGGAACTGTGGAGATACGGTGACCCTAAATCCTTCTCCCTTTGTGTGTCTGATGTTGACTTCTAAATTGATCAGCATGTGCTGATAGGACATACTGTGGTCACGGGCCGTCCGTTTGTGACAGGATATATGGGCACTGTCCTCAGAAAACACCCACGTGCATGCCGGGATACAGCCCTCCAAAAGTGTGACACAGGTTGGTGGTTTATTCTAGCCTTTGGGCTGACATGATGCTCACTAGTTCGATTTTATCATTGGCTAACATTTAAATTTTGACTTCGTACTATATTTGAATTAGTCACAGGATTTGGATAATTAATCACAGGTTTTATGTACAATGATTACTATCTTTTAAATCGGCTTTCGTTTCTTGTTCCTTGCTAGCTGAATTGCTCCAGTGTCGGAACCGTACCCCAGACGTACAATGTACTCAATGTTTGAATGTGTTACTTGTTCCTGTATCACACTTAAGTCATCTTGTAGCTCACCCCAGCAGTTTATGTCAGATTTAGCATGTTTGTGACAATACCTTGTCGTGTGCTAATGGCTTTTGCATGTGTACTGAAACACTACACATCACACAGATAAACAGAGGTGAAATTTAGTAGATAAAATAAAATAAACAGCGTCGTGTATGCACTTGTGTATTTTACAGTATGCCCCAACAACACGTGGGGTGCCGACTGCTTCACGCATTGTGAACACTGTTATAACATTAATCAATGTAACCAAACAAATGGAGATTGCCATGTGGGGGAGGGGGGCGCGGTGTACTTCGGGCTATTCCGGTAGTCACCGTGGGACGCCTGAGTGTATGTTTATGCAGCACGATTTGTTGTTCTTGCACTTCCATTCATCACATCATATCATAACTGAAATGGAAAACTAGCATATACCGCCGTTGTTTCCCCAAAATGGGATTTATCTCGGACTATAATGTTTGCGTGAGTCCCGTTTCTACTCCCGGGAATACTTGTAGGTAGATTCTCTGATCCCATAGCTTTCTAAATTGTGCTCTATCTACGTGGAACCTTTGTGTTTTTTGATAAATAGAGTGTTATAACAAAGCCTCTGCAGTATCAGTAGACACATATATAGCTTATGCCCTAAATATCAGTATGCTCTTCCGAAGTCCAAAGGCCGAAGAGCCACGTACAGTTAATAAGTATCTCGAAGTAAATTAAAATCGAAGCAGTACAGCCATTTTTGGCACAGGCAGAAGCGTTATATACCCAGAACAATTTACCCTGAGCATAAGAAGTAACACGATAGCGCATGATTGACTGCGCTGTTGACACTTAATAATGTTACATCTTACATCAGTATTGTGTCAAGTGACACAGGCTCGTGGGAAAAACTTGTTTGTCAACGACGTTTCAATCGAATTTAAACCTATGATATGTTTTCACAAGAGGTACACCAACAGTGAGGAAATTTATAGTGTATTAATAACCCATATCGTCTTCGTTTGACAGTGTTATCCAATCAGTGCCTTAGCAAATTCTGCTGAAAGAAATAGTCACTTTGTTTTCCCTAAAGGTAATATTTGTTAATGAGAAAATATTACTGCATCTCATCAAATGGAGGGAAGCTAAGTAAAGAATTTCTAACCGTCTCCCCATTTTACATGGTCAAAGTAAACCTTCCATAATTCGACAATTTTATCATTACACACACACAGCACAACTAAACTTCACCAAACAGCTCAACTGTCAGACATAATTTAAAAGAGGCTGTCAGCATATTTAATTTTTTGGAAGTTATTTGGGCTGTCGAAAAATGACAATACACAGTGCCGTATTGCTGAAGTAAGTCTGACGTGTGTGGTATACCTTGAAGAACGATTGCATATAACTCATCACGCTCTGATTCATACACACTAAAACTGTTTTGATCAGATAGATTCAGTTTCATATCTACCTGTTTGTTAAGTTTCTCGGGGAAATTGTCCCTGAAAAGGCGAGTGGGTGAGGATGTGAGGTGAACAGAAGAGAGACGGGGGGTGGGGAGAGGGGGCGGGGCCGTAATGGTTGGGATCACCCTTGATATATATTCACAAAAACGTGCCAGGTCAGTTTCACAGACTTATCTTATAACTTGGCCTGGCCACTATAAGATACGACGGGCCTCTTTCCTATATGTTACACGAGCGCACTGGTTTTCTCTATTATTTATGAACGAAATCTGTCAACCTCAGCCCGCAATGCTTACATTCTGAGATGTTCGTGCGGCGCCAAGCCAAACCACTACATGCAGCTAGGACTTGAGCAAAACTCCATCTAGCATGACCAACACTTTTAAGCTATTGCTGCTGGGAGAGACGTAATAGCATTTTGTCACCTTTGTAACATCCAGGATGGGGGTGGGGGACGGAGGGAGAAGACTAAGACCTGGAAAAAATTGTTTTCCCGGTTCTCCAAAGCGGCCATATCTCTGATATGTGTAACCTGTTGGTAGGGATGTGGGAACTGTTCTGAAAGAGCGTGTGTCTGTGAGACGATATTTGGGCATTTTTCGCGGGAACCAGCCACACACGAAGCTCTCTGAAGTGTGATACAGGCCTGTTATTCGCGAAAAAAAGGCTTGGCGCTGACATGATCTTCTGTAATTCGGTTTTGTCTTTTAAATTGTGTATATATCTGAATGTAATTCTATAAGGAATTCAGATACTGAACAAATTCCTAACTGTATACACTGTTTCCACTTTGGACTTACGTGTTTTACAGAATGCACTATCAAGGTGTGGTGAGCTGACTGCTTGGAGCAATGTGGACACTGTTACAACAGTGTACAGTGTGACCAAACAACTGGGGATTGTCCTGTACAGAAGGGGAATCCCCGGTGTGAGCTGGGCTATTCGGCAGGTGACTTTGTTTCACGTGAGTAAACGTCCATGCAAGGTGACGTATTTTTTTGTTGTTGATGTTTTCTTAATTCTCAATTTTTTGCTCTTATTTTTTGTTTCTCGCATTTCATCTGTCATTTGAGATGGAAAAGTAATATGTAACTTCTAGTGTTATCATTGTTAACCATATGGTGATTTGTATCTCGTGGAGTAAGGTTTGTGTGAAACCCGGCCACTTCTCTTTCATTCCATCAATGTTACACTGAATTAAGTTACCCACTACAAGCCATTCACTTCCCCACGACACCTAATTCGGTGTGTCAGTCATTCTCTATGACTTTGCTTTTATACAAAATGTTACGCATATAACTTGCGGGCATAGCGTTAAAACTCCAGCCGTCGGGAAATAAACCAAGGGTAAGTTAAATATGCCAAAGTGAAATAAACCAGAAGCAACAAAGTCGTTCTACGCACAGCCAAAAATCGAAAAAGGGCACATCAGAGTCTCGGTAACGTACCCCTAGGAAACTAGGTCATTTACTACATGCTTGGCCGCACTACAGGTGTAACAAACCAGAATTAGGACTTCGGCAACTTACCTCAGATCTTGACAGCACTGCAAAGGACACACGTGCACGAAAATGACT
Source organism: Acanthopleura granulata (assembly GCA_016165875.1). Lineage (NCBI taxonomy): Eukaryota > Metazoa > Mollusca > Polyplacophora > Chitonida > Chitonidae > Acanthopleura > Acanthopleura granulata. Next base: position 3,553,628 of record JABBOT010000028.1, read on the forward strand.
TTTAGAAACCAAATGTCCTAAATATTCATGTACAAGTCTTATCCCCATGATAAAGAAACAAAGAAAACTTTTTTTCGACGCTGGCCATATTTAACTTCATGAGGCAAATCCACTAACCCTTACGACTCGATCCTGAGCCAATGTCAGCAATACACTGGGTCACATGTTTTCCTGTTGTAAAAAGTATGAGAAACAATACTGACAAACCTTAAACCAATAGGTCTAATCCAGTCGTTTACAATTTTGACTCGAGATAACAATCCGACGCCTGAAATAATCCAGTCTCAGGCAAAGCAAGTGGTTGCCGCCAATTCGAAAATTACTTTTCATGGATTCTTTGACGAATTTTTTCTAGTACCTGTTTTCAAATATTAGGCGACTCTAATCATTGAATTTCAACAGTCTGCCATTGAGTGACGTCGAAGAGACTGTTTGTTACGCCTTGCAGCATAACCTGGAAGTGGTAGTTTTCTTTTTCTAAGACAAACATTCAAATCCACTGTACCTGTTCAAATTATCCTCAGAAACCACGAGGAAAGCACCACACGTATATAACGAAGCTGTCTTAGACATATAAGTCATTCAACCTGAGCTTAACGCTGTTTATCGCGGTAAATTTTTGACTTACTTTCACTGTTTTAGGCTAAAATTGCCTGCCTCTCCAGAGGCACTATATTTTACGTCTATAACACTCGGCTGAGACTTTCATGAGAGAATTAAGATTAGCATTTTGGCCCAGGATTAATTAAACAAGTTAGGATTAAGATTGACTTATGATGAAGACATCTTCATGATCCTTGGGTCAAGGCTCAAGAGTGATTGAATTTCACTGGAAATGACAACATTATTTCTCTACAAGGAATGTGTATAATTTATTGTAGGGTAACCTCCGAATTTACCTATATCCACTTTTTTTTCGAACGATGTTTAAAGAAATCCATTACTCGATACGCTAAAGCCGTTGTGCTTATTGTGTCGTGCCTTAAAAATTTCCCTGCAAATCTTCTTGTGGTACGCAGTTGTCAAACACTGTCTGATCGGAACTGAAGAAGCAGAGGCTGGGAAGTTAAATATAAAAAGTTCCCAAATGTTGCATTAGAATTGATCCGAGAATTTGCTCCACCACCACTCCAAAGCCACAGACGTCATCTTTCCCAAGGCAACGTCACCTGAAATCATAGCAGACAAGTAGTATTTTGTTATATTTGGTGTACCGTATTTCCGAAATAATTTTTATGCTTTGGCAAATTTTTAGTGTTATACTTGTAGTAATTTTGCTTAGCAAAGGAGTGGAATGACACATTTCTGCAATATATAGGAGCATTTAAAATGAAATTAAACTACGAAATTAATAATGTTAAAACCGGTGTGGCTAATCGCGAAGTGTTATTGAGTGTTATGATGTTTCAATCAGCTCCGCCTTAAAAAAAATCTCAGTCTAAGAATAGTCTACGAATTTATGAATTACGAGAGTCAGACTGGCTCTGTGGTCGCAGCGACTGTCAAGCAGTTGATTGACGGTCGCGAATTGTAATCCAGATCTGGCTGTTTCGACTACGGCTTTAAGTCAGATGGTTTGTCACGTACCGTACCTGGTGAGTGTCGGTAGTTTACCTCGAACTCCTAAACTTATGAAGCTGACCACCGTCAAGGACGTGAAGAATTCTTGATCGCAGAGTTAAACACTAAGGAAATAAGATCAGCAGTAAGTGTAACAAATTCCCCTTAAGACTTCCGTACTAGGAGTTCCATTTGAAATCTACTTTTCTATTAGGCGCCGAGCAGATAAGTAGAACTTTCATCGGGCTATTAAATGTAGTTCTCTAAGATAATAGGCAGAGGTCTGAGCTTCTGCCTAACTTGGGTCTTTAATAACACTGTCCGGTTAATTACTATTGTACACATAACTTTTCCTTTCACTACGTTATGTGGGTTTTGGATACATATCCCTACTGTCTGAAAAACTCAAACGCATCCTTCAGCAATATGAAACTCAAACCTTACTTAAACCAGCTGGCAAGATTTGGCAGGCCGTTACAAGTAAAAGAAGAAACCAGCAAGAAATGCTCTGCAGGAAATTATGCGCGATGATGAAAACTGTAAGTAAGGTGTATTGGAGAAACGTAACAGTCTTTAAAACTTCGACTATCTGAGCACACTAAACCGGACAGTGATGGCAGTAATTCTGTGCTTTCATACCTCTGTCATAGGGGCCATGAAATAAACAGAGCAAAAGTTTCAATCATCGATAGAAAGAGCCGATATTTTGATGTGTGAAGGAAGCTGTATGAGGGAACATCAAGAACTCTCCCTAAACAGGAACGGTGGCTTACGCTTCAGATTTCTCCCCTATTGAACAAAAACATAATAGAACTAAGTAGTAGTCAGAAGCTGGATTTATCACGAATTCCTCAGCAATAAACACACCAGGTTGCAACTTCTGTTATGAGCTCTGCCGCGAGATTGTTTCTGTTCACACACACATATATATATGCATTTGTTTGTACGTTTTCAAGCCATTCTCTGTTGAAGACTTTCTGATGAATGTCACAACGTTAGAAGCTGTTCAGTATATATCTGGTTGACCAAATTAAATATTGTGCATTTAGTGCAGCTTTAACAGATAATTATGTCAAATTGGGACACGGGTAAATTTATTCATAAATGTATTAATACAAATGTTGGAATTTTTTCCTATGAATGCCCTACTGTGGATAACACATATAGCAACCACACAGAAGGCAACTGCATATAAAATGTAAGGATCACACTGTCTCAGACTATAAGAACAACTTCCCCTTCATTTATTTAACAGTTGAGTTTTAACACAGTACTCCTTAAAACTATATTATAAAAGTTAAATGTCCAGCACACAGCAGTATACTCTACCATCGCACCCATTCTTACTATATGAAGATAATAGCATTATCTTCATGTACCAAATCTATACATTTCAGAACTGCCAGCCAACCTCGGAATTATACGGGATTTATTGCCGGGACTGGGGTTGCAATCTGCCTTGTCTTGATCATCGGAGTCAATGTTATGTTCATGTACGTCTGATAATGTTTAATTGTTTTGCAGTGTGTCATCACATCTATTACTTTTCTATTTACTCATATTGAGTTTACACAGTTAAACGTTTTCTTTATGTCTGTTTTTGTTAAAAAAATTTCTGTTGTACTTAAAAAAGATTTCCTGTTGCACAAATATAGTATGCATATCATCTTCAAATAATTCTAAACAGCTGGTGTTGGTTCGATTTCAGCGTTAGGGAATTTCCCAAAATCAACTAAAACCGACTGCTGGCGCTTCGGTGCCAGAATGCGGTGCACTTGGCAAGTACGGTATATTATATGCTTTTCACAAGTACCATGTTGGAGGTCATTTATCTGTCACCAATACCACCCACTGTACCGGTACAGTATGTAGTTTATTTCGGGCGCTCCGGTTGAGCACAATCGGGAGAGATACATGAATATGAATAAAATAATTCTCAGTACTGACTCGATGACGTTAAATAATCTTGGATATAATGCTCTTGAAGGAGTCAAACAGCTATAACGCATCTTGCAAGAAATGCAAAACAGCAGTTTTGAAGATTTACCCGCTAGACCGGGGGATTCATTTTTATTAGTATTGCAGCAGTGTTGAATGGGTTTTTCCATAATGTTTCTTTCACGATTATATGTACCCTTTTCCTCTAAAAGGAAGTTTCTTCGAATGTACAGACAGGTGGCGCTTCGCACACTAAGCCAAACAGTACTCCAGCCCTGGAGAGCTCCGCCCAGTAAGAATTCAACAATAGGAGTGAAATACCAGAGCCATCACCCTTGTATGATAGAAGCACAAATGATGTGCCAGAAGAACATTCATATGGGACCATTCTTCAAAATAGCTGTCGAGTTCAGATCACTATCAGGTTCACGTGGAGGCTTTCTGTAAATAATAGTGGTGTGAACAATATTTTTATGAACACAGATTATATCTGCGCTCTCTGGCATTAAGGATTGGTCACCATATTCCATGGTAAATAGTGGCTAAGGGTTTGGTATGTGTAGTGTGTTTGTGGCGGAGGTAAACATTTATATTGTCTATTTTGTTTGCCTATCATGTTTGTATCTTGTCTCTAGTTCCGCATGTCAGTGTGTGTGATTATTTTGAAACGGTTTGATGTATGGTAACTCGTATAGATGTAGATTAACTACTTACAACAAGGAGACAGAATAGTTTATAGTTTAAAGCTACCACTTCTCACTCTTAGAGGTTGTTTTATTTCTATCCTACAGAGTTAAACTGGGATGAAATAATTGATGATTCCCAGCTATACTATATCTCCACAAGACTTTATTACACAGAAGACCAGTCCTCTTATTACCCTTATTTGCCTCTCGTCAAAGCTTCCCCAAGCTGGTCAAAAAAATCTCTGTTACCATGTACGATATACAAGTGACAGATCTGTCGCTTCTAGACAACATGTAGTTGAAAACAGGAAAGAGATTCAAGTTCAGTTTTATTGAATCACAGTTCTTCGCGTGACTTCCTCTATAAAGTATCGAGTGAACATTCAGGGAGAGAAGTAAAAAAAAATCTTTTCCATAAGCAAATAAATTACTCTTCATTGGGATATTTTATCTTCAAAATTAGGACACCGTTTATACAGTCCCATAAACACAAAAAAGGCTTCTCTAAGTTTTATACGGTTATAGAGGCGTATGCAAAACACAAGAACTCTTTACTTCAGATCTACGATTTAGAAACCTGTACTAATTTCAAGGTTAATCAATGTCAAGTTAATGAGCAGTTTTCTCTCCTGCTGACCGGAATTCAGAAGGGGAGTTTGTAGCTTTATTCCTACTTATATGTAAATATCTTTTGTATTATGCAATATGTTCTAATTCAATGTTAATTAGCATTTGGCATGACGAAATTTAATGGCGTAAAAAAAAAGAATTGCCATGATGAGGCGGAACATCTAATATCTCGTAAAAAGGTAAAAAATAAATGACGCCACAAAAACACATTTCTCTCGTTTCATTTTTGTTCATCAGTCGTCAGATTATGAACTTATTTTTCTCATATATGAAAATTGCACAGAACATTTAAAAGCTTCAAACAGAATTCCGTTCAATCTTTGCCAGGTGCAAACGAACAGTACATAATTTAATGCTTAGGATCAAGTGACCATGGTATATGTGATAACGTATTATCCAGCCACTGGTTAAACACCGTTTAATGCGAACGACGATGTGTCATAAAGGTAATGTCATTTACTCATTTATGTCGGTCGCAGCTGTTTCATCCAGACGAATGCATTGCACATGTCTAACCTATCACAGGAATAGGGCTTTCTTATTTTTTGTCAGTAGTATATTATCTAAGCAGCTGCCACGAATTTTCAAAAAAAAATAAAAAATTTACCGAAAAACCGAAATTGAAGGTGAATAATTCTCACCTGGAATGCAATGCTTTCCGAAGAAAGGCAGTTAAAGTTGTATTGTATAAGATCGATTTTTTATGGATTGTGGAACAGAGCCAAAGCCTTCACTAAAATGCTATCAATTAAAAGAGTAATTCCACTTTAACAATGTTACATCAGCACGATTACAATTTTTCTAAGTATTGTTAATCGAATTGACGTAATATTTTATCATCTTTATAGAGGTAAGTAGTATTTAGAGGTGAATAATTTCAAATTCCTATCAAAACAGATTGAAATAACAGTGTACAGGATGTATTTTATGTCACAAACATGTGTGTGTGTCTTTGTATTATCCAACCAGTGCCTTGCGCCCTTCATTTCTGACCCAAATCTTGGATTCAGCTGCGTCAGCATCTATCACAGCTCAATGAGCCTCTAGAATAATGGATATACCCGCTAGAGGAACTTGTTGGACCTTAAGTCGGGTGATTACGTTCAGATTTGGTGAATAGTTTCCGCTGACTTCGATCAGCCCCTACCTAGTTTCCTATAATCCCGACCATCATCACAGAGGCAAACAGTCTGCATAGTTCTCGCCTAGAACAGAAATTATTACAAACAGATCGCTTTCATAAGAAAACAATAGTGATAAACCTGAGAATGCATTAATTTGAGCCGTTTTTAAAATTCAGTGCTTTGTCTTGTCCTACCATCCATACAATATTACACTTTATATTCTGCCATAGATGTTGAACATATCTATGAAAATTCCCGTACTACAGATTGACATAAAAGGCCAGAAGAAACAAGGTGTTTACATATTCAACTGTTAAATAGCTTACTCCTTGGACGAAATCGGATCAGTAATCTGTGTGCTTTGATCAATGTGACATATGCTTCTTACGGTGTGTGTTTGAACAGAACATAACCCATTCGTCTCAAGCCATGGCCACAACCAACCTGAAGTCGGGCCATGTGGTTGGATGGAACAATGAATTCCAGCACATGATCCACATGCTGTGGAAGCGAGCCGGTGTGGAGCCAAATCTACCAATGTTATCGAAAACAAGAATCAGCGGCCATGATATCGCTGTGATACTGTGGACGTATTATAGAGCAATGGATATTACCGCATTGAATCACATGATTCTGTGGTCCTTATGTAGCTGTTATGGCAAGCAGCTGCCATGGTAACCAGACTTTGCAGAGAAAAATTTATTCTTAATGCTTTTGATCATACCATTCTGACCTCGTTATATAGCTCTCATGGTAACCAAACTTTGCGGAGCAAGATTAATTCTCAGTGCTTTTGAACACTTGATTCTGTGGTTGCTACATAGCTGTAATGGTGCCGACACTTTGCAGAGCAAGATTATTTCCCAGCGTTTTATATTTCTGTAATTTAGCTACGTGGCGAAAAGGCTTGATCATTTATTTTTAATGAACACATCGTGTTGCTGTTGTAGTGTCAAACTAGGGTAAAGGCTTACAACCATTTTATCACCCGAAGACGTGATCAACGTGAAACTGCTATAATACTGCTGATGTGGCATAAAATGATAACAAATTGTTCACTACATGATAACATTACTGTGCTGGTGTCATTATAACCCAGGACTCCGTGGCTCAGTTGGTTAGGGTGCCAGCGCAGAACAATGACCCAAAAGCCTCACTCCAATTCTGTCACTGGGAGATCAAGCCCAGCTAATACTGACTTCCTCTTCGGCCGTACGTGGGAAGGCCTGCCAACAACATGTATATTGTATTGGGTTTCAACAGGCCTCAATCTGGTTGCCTCCCACCATAGTGCTGGCCGTATAAGTGAAATATGCTTTTCCTGCTTCAAATAGCAACCATATAAATAAATAAATAAATTATAACCCATGATTTAAATAATGAGATCAGCGCAACAAAAGAGAGAGGTGTCCTGTAGACTATGCGAACCCTGGGGGCGCCAACCCTCTTATGTATATATATAACACTGAAACATATATGTCTATTGACTGAAATGCACAAATGAATGTTTCCCTCATACAAAGAAACTGGGCTGTGCCCGGGGGAACCCACGACCATCCAAAGGTTACTTTCTATGAATGGCCGGAGAGGAAGCCAGCATGATCTGCAATTCCATATAAGCTCAGTGCGACTTCACTTGAGAGAGCCTCTTCTGCCATTGTGCAGCGCCATCCCTCCAAACCCCCGGCCACTCAGGCCCCTGGCAATTTGTATGCAAGACCGTTTTATAAATTTTAATATATCACGGCATATATCTACAAAAGAAATATATATTTTTTGATATGCCCGTGTTGAAAAAGAGCCAGCATAAGCGTTCCATAGGTTGAGTAAAATTGCTTTTTTCCAACTGAAATTCAGTTACTGTGGAAACGTGACTTCCCGATTAGTGACACGTATGTCTCATTGCTGCGTACTGCAAACATGGGAGAGACTTGGGCCATAGTTGATGAGCAGGGAGAAACTTCTGATATCTGGGTCGAAAAGAAAAATACAAAAAAAATTATAACATTGTGTTCACGCAATCTCCGTATCAGCTATTCAGTCCATTCTTTACTGTTTCGATAATGCTCTCAGGAAGGCGATAAATATAATTCTCAGCACAAATCCGTCAAGGGTTAGCTTTCTATGAGGTCATGTGCATACAGACTGTAGGCACAAACAGGTATTTCTTTAGGTATACAAGTAAACATCTGAAAAGTGTTCGCACCTCTTCACCAGTAGAACTCACACTCAGGCACAAATCTAGCTCTTTCCACCTTCACTCAGTACACAATACTGTGTTGTAATAGACTGGGTATGGTAGATATTGAATGTGTTAGTTTAGATCGTGATTTCTCATTACGCAGAGGAAAAGACTTCAATGAAGATGTGTCAATCTATATCTTCTAGAAAAGCTTGTGCCTTGTGAGATTTTCTGCATGGTGGGAAAATTCCAACTGGACAGAGATGGATTAGTTTACGATCCAGTCCAGGTGGAAGAAGTTCAGGATTAAGCATGGAGAATCATCATCCACAGATTATCAGAATCTTTTTCCTGCTGGTATCTATAACACTCGGTAAGTCATCTGCCGTATAGAGGTATCCATAACACTGATCATGTCACCTGTATACTAGGAGGTGATACAGTGTAAGTGAAACACTCGGTATGTCGCTTAATGTGAGCAGGTCATATGCATAACACAAGGAGTAAACTACCGTACGGGGGTAATATGTGTGATGATCGACTAGCCATCTGTGTTAACATTCGGTTAGTCTACTAGTGCATGGAGGCACTGAATACGTGTATGTGGAACAATCAGTCACCCCCTGCATTTAGGTGACATGTGAAACAGTGGGTAAATCGTCTTCTGCATTGCAGTAATATATAGCTCTCGTTAAGATAACAGCTTTATAAATGTGATATATGGATACAAATGCAGTACTGGGTAAGACATCTGCTGCGCACAGATGATTTACACGAGGCCCAGTTAATCACCTATACTGCATGGATCTGATGATACACAATATGTGGTTAATCATCTGCAGCACACACAGAGAAGTAAATCATTGGGTAAATCATTATTCCCACGAAGATGTACAAGGTACAACTTTCGGTTATTAAATCGCTAGAGGAAGGTAATATGTAAACACTGGTAGAGGCAACTTATGCATGTAGGCATTTAGCATTGTGTAAGTCAGTTTCTGTATGAATTTTTTACCACTTTGATAGGAATTGTATTTATTTATTTTTTCATATTTTTAATTTGAGTTTGACTTCTCCCTCAAAGAATATTTCACTTATAAGGCCCCGTCCAGCATTGCTGTGGGAGGAATGTGGCCCGCATGACTAGGACTTTAACTGACAACAGCCCCTTTGGTAAAGGCATTAATCACTGGGCAACGCAGGACCCTCTCCCCTACATAACAAGTAAACCACAGTAAATCATATACTGCATGACACAAACTATGTTTGTCATCCAGTGCGTGACACTAATACGCACAAGTATATTATTCGATTAGTCAGTTGCAGCTTGAATGTGATATGTCGATATGTTACATTGAGTAAGTCATCTACTGCGAGAAAGTGATATATACTCATTCGTTAAATCACGCTTCATTGAGTTGATGTGGTCATTTTATTTACCTGGTAGGTTGGTATTTAATATCAAATCGACAAATTCTAAATTACAAAACAACGGTGAGATGTATCGATGAATGAAATTGGTAATCCTGGAAGACACCTAGTTTACAAATAAAGCCTCTTGCAGGTACCTGTAAAACCCCTGATTAACTTGGGCAGTGAAATCAGCCAGAGGTAGATTCGAATATGCGCCTTCCACGGTGAAGTCTACAACGGTTCTAGCAGACCTTGGACAGCAAAATCCCATTAATACGTAATGCCACAGTCCACCCCAGCCCCCTCTTCCTCACAGTAAGTGGTAATCGACGACATTTAGTCCATCTCTGGTGGATATTCGGGTAAAATGTGATTGGCAGTGGTAGGAATTGTACCAGATAACACGAGGAACTGAGATTCCACCTATGGCATGAATCTCCCTGGCAAACGCGATATCCAGATAAGGGTTAGAAATTCAAGCATTGTTTTGGAGTGAATATCGTTTTAGTCTCTATGATCCAGTCGTCAGAGAAGTGTGGGCCTATCCACCTTCCCCAGGACGGTAAGAACAAATCCAAGCGAGAACCCGACATTTATACATCACGAAGAAACCATGAAGGGGACTTCTTTGTCATTAATCGTAACACACATTTTCAAAACACCACTTTATAAAGAAATAGGAGAGAAATAATATATAAATGTTAAACAAATCTGGTAAGATGAAAGAGAAAATTGGTGTGCCATTGGTGTGGGACAGACAGACATACAATTAGAATATGTTGTATAGGGACGGCTGGATCAAGAGGACACGGCTGGGTAAATAAAGTGTATGGGTGTTTACGAAGATTACGCCTTACTACTTTCTGCATAATATGTAATTCACACGAAAACAGGTATAAGTGCACCAATATAATGCTTGGGTTTCACGTCGTACTTGAATATTTCCCAGGCATATGACGACGGAGAATAGAAGTTGCCAATTGGTACTGACTGAAATACCCACTCACTGATGACTAAAGAGTATCGCCGAGTTTGACACTAGTAATTATAGAACTGTAAAGACATGTAGTAGAACGTAAGACACAGTTATCGGAGTGAACTTGTGGTATATGAGTATGACAGATTTATTTGAAGTCTATGCGGCACAGGCGTGGTTACTCGTCGTTTATTTATACCTGCTACATCGTCTTGTGAGCATAGATAACAGAATAGCATCATTGAAAGTTTGAAATTGACATTCATTGATCTTCGTTTCCAAAATCAGCTGAGTTAAGCCATAGGTATGAAGGGGTTAGAACTGCACTGTGAGCTGTAGATACCTCGACGAAAGCCAATGGTTGATCTCAGGCTGAAACCCCAGTTAGGTGAGTTTTGAATTGGCGAGTTAAATAAGTAATGGAGTTAAGAAAGAGCCCTATAAACGGCCGGGGGTATGGTGGTGGTGGTGGAGGGGTGGGTAGGGGGATGGACCTGCCTGAGCTAGAACGTCTCTCAGAGCGACCGCATTGGTAAGAGTCAGCTTTAACAGGTCCCAACTTACCTACTTTGCTACATAGGCCGTGAACAATTCTATTTTCGCCAGCTTTAGAATTTCTAATATATGACAGCAAATAGTTATGAAAGGAATATTTTCTTTTGAATAAACCAGTGTCGAAATGAAACCAACACTGCCGTTTATCGCTGGGTGTAGATTTGCGTGTTTCACATGGAACCTTTCACGTTGTTTTACTTAGTTATTTACTGGATTGGAGTTTAACGTCGCACTCAGGCATATGCTACTTTAATACCGTGACTCCCTGGTTAGTATTAACCCAATGGGACACGCTTTAAACGTGTCAGCCGGTTAGGTCATGGTCGACGAACACGAAGACATACAGTGCATGTAGGTCAAAAGAACATTGTCTACGTACACGCTGTTCTGCGGATCCTTCACTGTCTCAGTAGCCCTTTCAGCACAGCACTCAGAAATATAATCCTGAGCACAAATCCGTCCAGGGGTCGTTTGCTGTCAGTCTCTGTACAAACGAACTGTAGGCACGCAATTGTATTCTATTGGTATACAAGTAAGCATCTGAAAACTGATTACACCTCTTCATCTGCACGGTTTGTGCACACATCGTCTCTCCGAAGTAAACAGTTTTTGGACAGACTGGTTATTGTTAGACAAGACTGTATAACGATGTCATACGACACTGATCACTAATAGGTCTTTGTAGAAGTTCATATTGCACGAGCTGAGACTTGCATTTTATGAATTGTTCTATGTGGTGTTTTTGGAACCTGCACGTTACTGTTTGGCCTATCCACAAAACATAAAAATCAATAAAAACAATATATATTTAAGCTGCAAGACCGGCAGTCGTATACGACTCAGAAAAAGATAACGAATTGTTCCAAGTCGATAATTACAAAACCCATTCCAGAAACGAAAATGTAAGAAACATTTTATAAGTGTTACACAAAGGTGGTAACATTTTGATTGCAGAAGCGGTCAGCAGTTTTCAGTTGTTCAAGAGGTACAGTTGAAATTCTACCCATCAAAATCAAAATTCAAAATCGTCGTCCGTGATTAATTTCCGAAACTCCGTAGGTATCTCAGAGGCGCTTAGATTGCAGCTCTTCCTGAAAGCATCATGTTAATGGGTAAGCAGAATTAGATACAACTATGGCAACTGCGACACAGTTCGCCAGTGATCTTGAACGAAGTGTCGCCATTGCCATCTGGAGTGCTATACTCATTAAGAAATCAAAGGTGAAGGCTTTTAATAGAATATTCTTGACACACTATCTTTTCTGTTTTTTTTGAATTAAATATTTCTGACGTAGTTTAAGATCATTATATTTTGCTCCAGTTCAAACAAATGCGACAAGACAATACATGAGTTTTTCAAGAACGCGATAATTTGAGGTTTATACAAATATCTGGACTTCCGTTGATTTGTTGCATATCAGTAATGACTGGAAGGTATTTTTATGTGTGTTTCTTTAAAAAGACGTCATGCTTGTTAAGTAGTGCCTTGCGAAAGTACTAGTAGAGTATGTGGTGCTGTTTTAGAAGTATTTATTTCCAATACAAGGATTTGGTAGTAATTGTGCCTGCAAAGTAGAGGCTTAAATAAATTAAAACCTTTCTTCGATGGAACAATGTAGAAGGTCAGGAAGTACCTATACCCCCGTTAGATCAATCAAAATCTTTGTCAAAGTACTGACAAAGCTCTTCCACATTAAGAGCATTGATTAAAGCAATTTTTATTTTCCTCTCGTTAATTCCGTGTTGAATAAAAGGGTACACTACATGCACCTTTGAGCTTAGTGGAATATTTTGGACTCCATCCTTTGACCATTCGCGGTTTACAGGATTTAGGCAAAAAATGTAGATTCCATAGATAAAAGCAATACACGGGCCGCTATTATGAGATCGTTTTATTCCACTGAGCAGTCCAGTCCGACTCCATACAACATGTCAAATACTATGCAGACCTTCAAATTACTTGCAATGTCGTTATGACATGCCTTAAGGTAATATATTCCATGATTTGCCGTTGGACCTTATTCTAGATCCACACCTGTTCTCCTGTGAATACGACTATAAGCAGAAGTTATTAAAGAGTAATCTTAATCAGCTTAAATCTTTCTCATCAACGAATTACTATGTTCATGACTTTCTACCTGTAAATAGCCCGTACAAAACAAAGCCTGTGAAAGATATATATCCATCTTCACTGGATGTAAAGGAAACTACAGATTCTCGAAATGGTACATATATCTTGGACTTCTACCTGTACACAGAGGAAAATGGCTTCCTGTCACGATGACCTTACGATAAGAGGGATAATTTCGATTTTGATATTGTGAATTGTCCCTTCTTTGATATCAAGATACCCAATTGACCTGCATATGGCGTATATACATCTCGCATTTTAGCATTTGTTAGATGCCGTGTGCTCTGTGATGATTCCAATTAACGTCACAATTTATTGCTGTAAAAACTAGTGTGTCAAAACTGTTCCATCAAAAGCCTTCACTCTATGTGTTTTAAAAGTTTACAATGCTCACGCCACTGTTGTTGGTAAATACGGTCGGAGTGTTCAGAATCTCTGGGACTCTAATGGTGTTTAATTCAGCTTAACCCGCCGCTAGTATTTTACCATGTTGAGTATGATCGCCACATTGAATATATAAACAGCTGAAATCAAAGCGCAAATCAGATACATATTTGATTATCGGCATCATATATAACCAACATCGTTTGCGATTTGGAAACTCATCCTATTCATCCGCGTAGAATATTCATTTTCATAATCATGGAAAACTGTTTACTGCTTCTCTTTCCATGAACCCGTCCTATTTTTATATTTATATATTTTTTTCGCCTTGGGTGATTTGTGTTATTTGTCGTTTTTGCAAACTGATCTGACGATTTTTGGCCCGGAATGCTCCGTTTGGTTGACGAATGGCTGGTATACGAATGTCTGTTTCCACGCCTCGGTTAACGTCTCTCTTAAGTAAAATTACAGTGAGCATACCGGAAGAAAACGTTGGAAACTTAATAGAAATTTTTATAACACAAGTAGTCGTTTGTGTAAGCTAACATTTCATTTTAACTGTATAACTTAAACAAAATCTAAATTTCAGTTCACATGCAAGTATGCAAAAACTGTATGAATGGATGTGATCAGAAAACCGGTCAGTGTTCCGGAGCATGTAGGCGTGGATGGGACGGCCCCACCTGCTCAAGAGGTATGTAGCACATTAACCAATGCATATGTATGCTGTGCCCAGATAAGACAAAGACATTGCAACTGCAGTTGGAAATACAAGGATGTACAAATCGGATAAGGTGTATTATGCAATTTACCCAACGTGTACATAAACACTTAAGTCATCACAAGGGAAAATACTTTTTTATGACATTCTACCACATAAAACCAATGGAGCCTTGTAAACGTTACCTCAACCACGGTTCTGTTTTAACTTGTGATGGCAGCAATGGAATTATAACACCGAGCCCTGTCTTTACCACTGTGGATTGCATGGCAGAACTTAAATGCCTCCAAGCCGCAGATGTGCATGGGATACGTATCTTGACTGTGTTTCCCAGGCGTAGTACCGTGAAGGCACGGGGACTGTGTACATGTAGTATGTTCTAATGTCCACACCTATTTTTTCCATCAGCAGACAACACTTGATCTTAAAAGACTCGCTAGGTAGGAAAAGCGGAAGTCCTTAACTAATACATTAATTACTAACGAACATGGGTGGTAAAAGCAATGTTCTACACGACGTTTGCCTTTTAGACAACGGTAATCTTTTTTCTCATGGTTGGGTGTGTATGGCAGTTGTTAACTGGAGGCCAAAACCTTCTATTCCATTCTCTAGCTTCATAGTCACACATACCGATTGCTTTTGGATGAAACATGCTTGACCTATTCCAAGTTGGCACCGGCTTTACGTCTGGGATTTTTTTACATACACATGGCAGTGTAGCGATTTTTACCCTTGTTTCTCTGCCCATTAAATTCGTTAGTCAATGAATAAAGTAACAGTAAGAGGCAGAAAGCCCAGATCTAGCTAAGTGGAGACCAATTCTCGTTAGCTTCACTTGACGGAGTTATTTGTGCACTGGAAGATTTACGGAGCATGCAATAGCACATTCGAGGAGTAAATAGTACACAGAACAATTTGCCACAGTCACAAGTACATATATGTTAAGCTCAGTACACTTAATGGTCAAGCACGATTACACTGATTCAAAAATGGAGAAAAATAAATC
The DNA here is from genome assembly GCA_016165875.1 of Acanthopleura granulata. NCBI lineage: Eukaryota > Metazoa > Mollusca > Polyplacophora > Chitonida > Chitonidae > Acanthopleura > Acanthopleura granulata. Next base: position 3,568,934 of record JABBOT010000028.1, read on the forward strand.
TAACAGGTGTAAAAAGCATTACTCATCTGTGAAACTATTATGTGTCCATTTCGTAGTCATCACGATTTTTATTATCATTAACAGAAAATGTAGCATTGGACCGCCCCACCTCGCAGTCATCGGTATTTAGCGGATACAGACCCGGACTCGCTGTGGATGGTGGCACTGAACACAATTTGTCCAAGACACCAGCTACATGTACTCACACCTGGAACACATCATCGGCGTTTTGGGCCGTGACACTGGGCGCACAGTACAACATCTACAGGTTCAGGATCTATAACAGAAATGGAAATTGTGTCGGTGGACCGTGTAAGTTACTCTTTCATTATAACCTGTCTCGCGAAAGACGAATTTGCTACGGAGTGTTAGAAAAAAAGCTTTCCAAAATGCACTTTTTAGAAATCCACAGTAAAGTATGTCCATGGGAGCAGATAGAAACCCTTTTCCCAAAAGTTTTGTACAAAAACTTAGGATCAACATGATTTTTTAGCCTAGATTTGAGAAAAAGTCTTTCAAAGACAAAAGTATCCTTATATGTCATTAAATAATTCTTGGTTTTAATTGGTCAGTGCACAACAAAATGGAACTCCACAAGGAACTGATATGCAACGATAATCTGATCGCCTCACTCACAAATTAACACTCTTCGTTTACACCATTAAAACTATGGACCCTTACACGAGACATTCCTAAGAGTTAATGGCATATAGACATAAGAAATCATTTGAGAAAGTTAAAAGTAAAAAAATCATATTTGTAGTGTCAATTATGATTGTCAGCATTCTTAATATGTGCCGGCATTATGCAAGTAGACCGAAAACTGGCACTGTAAAGAAAAAGACAGCTCATGTCTGAGGCCTTTGGAGTGTGGAGTATTTTGCTACCGACTGCAGGTCTCAATGCACCCATCCTTTAAGCTTATGAAAGACTGCCCAATCAGAGGTCCAAGAAACATCAGCTGTTCGTGAACTATGACGTAAATGCTCTGAGCTCACTGTGCACGTAACATGTATTAACACTGGGACAAGAAACTGTTTTAATGGTATATATTTTAATTCCAACAAATACATGTGTGAAGTACACTGCAAATTACTTCCAAACCATTGTGTTATGAGTTGAGTAAGTATCTAGATCATTTCATGTTTTAAATTTCCAATTTGCCTGTTGTGGCAACACATAGCGTTGAAAATCGCTGACCGTCATCCAAAAATAATACTGCTTTTTCCAATCCTCTGGGGCCCGTCTTACTAATACGTTTTTAGTTATGTCAAACGTAATTGTCAAGACGAAACACATTGAGATACGTCGCTATGGTAGTGGCATTTGACAGTTACATTTTACACCCTAACCGGAAGACGACCTTCTTGATATCATCCCACTATAAATTCATCACTCGACGTCGAAACTGTTTGACTCCACATCATATATCAAATACGATCTCGTCAAGAAAATTTTACGGCTGAAGATTTTATGTTTTGAGAAGTCTTCATTTATATGGATTTTGTAGTATTGTTCATGGAAAACCCTTTTCAGCCATTGTGTCCTGCTTGTTCTCTGGGATTTCTTTCATATAATTCTAATATTTTTAGGCACTTTGTATTCTGACCAGGATTACACATCAAAAGTCCAGTCATAACTTGCTTTGTATTACAGGCGGTAACCGTCTTAACGGTTTTACTTTATTGGTGGGAAACTCTTCCCAGAACTACAACCTTTGTTACCAGGACACCACCACAAACCATAGTGGCCCGGGAGACACCATCAACGGAACTTGTAACGCTGGCGGTCCGATTAGAGGCGACACCGTGAAGATTATGATCAACTATAACCGACCTCTTACTCTGTGTGAAGTGCAGATTTTCGGTATATTTGCATGATGGCAGTATTCTAAGAATAGGAAATAAAACTGGTGTAGCAGTTGAACGTCTGTTTCCGATTTAGGGCGGACAGGCAAACAGATATTAAATATTAATCAGTAGTACATTCAAAAAAATGCTAACGTACACAAATGAGTCATTTTCAAGGAAACATGTATATTTTCGATGATCTTTGTTTTGATAGGAACGAAAATTTAAATTTCCTTATACATTTAGTATAGATAGGCCTAGGAACATTTTCCTTAACTGGCAAACACGCGATCAGAGAAATTCGAGAAATAACTTAAAAGACACTGGAGGAAGAAAATGGCTCTTCACAGCGCATATAGTTAATGAGCGTACGACGCCATATTAGCTTGTGGCATACGTAAGCTGACAAGTCTCATGACTTAAGAAAGCAGCGGAACAAGGTAGTGTTTGGTCTGAACACACGACACCATTTACCTAGGCCGTGCGAGAAAGGAGATGACAATGTCCTAACTGGCTCGTGGTTTGATATACCTATTATCCACATGGCAGAGCTCTGGCCTTCTTTCTGGTCCTCGCTATGGCTGAGATATTGCCTCCATTATTCATTCATTCTTTCTGATCGCCTGGATAAACAGGAGCAAAAAGCATAAACCGTCTGACATATTCGCAAGGTGGCATAATTCAGATGACCCACCCTCACTCACACACACACCCATTCCGCATAAAATATTTTCTGTGCAAACATAGATATCAACCAAGACAAAGGGAAAAAAAAGAAACAAAAAAATAAAAGAAACATTGGAACCTGTTGTAAAGACAAGCAACACATTACCAGACCGATATAGTTATAAGAAATCTAACAATTCGCTTTGCTGTCTAATCACATTTCATTTTCTTGCCTTTTTCGTACCTCCCCTTTTTTTGGCTGCGGCTTTAAGGTGAGAAATCTGTCACTTAGCTGGTGAAGGTCAGTGGCTTGCTACGTCCACTGCCTTTTCATCTACTTATAAAAAAATAACTGACTTCCGCCATAAAGTATAAAATTTCTAAACAGGGAGAAGAATATTATGAAAATAGAAAACTCATAAATAACCAAATTGGGACGACAACTTTTGAGCTATTTTACATGTCTTCAGTCTTACTTTCATAACTAATTGATATGTATACAAACAGGATATTGGTATACATTTTCTCATTTAAGTTTTGACCAGATTCTAATCATACATTGCATTTTGAGCCCATAGTAAGAATGACAACGTCCGTCGACATTCCAGAGCCTTGAAGCATTCAGAACGACATTAGACTCACACACAATCTGCATCCTTCATACAGGTCAGGTGAAGTGAAATGAAGGTGAAATACGCGAAGACATGAATACATGAATTACATGCTTCATGTTTGCACAGGCACACACTGCGAAATTGAGCCACATGTGATTCAACCCAGGTCACTCCAGTACATCTGATATTTATCAAATAAACTCGTACAATGTTATGCAATACAATGTTTTAGTGCACTTTAATGTATTATTCTTGGAAATGTGGTGATACGTGACCCTAAATCCCCCTCCTTTTGTGTGTCTGATTTTGACTTCTGAATTCATCAGTATGTGCTAAGGGAACGTACGGACCTGACTGTGGGGAGAGGTGCGGGGACTGTGCTGAAGGAACGTCCGTCTGTGACACGATATCTGGCCACTGTCCACAGAGAAAACCCAGGTGCATGCTGGGATACAGCCCTTCGAAGTGTGATTCAGGTCGGTTATTTCTCCAAGGCTTATGGCTGACATTATCCTCTATTTTTTGATTTTCTCATTGTTTCGTATTTATATTTGCAGTTCTTATGATATTTGAATTAGTCACAGGACTGTGATAATTAATTACAAGTTTTATGTACTCTGATCACTATATTTTAAATATCATTGCCTAACATATACATTTGCATTTTATACTATATTGAATTATTCACAGGATTCTGTTAATTAATTACAAGTTTTATGTGTAGTAATCACTTTCTTTTCAATATCACTTGCTACCATATATATTTACATTTCATACTATATTGAATTAGTCACAGGATTTTGTTAATTAATTACAAGTTTTATGTGTTGTGATCACTGTCTTTTTAATATTATTGGCTACCATGTATATTTACATTTCATACTATATTGAATTAGTCACAGGGTTTTGTTAATTAATTACAAATTCTAAGTTTTGTTATCATTAATTTAATAATCTGCTTTCGCTACCTGTTCCTTGTAGGCTGACTTGCTTCAGTGTCGGAAACCTATCCGGTGTACAATGTGCTCAATATTTTAGTGTGCTAGTCATTCCTAAATCACACTTGAGTCACCTTTCACATCGAAAGCCTTCACTCTTAGATTTTAAAATTTTACAGTGAGTACGCCATTGATGTTGATAAATACTGTCAGAGTGTTCAGAATCTCTAGGACTCTGATTGTGTTTAATTCAGCTTAACCCGCCTCTAGGGGCCGTCTTTTACCGTGTTGTGTATGATGGCCACATTAGATGTATAAACAGCTGAAATCAAAGCACAAATCAGATACATATTTGATTATCGACATCATTTATGCTAAAATCGTTTACGATTTGGAAACTCATCCTATTCATCCGCCTAGGATATTCATTTTTATAATCAAGGAAAACTGTTTATTGCTTCTCTTTTCATGAATCCCTCCTATTTTCATATTTACCTATTTTATATTTACATATTTTTTTCGCCTTGGGTGATTTGTATTTTTGCAAACTGGTCTTCCGATTATTGGCCCGGAATGCTCCGTTTGGTTGACGAATGGCTGGTATACGAATGTCTGTTTCCACGCCTCGGTTAACGTCTCTCTTAAGTAAAATTACAGTGAGCATACCGGAAGAAAACTTTGGAAACTTAACAGGAATTCTTATAACACAAGTAGTCGTTTGTGTAAGCTAACATTTCATTTTAACTGTATAACTTAAACAAAATCTAAATTTCAGTTCACATGCAGGTATGCAAAAACTGTATGATTGGATGTGATCAGAAAACCGGTCAGTGTTCCGGAGCATGTAGGCGTGGATGGGACGGTCCTACCTGCTCAAGAGGTATGTAACATATTACCCAATGCATATGTATGCTGTGCCCAGATAAGACCAAAACATTGCAACTGCAGTTGGAAATACAAGGATGTACAAATCGGATAAGGTGTATTATGCAATTTACCCAACGTGTACATAAACACTTAAGTCATCACAAGGGAAAATACTTTTTTATGACATTCTACCACATAAAACCAATGGAGCCTTGTAAACGTTACCTCAACCACGGTTCTGTTTTAACTTGTGATGGCAGCAATGGAATTATAACACCGAGCCCTGTCTTTACCACTGTGGATTGCATGGCAGAACTTAAACGCCTCCAAGCCGCAGATGTGCATGGGATACGTATCTTGACTGTGTTTCCCAGGCGTAGTACCGTGAAGGCACGAGAACTGTGTACATGTAGTATGTTCTAATGTCCACACCTATTTTTTTCCATCACCACAAAACACTTGATCTTAAAAGACTCGCTAGGTAGGAAAATCGGTATTCCTTAGTGAATGCATTAATTACTAACGAACACTGGTGGGAAAAGCAATGTTCTACACGACGTTTGCCTTTTAGACAACGGTAATCTTTTTTCTTATGGTTGGGTGTGTATGGCAGTTGTTAACTGGAGGCCAAAACCTTCTATTCCATTCTCTAGCTTCATAGTCACACATACCGATTGCTTTTGGATGAAACATGCTTGATCTATTCCAAGTTGGCACCGGCTTTACGTCTGGGATTTTTTTTACATACACATGGCAGTGTAGCGATTTTTACCCTTGTTTCTCTGCCCATTAAATTCGTTAGTCAATGAATAAAGTAACAGTAAGAGGCAGAAAGCCCAGATCTAGCTAAGTGGAGACCAATTCTCGTTAGCTTCACTTGACGGAGTTATTTGTGCACTGGAAGATTTACGGAGCCTGCAATAGCACATTCGAGGAGTAAATAGGATACAGAACAATTTGCCACAGTCACTAGTACATATGTGTTAAGCTCAGTACACTTAATGGTCAAGCACGATTACACTGATTCAAAAATGGAGAAAAATAAATCTAACAGGTGTAAAAAGCATTACTCATCTGTGAAACTATTATGTGTCCATTTCGTAGTCATCACGATTTTTATTATCATTAACAGAAAATGTAGCATTGGACCGCCCCACCTCGCAGTCATCGGTATTTAGCGGATACAGACCCGGACTCGCTGTGGATGGTGGCACTGAACACAATTTGTCCAAGACACCAGCTACATGTACTCACACCTGGAACACATCATCGGCGTTTTGGGCCGTGACACTGGGCGCACAGTACGACATCTACAGGTTCAGGATCTATAACAGAAATGGGAATTGTGTTGGTGGGCCGTGTAAGTTAGCTTTCATTACAACCTGTCTCGCGAAAGACGAATTTGCTACGGAGTGTAAGGAAGAAAAGCTTTCTAAAATGCGCTTTTTAGAAATCCACAGTAAAGTATGTTCATGGGAGCAGATAGAAACCTTTTCCCAAACATTTTGCACAAAACTTAGGATCAACATGATTTTTTAGCCCAGATTTGAGAAAAAGTCTTTCAAAGACAAAGGTATCCTTATATGTCATTAAATAATTCTTGGTTTTAATTGGTCAGTACACTAAAACTCGAATCTCTTTGATTTCACGTCATATAACAAATACGGTCACGTCAAGAAAAATTTGAAGATTTTATGTTTTGAGAAGTCTTAATTTATATGGATTATATAGTATAGTTCATCGAAACCCTTTTGAACCATGGTGTACTGCTTGTTCTCTAGGATTTCTTTCGTATAATTCTAATATTTCTAGGGATTTGTATTCTGACCCGGATTACACATCAAAAGTCCAGTCATAACTTGTTTATTGAAAAAAAATCTGTTTTGTATTACAGGCGGTAACCGTCTTAACGGTTTTACTTTATTGGTGGGAAACTCTTCCCAGAACTACAACCTTTGTTACCAGGACACCACCACGAATCATAGTGGCCCGGGAGACACCATCAACGGAACTTGTAACGCTGGCGGTCCGATTAGAGGCGACACCGTGAAGATTATGATCAACTACAACCGACCTCTTACTCTGTGTGAAGTGCAGATTTTCGGTATATTTGCATGATGGCAGTATTCTAAGAATAACAAATAAGTCTGGTGTAGCAATTGAACGTCTGTTTCCGATTTAGGGCGGCCAGGGAGACAGATATTGAAAATTAGTCAGTAGTACATTCACAAAAAATGCTAACGTACATAAATGAGTCATTTTTAAGGAAACGTGTATATTTTCGCTGATTTTTGTTTTGATAGAAACGAAAATTTAAATTTGCTGATAAATTTAGTATAGATAAGCCTAGGAACACTTAGGCAAACACGCGATCAGAGAAATTCGAGAAATAACTTAAAAGAGACTTGAAGAAGAAAATGGCTCTTTACAGCGCTTATAGTTAATAGTGTTCGACGCCATATTAGCTTGTGGCATACGTAAGCTGACAAATCTCGTGACTTAAGACAGCAGCGGAACCAGGTAGTGTTTGGTCTGAATACACGACACCATTTATCCAGGCGGTGCGAGTAAGGAGATGACAATGTCCTAACTGGCTCGAGGTTTGATATACGTATTATCCACATGGCAGAATTTATGAACAGAGCTCTGGCCTTCTTTCTGCTCCTCGCTATGGCTGAGATATTAACAACGTGGCGTAAAGCCTCCATCATTCATTCATTCTTTCTGAACATCTCGATGAAAAGGAGCACAAAGCATTAACCGTCTGACATATTCGCAATGTGCCATAATTCAGATGACCCCCCCGTCCCACACCCATTTGGTTTAAAGTATTTTCTCTGTAAACACAGATATCAACTAAAAAAAACCCAAAAAAAACAAGAAGCATTGGAACCTGTTGTAAAGACAAGCAACACATTGCCAGACCGATGTAGTTATAAGAAATCTAACAATTCGCTGTGCTGTCTAATCACATTTCATTTTCTTGCCTTTTTCGTACCTCCCCTTTTTTGGCTGCGGCTTTAAGGTGAGAAATCTGTCACTTAGCTGGTGAAGGTCAGTGACTTGCTATGTCCACTGCCTTTTCCTCTACTTATAAAAAAATAACTGACTTCCGCCATAAAGTATAAAAATCCTGAACAGGGCAAAAAATATTATGAAAATAGAAAACTCATAAATTTCTAAATTGGGACGACAACTTTTGAGTTATCTTAAGTTTTAGTTTCATAACTAATTTACATGTATACAAACAGGATAATGGTATACATTTTCTCATTTAAGTTTTGTCCAGATCCTAATCATGCATTGTATTTTGAGCCCATAGTAAGAACGATAACCTACGTCGACATTCCAGAGCCTTGAAGCATACAGAACGACATTAGACTCACACCCAACCTACACCCTTCATACACGTCAGGTGAAGTGAAATGAAGGTGAAATACGCGAAGACATGAATACATGAATTGCATGCTTCATGTTTGCACAGGCACACACTGCGAAATTGAGCCACATGTGATTCAACCCAGGTCACTCCAGTACATCTGATATTTATCAAATAAACTCGTACAATGTTATGCAATACAATGTTTTAGTGCACTTTAATGTATTATTCTTGGAAATGTGGCGGTACGGTGACCTTAAATCCCCCTCCTTTTGTGTGTCTGATTTTGACTTCTGAATTCATCAGTATGTGCTAAGGGAACGTACGGACCTGACTGTGGGGAGAGGTGTGGGAAGTGTTCTGAAGGGACGTCCTTCTGTCCGATATCCGGCCACTGTCCACAGAGAAAACCCAGGTGCATGCTGGGATACAGCCCTCCGAAGTGTGATTCAGGTCGGTTATTTCTCCAAGGCTTATGGCTGACATTATCTTCCATCGTCCGGTTTTCTCATTGTTTCACATTTATATTTGCCGTTCTTGTGACATTTGAATTAATCACAGGACTGTGATAATTAATTACAAGTTTTATGTACTCTGATCACTATACTTTTAATATCATTGCCTAACATATATATTTGCATGTTATACTATATTGAATTATTCACAGGATTCTGTTAATTAATTACAAGTTTTATGTGTTGTGATCACTATGTTTTTAATATTATTGCCTACCATATATATTTGCATGTTATACTATACTGAATTGGTCACAGGATTTTGTTAATTAATTACAAGTTTTATGTTTTGTGACCATTAAATTATTAATCGGCCTTCGATACTTGTTCCTTCCCAGCTGGATTGTTTCAGTGTCGGAAACGTTTCCCAGACATACAGTGTGCTCAATGTTTTAATGTTAACGATTCATAAATCACACTTGAGTCTCCTTGAACATGTAGTTTAACTCAGCCTTTTACGTCAAATTCCTCATGTTTGTGATAGTAACATGTCGTTTGCTAATGGCTTTTTTGTCTATACTGCGACAATTCAAAACACATAGAGAAGTTGAAATTTAACAGGTGAAATAAAATAAACAGCGCCGTGTATGGAATTATGTATTTTACAGAATGCACCAACAACACGTGGGGCGCCGACTGCATGCAGCATTGTGGACACTGTCACAACAATAACCAATGTAACACAACAAACGGGGATTGTCCTGCAGAGGAGGGGAATCCCCGTTGTGCTTTTGGGTATTCCGGTAGTGACTGTAGTATGCGTGAGTATACATTTGCGCAACGCGATTTGTTCCGGTTATATATCATTGGATCACATCTTGCCATTGCTGAGAAGAAAACGACTATAATACATTTAAAACCGCCGCTGTTAACCAGACAGTGGGGTTCATCGCAAACTGTAATGTTTGAAGGCCCATTTAACCCCTTTCTACTCCCGCAAATATTTCTAGGTAGTTTCTCTAGTCCTAGGATTATGTCCTGAAATGTTGAACTTTCATGGTTTTGTTAAACTTAGTACTACAACAACGCCTCTACAGTGTCTGTAGGCCCATGTATGGCTAACACCGTAACTAACGGTATGCTTTTCCGAGTTCTGAAATCCGAAGAGCAAGATAAAGGAAAATAACTACGTCAAAATAAAGTAAACCAATGCAGGAAATCCATTGGTGATACAGCAAGGAATTATTAAAAGAGACGAATAATTTACCCTTAGCATACGAAGATACACCCTACTCAAGGCAAACTAGACTAGACAGCTGTCACTTTGCCAAGTCACACAGACTGGTGGGAATGACATGTTTGAGGATGACATGTGCATGAGTACACCCAGGCGGGGGTGGTAAGCGTGTGCAACGAAAGTTTCAGTTCTTTCGAAAGCAGACTTCTAATATATTTGCCCTAGGCGAAAAGAACAATGCGGAACTTTATAGCGTAATAACAGTTATGACAATATTATCTAATCAATGCCTCAGCGCTCTTCAATTCAGAGGCAAACGTACGATCCAACTGCTCAAACTGAGCATATGTAAATAATATATGCCTTTGGGGAAAAGTAAAACTACAGGGCTGTATCTGTGAGCTCACCCAAATTGATACTTTATGTATCTGGAATATAATGATTTCTTCATTAAGGGGTTTAAATTTCCATTCTCTAAATATAAGATCAGCAGTAATGAATATTCTTTTTGTTTTCTTCAAATGCAACACTTGTCAGAGAGCAGCTGAGATGTTACCAATTCTCATCACCTGGAGTTGAGCAATATTAAGAATTTCTAAGCCGCTCCTCATTTTCACCTGCCCACAGTCAGTGTTTTATAATGTGACTTTTCTATTCTTATACACAAGCAGCATCTTCAACGAAATTTCATAAGAAATAAGAAACAGCTCAACTGTCAAGCAGGCATGCTATCAGCATAGTTAATGTTTTTAAGTTATTTTCCTTATCAAAGAATTACAACACATAACTGATTACTGATGTAAGTCTGACATGTAGGCCTTGGAGAATAAGAGGATATGGCCTATGTTCTTATGCATACACCCTGAAACTGTTTTGTTCAGAAAGATTCAATTTCATGATTAGTCACTTGTTAAGTTTCTTGCGGAAATTTGGAGGGTTGATAGAGGTTGTGAGGTGAACGGAGGAGGGAGTGGGTGTAATAGTTGGGGATCAACCTTGATAAATATTTACGATGAAGAGCAAGATCATTCTCATACACGTATAACTAGATAAAGACGATCATGCAAAGGAGGGCCTCTTTCCTACAGGCTACAGGAGCACGCGTTATAGCGTCGATGTGGTCAAATTATTCCTTTAGTACTTCAGAGCTCTTTAACTCGGGGGCAAACCTTGAACCCAGTTATTTGAATTGCGCATATGTAGGCTCTGGGAAGGGGGTATGAGAACTGTTCCGAGAGAACGTCTCTTTGTGACACGATGTTTGTGCATTTTTCGCTAAGATCAGCCACATGTAATCTAGGATACAGCTCTCCAAGTTGTGATACAAGTCTGTATTTCAAGGCTTAGGGCTGACATGATCTTATGTAATTCGGTTTTATCTTTCAAATTGCCTAACACGTGTATATCTGCATGTAATTGTATAAGGCATTCAGCCAATAGATGTAGTTCATTCGTTCCATTTTTCATCGCCTTTTGGTATTTTACAGAATGCACTAACACCACGTTACAATGTTACAACAATATACAGTCTGCTTAAACGATTGGGGATTCTCCTGTACAGGAGGGGAATCACCGATGTGATCTGTGATTTGTTTGATGATCGCATTTCATGTCGCAGATCGGTGGACAATTGGGATGGAAAATTAACTTTTAGTGTGGCCGTTGATAACCAGTGTTTCGTATCTCGTAGAGTAATGTTTGCGTGAATCCCGCTCCTCTTTCATTCCACTGATATTACACTGAATTTACTCACTATGAGCCATTCTCTGCCTCACGTGATTGGACGACACTTATTTGGGTATGTCAGTTATTTTGTAGCAGCCTGACTGAGTAAGTTATAAGTGCCCAAGTGAAACAAGGAAACAAAAGCGACGAAGTCATTATAGGCACCGCCAAACAATAAAACGATACATCATAATCTGTAATTTATCTTATGTATTTGTAAATTAAGAAACAATCACTACATGTTTAAACGCACTACCCGTATATTCATGTAAAAGCCTGATCGCCTTCTTAATAAAATGAACGATCCAGTTCCCGACGCTGGTCGTATTTAACATCACGAGGCAAATTCCACTAACTTTTCCACTCAATCCGGTCCTAATGTCTGAAACACACTTAATCCCAAGCCTTCCTGTTATGGGAATATAAGAAGCAATAATGGCAAGCCCTCCACTAATAGGCCTAATCCAGTCGTTGACAATTTTGAGTCGAGAAAACAACCCGGCGCCTGAAATAATCCAGCCTCGATACTTAGGCGGTTCGATATTTTGTTCTTAGCGTTTTTTTGGGGGGCTAATATGCAATTCTCTCTTTTTGCTATAATAGGCCTACTCTATTTGACTTCAATAGTCTCTCATTCCGTTACGTTAGTAGTTACGCAAGAATGGGCTCCCGTAGCAAAAATGAGTGAGATTATCAGGGCTTCAAACGAGGACATTTCTATGTTGACGCATTTTACAGCATGCACTGACAACATGTGGGGTGCCGAATGCTTACAACATTGTGGACAATGTTATAGCAGCGCTCAGTGTGATCCAGCAACTGGGGAGTGCCCTGTGAAGGACAGGAAATATCGATGTAATCCCGGCTATTCCGGAAGTAACTGTACTGCACGTGAGTATACATTTGTGCACGACAAGGGAATTTTATTTCATTGAATTATTATGTTTCATTTGTTGAAAATGATCTGAAATACCCATCTCGACCCATTATAATATTGAATCTAGATTCATTAATGAATCAACTTACATTTCTTAAGATAACTTGTGCAGAACTGTTCTGTTTTTAAGTCTTTCTGCATCAAATTGGACGTCAAGCAAGCTGATAAGAGCATGCTTATGAGAGGAATTGCTTTATTAAATGACAATGTATTTGAGTTTCTGTCTACCTTAGTTCTTAAATAACACAATGCAAATGCCAACATTTTTATTATTATTTTCTATTAATAAGTGAAATGAGACTTATATCCTTGCACTGTAACATTGCCCTCAGATATAAAAACGTTCAGGGGGTGTTATCTAAAAACCTATTAACTTTGCTCGTGCAACAGCTTATGAAAATTGTGTAATCACCATTTAGACGGCAGTACGTGCACTGCTACACCAATCGTTCTACACTACCCGATCCTGTTGAAGGTTTCCAGGGTGAAAAATAAGGTACCCCAATTGCTATTTTCCACAGTTATGCATCTTGCGTTAGTTGGTTGATATTGTCAATTTAGTGGAGGGGGCTTCCACCCGCTCTCGTCATAACTCAAAGTAATAGTCATTTAGGGCCTAAACTCACAGGTCATCAAAAATCACCGCCAAACAGTGGTAGATATCTTAGCAAAAGGGTTTCCATACGGAGTGTAATTTAAGGTTAAAGCGTCGACGGGAACCGTTTGTAAGTCTTAAGTTCTCTGCACTCTTAAAGCCGTCAGAAATTATCCCATTTTAAGGTAACGGATAGTTACAAACTACACAGAATAATAAATACAAAAGTTTGTAATCACAGCAAATAAAAAAACTGGAACTCTTAATAAGGACATTACAGTGCCTAATTTACAACGTCGGGCCGCTTAGACTATGGCTGTAGGTCAAATGTAAGAAAATGTGTATTGTACTACGTTTTCCGAATCCTCTGAAACTGACCGTTTTTCACCGTAATAGAGGTGAAAAATTCTTAATCATGGCGCTAAGTACCAAATAAGTATGTTAAACAGTAACGATAAGATATTTTTGTTAAGACTTCCTTATTAGAAGTTCCGTTTGTAAGGTTTTCTACATTAGACGTCGAGGAAATAAGTAGAACTTTCAAGCGGTTAACGAATGTTGTTCCGTAAGAAAATCGCCGAATGCTCTTCTGATTTTCATCAAACTTGGAACTTTAATAACACTGTCCTCTTTCTGGAGTCGAAGAGTCACCATTGTACCCATAATTTTGTCGCTCACTGCACTGTGTGTGGTTGGCGGTACTTTACCCGACTACAGTTGCGTTTCAGTCTGAGTAAGTACTGTCCCTAAAAGACGTTCCATTAGTATTTATTGACATTCACTCTTGTCACTACAGAAGTAAAATCGCCCACTGGGAGTAGTGTTAACCCAGCGTATGTTGGCGGTGGAGTGGCCGCAGCTGTGGCTTTGTCCCTCATTGTGGCTGCAGTTGTCATTATCATACTGAGGTTCGTATGATCTTAATATGAGATCTGAACGTAATGATTTGTTTAAACTGTTTCATTATTACTAGTCGAAATCAAAACTGAGCAATCAAAGCAATCCAAAGACGACAGTGTAGTTTAGATTACACGTGGCCATTAAATCAAAATGCAAAGGTGCAAGTCGAACTCATTTGTCTGTTTGTTTTAATTTGTCGCCTATATTGAGCCATCTTTAAAATCAGTCATATTTGCTACCAAAATTGCCTATCAAAAGTTACAACAGAAACTCTACACATCGGTATATTGGACATCCATATTGTTGTCAAATAAAACACGGTCACACTCCTTTTTTAATCATAGTGCTAAATCCAGTTAGCTTGTTTTCGACAACAAGAACTCGGATGCCTCTGATATCATGGGCACAAAGTGTAATTCATTTCACAACGGCTGCACTCTAGCCAGTTGGAAAAAAACCCACACGAATTTCCAAACACAGAAATCGGAAGCCCCATTAACACGATATTGTATGGCTACAGGGTATAAAAATGTATTTATTCTGGTTATATTATGCCCAAATCTGAGAAACGCCAAGGATATCAGTGTCAAACACTGTTTTGTCGATCACAGTTTAGGTAACCAGTGGGTTGTCCGTCAGTATTTTGGACTCCGTCCATCATCCAAAATTACCACGTCTTTAATAATTATGGTCTCTTCGGAGACAATGGTATGTTGGTGTCGGAAACAATTATATGGGCTTCAGACTTGTGAATCAGATAAAGGTATTCTTATTGTATTTTCCCTGTAACAATATGGATGTCCTACAAACCAACTTGAAGAGTTTGACGCTTTACCTATCAGTGACTAAAGGCAATTTTGACATTTGGTAGGAGCGATTTTATAGAGGAATGGATAAAGGCGGCAAGTTAAAAGTTTCGAAACCAGTAAAATATTTGGAAGAGCCGAGCAACCCTATTTCGTTGCGTCTTATCATTACTGGTGTATTTAATGACAGAGGATACTTCATGTTCTACAGAATACACTTACATTCGAAGATCGGTTGTACATTTGCCATGCAGTTTTCAGTTTCTGTGTGGTTAACTTTAATCGACAGATTCACCTAAACCTTGTTGGCATACTTTTGGTGTAAACTCTTACAGGCGACGACGTAGGGAGCCCTCTAAACATGACGGCCAGGACCAAATGGAACAAATGGAAGGTAGCATATTCCAGGCAGCCGACATACAGCCTCAGGACAACAGAGGTAGGGACATCGACATCCAAACTGTCTCTTCTAATATTCTCGTTCAGTACGAACGTTTGCATCATATACGTTCAGTCTCACTGAGATTATCGGAAGAATTGTTCACGTACTTATATGTAAATAGACTGTATGCATATTGAGTACGTTTCAATGTGTTTAGATAAATTTTTATTCCAATGCGGTTTATATTGCGGGGACGCCTCTGTGGTGGAGAGACTGAAAGCGGACAAGGAAGTTAACATCGTCTACACCGTGAAACAAATGAGGGCCAATAGGCCAGAACTCATAACAGACCTGGTACAGAACACGCATTGTACTGTTTGTGTATTAATTTTTACTGGTGATTTACGCAGTTGTCGACGATTTTTGACTGACACGACGACGGCCAGAATTATCGTGATTAGAAAAACACGACCTTCTCCAGGTTGCTGACTGACCATCCCACGTTCACCGAGTATTGTACTCTTACGTGGAAGCCCGAAAGTGTTCTTCTAGTCTACTTGGGAAAATATATTGTGTTTAAACATGGCTTGCAAGTGTTTTTCTTTACAGTCTTCATATGAAAAACTGTCACAGGGCGCTTTTTAACTCACTCGAAAATGCGTACGTCGGAAAAGCTATCATGAATGTCGTTTTGATCATTGCACCTATTACGAGATCAGTCACGAAATGTGGCTGCCATAGTGCCAATGCTCTGTAACCGATACCCCCGCTTTCTTTCTTTTTATTCCGAATATATCACATTTTGGTTAATGAACAGAATATCTCACTCTTGCCGCTTTATGTGTCAGTTAATAGGGCTCTTTGTCAACCGTTTTATATCAAATCGCCTTTAATTTCTCCGGACTTTTTCTTCACAGGATCAGTTCCATTTCCTGCACCAAGTGGCTGAGGGTTACCTGGAGACGGCCCACACTTATGCCAACACGGTCTAAAGAGCCTGCATATCCACCCTGTCCTTGCCGTTGTGTGTCGTTGAATATGGAGAGTTGTGAAGGATTTCAACTTGCTGCAAACATTGGTTTCAGATTTTCACAGGATAATATAAAGATAACTTTATCGCACATGCTAGTACATGCAGTGTACACACATACAGCTGACCAATTATTCGATGTATTCGTATATTTAGATAGGTTCAGCAAAAATCGTCACCTATATTTGTTACCTAATTAAGATCCTTAATTACTATATAGCTTTGATGCTTACTTTGGGGTTATGATTACATTGATTTGACACTCATACATGAATGTCGTTGACTTGATAAAAAAATCTGTCAGCACAGTAAGGTTTTAACATAAGTTGCTTGAGGCTACACTTACACGCTCTCCGACTTATCCAGTGAATAATCTCACATGTATGAGTGACAAATGTATGTGTAATATTGAATGTTGTTAAACGTATGATGTCGTCTCCAAGCACCAAAGGGTTTAATGACTAAGTGATACTGTGTAGCGTACTGCGTAAGTAGCTTTGTGGAGATTAATTGCCTTAACTTTTTGCATTTAATGGTACATAACATTTATGGTACATATAAAAATGACCTGCAACGCTACCAATATTTGCAAAACAAATGTTGTGAGTAGGTTTATTTTTTTATTATAAGTATATTATAAGTTTTCTGTCTGCAAATATTACGCTATATGCTTTTAAACCTTTTTAAAATTTACAGTGTGAAAAGAAAATTAAAAAATCCTCCATGTCGCATGTACTCGGTTTTGGATTAAAAATCTGTGCAATTTTTCTTTTATCACTTTGTATAATAATTGTGTCGGTATACAGTACCATTTTGACATTTGTAAGAATTGTTTTGGAAATATTGTGCAATATTTCTAGATTGTAACACTAAGATTGCTACATACAATTTATACAATGCTTTTATTTTGCTTGAACTTTGTTGTTTATTTTCCTTTGTGTATTTAGTTTATTTGAGTGACTGGAGTTTAACAACGTACAGCAAACGTTTTCACTTATACGTATGCATATATAATTACATCTTTTCAAACTCCAGCATAATATGTGATATCAGCGTTCATGGATCCTCATGCAATACTCTTTGCAGGAAATAAAACTACACATGTTGGAATAATGGTCATATGGTAATAATTTCTAACGCCGTAGAGATACACTTTTGTAAAACTTATGAATGGAAGGCCTGGCAGCGAGCGGTCAGGTGTTTTCATTATAAAATATCGGCCATAATGGCGGGGTAATGGAGCCTGTCACGACACCTCCACGACTCAATGGAAGCTTACTTTCACTAGACACCATGTGAGTTCATAAAGAGGTGACAGAGGAAGAACAAAGACGAGAGGTATTAAGTCTTAGCATGTAGCGTCATAAGGCTATGTGTTTCACCAGAAAGAAAAATGATTTTCAAAGTTTGTGAAAGTGGGCTCTGCTTTGGACGACTGCCCACAGGGACTGGTTCCGTTCCACCTATAGGTAGGTCGGACTGGTAGAGTCCAACTGCACCACGGTGTGTCACACATGAGCAATTGGAGCAATTGGGTCCAAGATTTACCTCCGTACTAAAGAATGCTGGAGCACAGATTGAATAATAGTGCCACAGAGGCAGTGTGCCTTTTACACCTACGTAAAATACATCACAAATTTGTCTGGTTAAAATAGAACTGAAAACTTTTTTCAGCCCCCCCCCCCCCCCAGGAAGTTACCAATGTGACATAATTATTATTTATTTTTTAACAACGTTATTCATAAGAGTTTACAGAGCCACCATCAGTAGATTACAGATATCACAAAGTAGGTGCATCAAAGCATATGCAAGTAATGGAGAACTGAACAGTTCAGACAACTGGCAATCTGATACAGTTAAGAACCTGAGCGATGTGGCCCTTTCCTCCATTTATTATCAGTGCAGGCAACAAGATCGAAATAGTCAGTTAAATTCAGGTGAAGAAACTAAAATGTCCATATACAGATTACGTCACAGACGTAATGTCATCGTGTGAAATAATATGTGAACCCCACACAAATCACGTGTTTCTCCAATTACGGGAGTTTAACCTCTATAGCGGTCATAGTAGTAGAATCCTCGTAGAAGTACCGAAGTTAGTGTGATAAAGCATGGGCTTTTCTAACTGTGTAGTTTGTTCCAGGAAATAATGGGCTAAAGCTTATGTTTCACAGCCAGTTGACACAACGGAAGATTTTTGTTTTTCCCACTGCCATCTGGTCTCTAGCCGAAAATGGAAATTAATACTATATTTTAATTAACGTTTCACTTCCTCACAGAAACACTGGAAACTACCTGTACATTAAGCTACGTTCATACTCGGCCGGGAAAACGGTCCTGGGACGGTAACGAATTCTGTTCTGATTTTGTGGTGAATGGGTACAGCAATAAAAGGTAGAGCTGTTCACATACACCGGGGTCGATTACGTGTCAGGCCACAGATTCGCACAGATGGCTTGGGGACCCATTTTTTGCCTTCCGGGGAGAAGAATGGTGACGTTTTTAGTATTGACCAATCGGCATAATTTAGCATTTAAACATGGCGACAAGTACAAATCGCACTGGATTGGTGATTCGTGAAGTGGAAAGGAATAAACTGTTCTTTGATCTCAGAGACTGCAATAACAGAGATGTAAGACAAAAGATGTACTTGTGGAGTGAGATCGGTAAGAGTGTCGGGCACGGTAACTCGTTTAGATGTATTGCATTTGGAGGACTAGTTACTTTGCCTCGCATCGTAATCTGGCCACTGTATAACCCAGTAAGTGTGTTCATTCACCTCAACACTAAAATAAAAGCAGCCACACAGGGTGTAATTTCTTCGTAAATTCGCATGCTGATTACTAATGGTATAATCTGATGATCTATTGCTAAATCAAATAACGACCGGTTTATTCAAGAAATAAATTTACTTAGGAAACCGGATGCATGTTCCGGATTTCCTGTGGTTGAATGCAACCCTTCGAAAACGTTATCGTTCTCAAATTTCGCACATATTGTGACCGTAGCTTTAGCCTCTTTAACTGGCAATTATCCAGTTATCGCTCTTACTGACACAAAACCAATTTACTCGTAAGGGAAGTAATAACGCATAATGGTCCTTAGTTGACTGTGGTATTCAGTAGCACGAAATTACTGTTCAATATGAAGCTATCGTACCGATAGCATGGCTGATTCTGATCATCCTGGAATTCTCATCATGAGGCCGATTTTAGGTCTTTCAGTGCCAGTAGTCTTGTACACTATGCAATGAAGGTAAGCCCACATATAAAAGGAAATAATTTGTTTTCAAAGAAATCTATACAAGAAGTTGCTGAACATGCCACAAGACATATTCCACTTCTGGCTACCAGCATGTCAGTACATGGTTCGTTTTTGATACTTTAGTTGTTGTGAATTAAAATATTAACTGTAATGTAACAGAGTTAGTTGAGTAAATTGTTATCATTAGGCATTCACGTGCGTATTGCATAAGCCTTAGATCATAACGAGTGTATATCTAATTTGAAAATGAGGTGACGAGAAATCACCTCCATTATTTCAAAAGTTATATGTTAAATCCTTGATAAATATATTCTGTGTTATACTATATGCTATCCAGTGTAGATTCAGTAATGCGTATGCATGACCGCATGGCTGGATATACACTGTAAATGTCCATGTTTAACTTATAAACATTTTTATGCATAAGATGTTAAACACTTCGGGATTATAGCCTTATAGTATTGGCCTACATACATGTTGTATACACTTGCGTTTAATACTTCATGGCTCAGTCGGTTAGCGCGCGAAGGCAGCGCAATGACTCAGAAACCTTCCAATGATGTGGTCGCTGTGAGTTCAAGTCCAGCTCATGCTGGCTTGGTCTGCGGTCGTGCTTGTGAAGGTCTGCCAGCCACCTGCGGATGATCGTGTTTTTCCCCAGCGCTCTGCACGGTTTCCTCTCACCATATTGCTGGGCTTCGTCCTATAAATGAAATATTCTTGAGTACGGCGTAAATCGCGAATCACATAGATAGAATCAAATAAATAAATATGTGTATTTGTCAAACTTGCTTGTTTGAAGCTTAATCGTCCATTAAACGCGATTGGTCGTCATGCAGTTCTCAGACTTACACAGTGTATAATCTGGAGAGTCGTCCGAGTGTAGAAAGGTATAGGCTCGCTTTATTTGCATACCTTTATGCCTAGTCTGAAACTACTTCCTGTCCAACGACCACTCCGGTGTCAGCTGAACTGGTAACGGTTATCATGCAACGTTCGAGTGATACGTTACCAGTTTGTCTCACAAAACTTGTTACCAATGGCAGAAAGGAACAATAGACTGCACAACTTAGGCAAGAACTAACCCAGGCGGTAAATAAAACGTTCCCCAGTTTCACACTCTGTAGTGGAGAAACTGTCGATTCTTGAGCGCCTAGCCCATTATTTTTCAAGAACTGGCATTTGCCGTGAGTTTCCCCTACATAAACGATTGTCGCTCTGTTGATGTTAAAAGAATTGTTCGACCGTTAAGCATAGACCAAAAACTTCTCTCATGTGCCACAAAATGTCACACTTGCACCTCACCCCGCACTAACTGCCAACAGCCGATTGATTGCAAAATTTTAGCAGTTGGAATCTGAATTTCAGAGAGTGGATGGTTATGCAACAATTGTTTGGACCCATGCGATCTTTGAGAGTTTGTGACGGACGCTGTGCCGATTGCTTGGATGGTCTAACATGCCAGAGACGTAAGTACAATTTGCCTGCCATATATAGTGAGGAAAAATTAAACTGTGGCGCTTTGCTAAGAATCCGTGACGTTGCTACTCTGCATTTTGGTGATTTTATTCGTGAGCATTGTTATGCGAATGGACACGTCGTCCAAGGCAGTAGTCTTTGGATGTTCTTGTATTCTTCGGTTTTACGTCGTACTCAAAAAGTCTTCACCACTTATAAGATACATTCCAGGTGTACTTTAGTTTTCGCCTTCTGTCATGGGCACCTCACAGGATAAACACCTTGTTATATTGTGTGAAGAGGAGTGCCGCACATTGCAACGTGTGTCGGTGTCCTTGTCGAGAACTACATTTAACGGACATACAAACCCTTGTACCGTTATACAGTACGGAAACCAACATATATAGCGCCTTTCATCAGTAAGACAAAAATGGTTTCCATGAAAAATAACACATGATTTATATTATTCTTATGCACTCGCCCATAACACACTGATTTGGGTTTGTCAGCAACCCATATAATTATCCACGTTTACATAGTCTTATATCCCAAAAGAAAGTTAACAGTGTAACGATTTTACACACTACTTACATTGCTTAAAACATGTTTACAGGATACATTGTCAATATATGGACTAGAGCCCTGGTGTTAGATATCTAAATCGGAAAACCGGCTTCAGTCAGTGTATTCATGGACAGCTCTTCCGTTGACGTACTCTGTAATAAAATATATCATTCTGTTATTGCTTAATGCCGTAATCAACAATCCTTCATACAGCCGATTAACGTGCTTTATGGCTGCTGAAAACGCATACTTCTGGCAAATACTAACTAAATTATCTAGTTCCTTAGGTCATATTGTTTGAGAGCAGAGGATCAGACGTGCATGGATTTCGCTGGTAAGCTCCGATGGCCTTTTGGTTTTGCTACTAAGGCCCCCTACAAAACTCACTGAAGGCCCCAAAACATGTACAAGAATGAGACATAATTCGTGCCTCACCATCGTACCTCAACTGGGTGACTCATACATTGTGAAACTCGTATGTACTATGTGATAAATCTGACGCAGCCCATGTCACTTAATGTCTCCGATAAACTCACAGTATTTTTCGCCAACTCAGTAATGTCACGATAGACCCTAAAGCGACGACCTTCCTTACTGATATCCCCTAGTTTTCCATTTTGCCATTCCCAAGCATACTTTGTCATTCACTGCTAGAAGGATCTAGTCGATTCAACAAAAAAACATATGGTCTCCAGCGACCAAACAAACTTGGGTACAGACGCGTCCGAACCACAAATCTGGAGACCAAAATTTAAAGGGTCAAAGAGACCAAATTTTTTTGGTCGCCAGAATAGGATGAAAGCGACCATTATAAGACGAAAGAAAGCAATTCATTACTTGACGATTGTGGCTTATTATTTATGAATTATGCCTAAATAACGTCAGTAACTAAAACAAATCTCTACAATTAAACGAATTACGAGAAACCTCTGACATTCATGTTCTCAAGTTTGTTCTGATTACGTTTAAATGTTTTGTATTTTACAAGAAATAGTATGAACAGCTATTCGATAGTACATAAACCAAACTTATAGACATTAAAAGATTTATTCATTCTGCTCTGTTAAGGCAAAATGTATGTCTTCTGTAACACAAAACACGTCTAAGTTTAGTTCTCATTTTTCACCTGATGATATCTTTGAATGTTTACTGGGTGAACTCCCCTTGGCGGTGAACTCCTGTGTACTCCAGTTTCAAGATATACAATGTGTTGTGAGTATATTTAAGGTGACGATATCTCGACTTACAGAGTTTAAGACTGTAGCTGTTACAGTCCCCTGCCACCCCACGCCCACCTGCGCCGATTTCGCTTATTAAACGAAAGAGGTCGTGTGTTGGGAAATCTGTTGGTTTACAGCGGTGCATGTAAAATAATATAGCCGCCAAGACCATCTTTGTTTTGCACCTAATTAGCCTCTTGTGAAACGCGAATAGTCTGAGCAATTGCTTCCAAACATGGACATGTGGTGTTATATTTTTCAGGCAACGGTGAATTTATTTTTCATCGGTGTTTCTAAACAATGAGGGTGGCAGTCTTTATTTTCCAATATGTTAACCTTCTGAACAATAACACGCGCATGATTGCACCAGTAAAAACAGTAGGGGCAATAGCTAACGATCTAGATAAACATAGCGCCATGCGGATGTTCTCTAAGGGAAGATAACTCAGTTGACTGTATCACCAAGTAATTGTATTATTCAGTTATCTTTTGATAGACAACTTACACATGGCGCTATGTCTTTTTTGGCAAAGTTCCATAATTATACGGTGATATGACAGTGATAAACGCATAGGGTTGGTAAAACTATATGAGCGCTGCGGCTGTATTTATTTTTCATTTGATTAGTCAGGCAAATAGTAACTCAAGAACGACCTGTGCACTTGATTTAAATCTTAGACAGTGGTAAAACATCAATGGAACAACGACTTGGAGTAGTCTGAAGTCACATTTGTCTGAACAATAATTTGAGAACATTTTGACTGATATCCATTAAAATTAGATAGTGAAACATAGGTAGATGTCTACTAATTTTAGGTATTTAGCTGGTTACGACTATTGTTGGTTGGGAAGGCTTTGAAACACAGCGCATTTCAGGACCATGGTCTCTGGTGTTGATGCTGTCTCCCATACACCGTGATACACAATAATAATTTTACACACGTCAGTGAAAGATGTGCGATACGCTGAGGTTTTATGTGAACATTTGGCACACGTCGACGTCTATGATTCCCATGTTATTTTCCACGTTTTCTTAAGGTACATTTAGCGGTACGCATGACATGTTAATGCTATATGGCGTGTTGTTTATTTTAGCAACAGATTGGAGTGTCAATCGCTGCAAGCATCCTCGTGGGACAGCGTTTGGGGGCCGGTGACGCTGTGGGGGCAAAGGCAGTCCTTGGATTGAGGCGAAGACTTGCTTGTCAGTAACGTATACTCTTACAAATATGATACCACACATTGAACTCTCAACATACTGTAAAACCAAATCAACTGCATTCACCGTGTGTACTGTGTATATTAGAAAGGCAACATTCTGAACTTAGTTGATTTGTTGTGGCTACAAATGTTACTGTATATTCACTTTATTCGGAACTTTATTTATCTGTTACGCAAAAGTATATTTAGGAGTGGTAAGAACAGCATAAATATGTAGTCTTAGATACTGTGTTCTAGTGACATAAGATACAAATATCTCATTTTTAACATGATTTTTAGGTATTTAAAATAGATCAAGTAACAAATGACCATAATTCACTATTACCAAGCGAACTGTTACTCGATATATATCTAAATAAATATAAAACGCACCTCGTTTAAGCTGAAATTTTTTAGGCCACTCTCTACTAACTAGTCATTTGTGCAACTGGCCAACCATCCTTGTGTTTTTTCGTTTTTTTTTTTTCGGGGAGATGATCAGGGCTAACTAGGTAGGTTCCACGGGTGGACATCTGAAGGTTGTTGCAGTCACAAGTTATTTGATCTCCCCACCCCACCCTCGGTGTTGCTTTTTTGTTACACGTCTGTTATGTGATTCGCCAAAAAAGTAAATATTGTATAAGGTTGCCTGTAATAAATGTTGAATGCACAGTTGCTGAACAAATAAATCTAATTTGACCCATGTATCAGATTAAGCGGACCTGAAATGACTTATTGCCTCGGGGATGAGGGATTCCAAAATGTGCTTGGCCAAATACATCCAAACAATATGTAATATATTACAGGGATTGTGTTTTCCGTGAATGCCACGGTTGTGCTAGCCTTCGGGCGATACATTTTCCGACTTTTCACCACTGACAGGTAACCCCTTATACTAGGCTTCCCATGAACAATTTTCTATTTTCTTAACTTTAAAAGCAAAATAAAACAATAACTTCTGGCGAGGAGAAGATGTCTTCATGGAGACATATTTCTATGTAAAAAAATGTTTTTAATGGCTTCCTTTTTTGACTGACAAATGCGTTTTGTTTCAGTGAGGTTATGCAGCAGGCTTCTCAAATGCTTCCGCTGTTCGCTTATGTGTACTTCCTCGACTTTACGATGGTAAGTTAATCTATAAACCTGAACCCTAAAATACAATTAAAAGTCCTCTATAAACTAACTGTAAGGGTACCACTATCGGAGAGGAAAAATGATAAACACATGTCCTGTTCAACACTCAGACAGTGATAAACCTTGCACAAGAGGAAGCAAGGACACACGAAGACACTTGAATGAGTTCAATACATATATTTGAACAAAACAGACAAATAGAACTGCAGACAAAATATATAAAAAAACAATACAGATAATTACAAAGACATTTGATTTCTTACTGACGACAGGGTCCAAACCCTTGTACGGCACTCCAATGATGGTTTATATCCAATTGCCCGTGAATGTGCAACTTCACAGGACGGACGGATTGACGGTGGCGACCGTTATACCGAGCTGGCGATGTATGTTTCACTCCTCTGAAATATACACAAATTCTTTTTCAGGGTAAACTGGGATGAAATGCACGTAGTCGCACAAAAAGACGATGAGCGATACAAGGTCCAGTAAGGTCATTGTGACTGTGACCTTACTACTTGCTCGCTGATATTTATAGACTAACCTAAAGAAAATTCTGGATGATTTGATCGTAAACACGTTTACAACATTGGCACATCAAACTGCTCTGGCTGGCCTGTTTTCACCACTGTTGCTGATATAAGAGGCAAGCAGCACCCAGGCCAAATTAAGCTCTGTAGCTCCAATTTCATTCCATCGAGACTAAGACAGCTCTCCAACAAAGTTGAGAAAGCCATTATTAAAAAAAATCAAGATAATGGCTTCAAAGTACCCTTACAAGTGCTCCTGGAACACAAGGGAATGGTATATCAGCGAAGGAAAACGAAAGTGATTTACACGAAACAGGCCCAGCATGGTGCTCCGTAGTGTGACAACGGCAACACATCCAATTGTTACATGGCTTTACCTCACATAATACTTGCCCATTCTCACACGTCATGCTTTAAGCCACAGTACTTCGAGATAGTTTAAGTAAGTACGATGCCGGCTTGCTCTCCGGGTGTACATGGGAGGGTCTGGTGGCAACATGCTGATGCTGAGGTGGGTTTAACCTGAGGATCTGTTCGGTTTCCTGCCTCCGTAATGCTGGCCGCCGGTGTATAAGTAAAATATTCTTGTACACAGAATTAAGATCTGCCTCCTGAAACACATTTAAAAAAATTGAACCTTGCAACTAAATGGGAAGTCGTCCACTTGTTGCTCAGGCCGATTGCCAACCTGCTTACAGTTACAGATCTGCTGCAGAATGGGCTTCTCCGCTATTCGGTTGAAGTAGTTATGTAACAGGTCTAGCCGAGGCAATATACCAACAACAGAAAAATGTGTTTGTCGGCAAATATCTAACACGTGGCGCACCGAAACGAACTGATAACGTTGTTACCGTTTAGATATTTTTGGGTGCATTGCGCTTCCACGGGAAGTATATACCGTAAATTATTATTTACACTTTACTGAAATCCCAATATTTCCTTCAATGATAAAATTGATATTTTATTAGTAAGATATCTAAAACCACTAAACTAAACTAACTAAAATGAAATGGTTTTAAACAAAATGAAATGAAATAGATTAAATTTTTTTCAAAAACAAAGAGGAAACGAAAAGATAACAATCAAGGACAAAATCAAATGGAATACAAAATAAAACAGAGAGCAAAAACTAATGTACAAATAAATTTAGATAAACAGATTAAAAAAATCAAAATCAAATATAACCTGTAATAAAAATCAAATACGAAATGAAAATAAAATACACTACAAAATAAGACAAACACAAATGAAAATGAAAACCAATCCTAAATGCTAGGCAAATTAAAAATTCATTTTTTAACCATTTTTAATAAAAGTAAAACAAAATCAATGCGTGTCTCTTGCGCTCCCAGAATTCCGTGCGTAGCTGTTAGGAGTTAACCCCCCACCCCCACCCCCCGAGAGAGGCTTGGACGGTTAACTTAATGTATTTGAAAATGTCTTTTTTATAGACCTTCAGGTCCATTTCACTTAATCCCAGTAATCCCCAAACAGTTGTTGAAGCTGGGTTTGAGATTGGTTTATACACATGTAGATGGTAAAGTACAATACAAACATGAGGAAGTCTTATTTTGTATTTATTTATGTTGATGTATTTATTTTGTAACTTGGACACCCTCAATACCCTTTTCGCTATTACACTTATAAGACGTGCTAGAAGTTATTGAAATTTTCCGTTTCTCTTTGCTCGCCAATGTTTTGCCTTCGGGGCGCATGATGCGAGTTTTCACAATGTCGTTTATTTTTTATAACCTATGTGCTCTGCTTTAGTCTTGTTTGATGTCAGTATATTTAAAGGGCTGTACTGTTGAAAGGAGACTTTTATTAATCCTGACTCTCGTCTGTTAGAGCAGTATTTATCTGGCTGGATTTTCCGCGGCTGTGGCAGACAGTGGTTGGGAGCAGTGTGTAATTTGGTTGCATACGTCACTGTCGGGCTGCCAATGGCCGCCGTCTTCATGTTCGTGTTCAAGTTGGGTGCTATTGGTGAGAATGTGTCCACAATCTCCACAATTCCTTGCGATCATTTGGCTCTAATTCATAACGAAAATGGGCATATGTTAATCAGGCGACAGGAGTTTTTATCTTATACTTCAACTGCATTCGTGTTAATGCACAAAAATCAATGCTTATCTCTAGTGTGGCCAATGCGACAAGGCCACCCATGTTAAAGAGATAGGTAACCATGGTAGTTACAATCAATTTAGCCTACGATTGCTATGTGGAACAGGGCTCAGCTCTAGTTCTTAAAAAAGTACGCTACTATTCATTTTGCTAATGGGTAACCATCCAAATAAGAAGCAGGCATGAGGCATATTCCAGTGCAGCTCTGTGTACTGTTTGATTTATATAATTATTCCATACTTGTTTAATGCCGTCGTTCGTTATATTTCTACAAAAACTCGAACTCGAACAAGGGTACTTGTTCCAGTTTTTATAGAAATATAATGAATGAAATAGTCAAAGAGTAGGCCCATACCGGAATGCGCTGTGACATGTCTGCTTTGTTTTTGACTGCTTACCCAGGAGCAAAATGGATTGCATTGTAATAACTTTGACTAGGGTGGTTAACTTGCCAGTATGCAGCGTTTCAAGATAACAACAAATGCCCATATGGAGTGATAATTATGCTATTTACGGTGCAATAAATAGAAACGAAACGACAAAGAAAAAGGAGCTATTTTTCTGGTTCAGCTGTAGGATTTCGCTTGAAAAGAGCTGGCCATTGAAATCTCTGCAGTTGTCCTGTATCCACTGAAGTAGAACACTTAAGGCAGGAAGAGCTTGACCTTGATTCTGTATATTTAAGTAAGTTGAGCGCAGAACAACGATACTCTGATTTTCGAGCTTTGTTTACGACCATGTACCAAATATAGCAAAAAAAGACAGCTCCAGACAGCGTTGTCTACGTACAAACGGGACCCTGGTGAAGCATTGCCTGCCATCGTTCTAAATGAGGATATGCTGCACGTTTTCAACAATATATCAAAAAACCTGTATATATCCGAATGATGATAACGTATAGAGACATATAAAACTATATCTTTATGAATATGAATATGAATATTATAGTTTACAATATTATATTTCTCCCTCAATATGTGGATACTACTTACCTCCATAATGCTAGATTTCTTTTCAGATAACCAGCTTATGCAGGCCATTCTTTAGAGGCTACATGCCGCCAACTAATTTGAACCTTTTCTAGCGACCAATGCCAAATGCAGTAAAAAAAGAAAACAACATGAGGGAAAATAAAGAAATGAAAAATAACTTGAACAAGACTAGACAAAGATTCGATTATTTCTATGAGGTAGTTGTGTACACTGGTACAGCAACATTCTTCATCATATTATCATTTCTTATTTCAGGCTTTTGGTTAGGAATAGTCGTCGGTACTATTCCTGTCGCTTTGGCCTACTCTGTTATCATTTACAAAACTGCCTGGGAAAATCAGGTTAAAAAGGTGAGTGGAAGAAATGAAGCCCAACACAACGTATCACGCACAGAAGAAATGTTACCTTGTGTGTTATAGAATTTTGTAAAACTACAGTGGCTGATAAACGACATTTTCTTTTCTTTGCTCAGTGTGTAACTTTTTATTCGATTTTCAGCTGGGTGCAAAGGTGTCATTTAGATGTAAAGGTTACCGTTCGATCCAGGTGAAAACCTTTTCACCTAGGTATAATCTTTTTCACCGAGGTGAAGGCATTTTCTGTCAGATGAGAATTCACGTGATACAAGATGACTTAATCTGGTCCCAAAATGTCGATAAGGATTGTTCACTTACATCTTGTTAGAGCAGATGCCTAATATTTTCTTTCTGCTCGTGTTGAGGGTTTTGTACTCATTCGGTTCCCCTCAGAGACATCGAGACTTCTTTTATCACTTGAGTTTCCCCCACGGAGAACAGGTTTCTTTTCAGATGGAAACCTAGTGGAAATTGAAGACAAAATTCCAAAGCTTAAAAAAGAGGAAAATGTCGTATATGGACGACCTTATAAAAACTTTATCACTGCGAATAATTAGCTCCCAGAGGGCTTGGCGTGTTCACCTTTCTTGCGATTATCAATATTTAGAGTAGTTCGGAGTGTATTTCTAGATTACCGTTTATGGTTCAAACCCTTACTACATGTGTTATTATTATTATTAGTAGTAGTAGTAGAAGTGTTTATACGTCTATGTGTACGTCTGTGTTTATGTTATTCAAAGTCCCCACTCATAAATGTGACCCCCCGTCATACATATATAACTAAAAATTGTTTGGACGTCTAATTACAACACATCAAAGTTAGTGGTATACAAGAAAGCGCAAATCTTTACCAAAGTAAGCTTTAAAAATACGACACCTGTTTAATGTAAAGAAAATCAAGTATATGACGTGTTTTTGTTCAAAAAATGTGACACAGCTTTATGTTGAGATTACTCTCTATAGCTTGCTCACTTATGGTGCCCCACGTGAGAGACACTGACACAAGCTTTTCGTTGCTCATTGAATGTAAGTTGATACTTTACAGTGAGTAAACTGAATTGATAAAATATTGCCAGGTTCGGGAAAGACTGGGCTACCCATCGAAAGAGGCCAATGATACAATACGTTCCTCAGGTAAGTGTAAAAAGCCACACGTTATCAATGTCTCACAACCAAACCTTTTACAAAACTCTGATAAAATTGTGGATAGTTTATCGTCAGATGAATTTATTAAAACGTTATTATCTCAACTAGGGATGATGTCGTTGCAGGAATATTCACACCGTGCTGAAGACCGATGCCATCAATGTTGCAGATAAAGCAGCGGGCGGAATGAATTGGTTCTATGATGATAATTTACAGTACAGTCACACAAAGCCAGGTATCACGTTAGGACCCAACAGCGATCGTAAAATGCTGGATTTTTTTGCAAATCGTAGAAAGGGCTAGAGACTGATCACAGAGGTGATCACCTGAACTGAATCAGTGGCAACAATGTTGGTCGTCCTGCTAGAGACTTTAGACCTGGGATCATAAATCAGAAGAGGTCCTAGACAGGGTTGTATGTGGTGATTCCACCAGTCCGTTCATAGTCGTACCGTTCATACGTAGTGTAACTCTAGTGTAAGTGTGATGCATTATCGCGGTTACTCAGTGGAGCGAGCATTCGCCATCGTGCGATTGGTGGTACGTGTGGCCGTTCGATCACTAATGGTTGGAGAAAAAGTGATGGCAAGGTCAATGGTATTGATGACCACCATCGACCGACCGTAGGATCAATCATGATGTCACACCACCACCTGTCGGGTACCACGCCCACATACACGACCAGTCGTGCGACCATGATCATCAAGGTGGTGCGATCATGCTCGACTAGAAGTTCGACCATGTGACACCTGTCGGCGAACTCTTGCGACTTAGAGTCGACTGGCAGAGTTTTTGTGTATAAAGAGTGACCTTGATGGGACTGATTCTGCTATTGTGATCATCGTTAGCTTGTAGCTAGACAGTAACCTGCTCGTAGGCCCGGTTTGAGTCGGCCTGTACTGGAGATCTTCACAAACACTGCCAGTTGTTCGTACCCCCGATAGATGGCTGGATCTAGAAATCGTAGGGTCCAGTAAGACTGAGCCTTTAGCTTCGTCAAGAACCTCTGTGAACCAATCGATCTATTGGTACACTGGTCGGTCGGTCGTTATGTCCAATCGATGACACTCTATATTTAACAAGGACCTTCCACGTAACAATAAGTTTAAGTACAAGACGTCAGTGATATTTTTGAGTGTCTTGTTAGCACTTGTTATATGTGATGTGACTTTAGCTTACGTTTTATATCATCTGTTTTACGTTGTATTGAGACAATACTGACGTGGACGATTTGGGAGAGGGTATGAATGACACACCGTGGAAGGAGCCATGTACACACACACACACGAACCACAGATGGCCCGGCGAGAAATACTTCAACTACTCGCAAAGCGTTCTATTGTGCTTCTCATGGTGTTAGCGATCTTTATGACAGGTGTTTCTGTACGAGTGTGGATATTCCCTCCCGTATCCCTGAACAATACAACATATCCATAGATTAGAGTCCCTCAAGCATTTTTACCAGTAGGTTTTATTTTGTACATTCTGTCTGGCATTTGGTCCTCTACACATGCTCGATCCTGATGACAGTGTCATGTCACAGCCATGCAATCACAGGAGGTGATCATGCCCATCTCATTACTGGCATGTATAGTTCAAGAACAAACGAAATACGACATCGGCGCCAAGTACAGCATAGATACGCTGAAGGACACTAGAGATATACGGTGAAGTACACGATAGATGAGGAGAAATACAGCAGAGATGTGTTGAAATCACAGTGACCTTGAGCACAATAACCCGATGTGATGGCCCGGATCAAGGAACCGGTTGAATGACCAAGACGTTGGTTTCTTAATCATTCTAAACGTTTGCATCACGTTATCTACATTTTACACACTGTACATAAATGTTTGGATAAGGACAGCTAAGGTGTGATCATTTGCCAGGTATCAGAATGTTATCTATGCTCTGATTCTAACTTTCGTGCCTTAGTCTGTTACATCGTTTATTTTGTGTTGGAGTCAAACTCTACTTTCTCACTTTATTAGAAAGGGTGAAGGTTAATGTTCTTGGCAATAAATATACCGGGAATCAACTTGTATCCGGATATTGTCGCCTTCGTTATGTATATGAATGTCGAAGTCAGGAGGGTTAAACATTACCCGAACAATCTGGAACCCACCAACTTTCCATTGGTCACACTCAACTGAGTGTCACTACTAAGCTGGCTGGCGCACTAGAGAGCGTTTGTGACATAGGTTCAAGTCATTTTGAAAATATGACGATTAGGGGAGACTACTCTGTCTCATCAATGACACAATATGCTCGCTTGAAACTATTTTTCCCTTTCAGTGAATATTCGTCGATTCTCTGGGCACAGCACCTTGATTTTGAAAGCCAAATTATTCAAACGTCGAGTGTATAAAATACTGCATTGCATCTCGACTTTTCTCAGCTATTTGCACGCATCGTGTAATTGTTGAACTACAGTGATTTTTGATTGTTGAGAAAAAATATATCAAAATGCAAAATTATAGCACGCTGAGTAAAGCGCCGGAGGTACTTACATGTCCACGTAAAATATACGCGGCTTTAGGCCCCCCCCCTCGCCCCTTCCGAAGTTATGGGGTATTGCTGTGTTTCTAGGTCAGAACTTGATTCCAGAGAATGTCATGGTAGGTAAGTCTCGAGGTTTCCAGAATGTCCATTGGCTTCACACATAAGTCCGAGACCTACTCTGACAACATGGTGTATGGGCAGTGCCCAGGCTATGCTTATTTTGTAAAAACTCGTTTTTGTGATGTGTGTGGTTTGTACCGCGTGTTCTCTCTTGGAGGAAAAGAGTGTCCTACAAACATCAACCTGGGACATCTTTATATTGTTGGCTAATTTTGTCGAGTTTTAAAAATGATTGTTACATGTTCGAGATTTGAAAATTAATACTTGTCCTCTCTTTACAATTCCAGACTTCGACCATAAATGTTATGAAACAATCAGCCCACAAATATTACAGTTCATTATGCCCGGAAAGAGATACATGTAAAATGCTCAGAGCAAAGTTTCGTTAGCGAGAGGTATGGGTTCAATCATCGGCCAGGTCATACCTCTGCACCAGCATACAGAGGCATGACCGTCCGTGTGGAAAGGCCAAGAAAACAGCACTGTGAACAGGTCGGATGTTGGTTGGCCGAGATATGGTTTTTAACCATTGTGATGAAATGACTGTTGCAGTTTGCAGAAAAAACGTACTGCCAAAAGCTTGGGAGTGAACAAAAAGGTTTCAGTCACAATTCACACCACACAAGCTGGTTAATAAAGGGTGTAAACTTTCGTTCACCAGTAACATGAATATAAAGATATCCAGCACCAGCACTAGAAAATGTGAACACCCGTGAACTATATGTTCCCTTTTTATTGTCCTATCCAGCTAAAGCTGTGAGTTGTTTAACACCATTGAAGTGACTGGGAGTGGCTGCATTCGACGCACCTAGTTTAAAATGAGATCAGTTGGCAATACTTTTACAAATCTTGATCACAATGAAATAAATTTTTCTTTTAGATTGAAAAATTTTAAAGAAAAGGGACAATTTCTTTCCGAGAGTTTATCTCGCCATAAATCTCGTACTTGCCGCTGGATTGTCCCACTTAGGGTGGGGAACTTTTCAAAAGGGATTTTCTGCCCACGGAATCTGCAACGAGCAAATTAATGTGTAGATATTTGAAATCAGCCCAAAATCCTTTGTCTCTTCTGACCATCTCCAGACATCACTCGTGTATCTTCGTTTGTGTATTTATTTTGTTAACATAGAAGAAGAACTCCGACGACTGCAGAGTAGGACTCTTGTGAACTGTCTTCATTTCATTGACGAACACCTGACAGGGATCTAGAAATGTAGTAAAAAGAGTACATTATCATCCGTAGAAAAGAGTCATGAACGCCGGGAAGTAACCTACGGATTGTATAGCTATTCAGGCTATTAAACAACGCAACACTTATGGTGGGTCATTCGAGAAATACTGACCTCGCGTTGTTTTATTTTGGCTCTTACCTGATATAATAAGGGACATAATTCATTGCTAGGTATTTTACTGATTTGGTTTTGTTTAGCGCAATACTCAGAAATTCTTGGTTCTTCGAAATGATGGTAGTCAGTTTGCATGGGTGTTGAAAACCGGGTGAAACCTGCCGAGTTTTGATACATCATATTATTGCAAGGAAAATAGACAAAGTGTATGTGCCTCTTGACCACTTAATCTTCCACCGTAGTTTAATATGTTCAAATGGATACAGGCTATGCTAAAAAGGCAGATATCATTCTCCAGGAAATCCATGAAGAATTCGAGAATACAACAAAGTAAGCAACGCTCAGTGACAGCAAAATTACCTTTACTGTTACAGTACACATTTCCGGATGATAGCAAAGACTGAGTAGGCGCTATATTGATTGACAACATGATGACCTCAATTTTCGGAATTGCCTTTTTTTGTTTTATGCAAAGGTGATTCAGATCAACTGACATCACATTGCATTGAAGAATGAAAAAAAAAATTGCATGTGGTGTCTGAAACATTCTGCAACTGCTTGGATGCTGTGTCTCTCTGAATGTAGGATAGATTATTTGAGAAGCTCACAAGAGTACCCAGCGATGCCCTGTTGTGTTTAAGACCAGGACACATATACTGATTTATTTATTTATTTATTTTATTGATGTTTTATGCCGTACTCAGTAATATTTCACTTACACCACGGCGGTCAGCTTTAGGATGGAAAAAAACGGAGAAGAACCCGGAGGAGCACACAACCCCCACGGCTACCGAGACGGTGATACCCGGGGAGAGTTGTCTATGATGACAAATAGCTGTCGTGTTCAGTTAGCAGGTTCATGTTTTCTGTGTCGTGCTTATATACCAAACAACTCGACTTCAAGTGTGAGGCATATGGATCTGTAAATAGCTCAGTCTAATCAGCTGTGTTAGTAGAGAGCCTCTTAATAGATTTTAATAGGGTTTTAGAGTCACATGAAAGAAACTAATATATTTCCAATATCATTTCTTCTAAGGTTTTGATATTCTGATAAATTTTGGAGGCCCCAGTTAATAGCCTTAGGGGACATGCACATCTCATATTTACGCAATGAAAATTTATTTATTATTTATTTATTTCATTTGTGTTTTACGCCGTAATCAAGAATATTTTGTTATAAGACGGTGGCCAGCATTATTGTCGGTGGAAACTGGGCAGGAGAAACCCACGATCATCCGCAGGTTGCGGGCGGGCCTTCCCACGTATGGGCGGAGAGGAAGCTTGCATGAGCTTGACTCGAACGCATTAGGGAGAGGCACCATCGGAATAAGTCATTTAAAAGCCCATTTTGGGGGGCCTCCGCCTACAGAAAGAGCCGGATATAAGTAACCAGTCGCCAACCTCCGCTTAACATTGTAATCTTTGTTCCCGGGAAATGACTCCTCCCATGCCGTGTGATTTTCTCCCTTGTTCTGAATTTGGTGGCGTTATGCAACAAATGAAATAAAAATAAATAAAAAATAACCATGAGCCAATGAGCGTCACGTTATAAAACCGGGAAAACACCTTCAAAAAGTCAGATTAGTTCAGGTATCATGCAGTGATGTCCAGGTGTATAGCAGACCACCATACAGTTGGATATATCAAATCAAGCGCCACAAGATCTGTAAGAATGCATATGTTTTTTTTTTATTTCAGCAAAAGTATACATACTTATGTAGCGCTCATCTGCTAATACTTGGCGGAATGGTATGTGCCTTTGTCCATAATTCGAAAAGCGAAGAATGGTTGTGTGCAGAACGGCGTTAGTATCTTATATCAGCTCGGCATAGGTTAGGGTTGGTATAGAGCACGAGACTGTGCGGATTTACTTTGTACAAACAACGCACGTGACTTCATAGCCATCAACGTAGTTTGGACAAGGTAGTGCGCCACATTTAGCTTCTACTACATACAGCAGATTGCCGTTTAAGTTGGCGGCTGTGCCGGGATGGGTGTCGGGATCCTGATCCACGCACACATATTCAGACCTCTGGTGCTTGTGATGTTCGGTCATGAGAAACCCCAGATACTCCAAGGTCCATCCGGCTGGACACTGCAGACGGGCAGGGATCATAACGTGACTGGGTCTGCCTGGGGTGTAGCAGACAGCGCACACGCTATCTCGATCGTGGAAGTTTGTTCCGCCAGAATTGCTCAGGTGAAACACCCCTTCATTGCCATAGTTTACCTGATATTCGGTACCATACAGATAGGAGAGTGACTGGAAGCCGGCGTACGTCTTGTTCCACTGTGGATTTAATGGGAGACACAGTTGGTTTGCTCCGGAGCCCGTGTCTTTGTAGTGGGAGCCTGCAATCACACCTTCAGAAAAAAAGGGAAAGAAGAAAAAAATGAAAGAATTTTCATTCGACTTTGTTTAATAAATACGGTTAAAGACAATAACACTGTCTTCAAAAACAAGAAAAACACACAGAGCCAACCTTAGTGAAAGATTATGTGATGTCAGTCAATGTCTGTTATCCACGTTGTTTAAAACATCTTACGTACAAAAATCTAGGTTTTCCAAGCGGTTAAAGAGACAGGGTCAACCGAATTTAGGATTTTTAAACAAATTCTGATTGCTACGTCTTAACAAAGTGGTGAAGTTCGTTCATAAACTACATCAGTCACGTTGAAATAAAAAATATTCATTGAGTATGTAGCCTGTGCGAGCCCGGACAAGTTCTGTCGTTATTCGAATTCAACACCAAATGGGCGGGCCATGTTCCACGGTGTAAGATCACCACAACATTTGCTCTCACCTATCAAGCAGTGTACTTTTGCGACAACTGACCACCAATAACAACTTTGGAATTGCTCGTCAGCTCTCTTTTACGCCCCTTTTTGGCCCATGCTGTTACGAGCGAGCCGCAGGTCCTTCTTGTACGCGTCGCATCAGCCACGTTTGTTTACATATAAAGTTTACTGAGGGCTGTACTCCAGTTCCACTGAACTGACACCCCTTCATTTAAATATATCCTGGCAAACATTTCAGTTTTCTGGTTATTGGTAAACATTTACTTCACATACAATGCTAGGATGTGGGATTAACGAAAATCTTGTAACTTTTACAATCTTGAGAAAAATACTAATACTCATGTCATTCTGTAACAACCATGAGAAAGTTTTGTCGGAGGTAAAGTAATCCCTATGTATAAAGTCAATAAATGAGTCATCGTTACCTGCGTACAACATCACTGAATGGCCAGGACATACGTTTCTTCCCCAGCGAGTATAAACCGCGCCACCTGATAAACAGTAGAAGAAACTTTTTTGCTGATTGTAGTAGAGGTTTACTCACAAAGGCAGGGTAGTCTAATCCCAAATAAACAGCTAACGGGAATTTTTAAATGTTTAAATATTTAGATTGCAAAATTATCGCTGGTGGAGATAAAAAAATGAGTAGGATTTGAAAACAAGCAACAAGAGCTGACAATACTACGACAGCTGACGTTTAATTTTCATGGCGTAAAGACACATCCAAACTTAGCTTCTTCGCGTGTCTCTTGATATCACCAGTGTTTAGCCGGACGTCTTCCGCTCTTGTCTTCCCTCCATATGTAGCGCGGAGGCATACCTCTCATGCACTAAACACACGGTGTTACTATACTTGGCTAAGTAATCACCATTGTTAAGCACGGCACGTTCTGCTGCTGCTTTAATGCCCCCCAGGACAGGTATATAACATGTATACATATAAAAAAAATATGACAGGTATTTAGGAAGCATCCTGGGAAGTATGTATGGCGTTATTCTTGTACGTCAAGACAGGCGAGCATTAAAATTATGGCAGGTATTTAGGAAGCGTCCTGGGAAGTTCAAAGAACGCCATGTACTAATGAGAACATCCTACAATATATTTGTTTCATTCATCTGTTTCATAGCTGTCTTGTCGCGGATTTTGACCGTTTGCGTTCTTTGATAACCAGAAATATGTGAAGATCTGACTTAAAAAAGCCCAAAATGTGGCTAATCAAAGGTGTGTAGTTTTCCCCGGGACAACTAGTTTCCTTTGTCCATAAAACTCACATCCTGATATATTTCTTTCAGCCTCTTTTGCTCAGGCGCGAGCTATAGACGGATGTACCATCTTATCAACTGACATGTTATCAACTACGCCAGGCTGAGAACCTCAGACACGGTTGTCCAGAAGTTTCGGACGTTTTCTTTATATTTGTTATATGGTCCCAGACTCGGCTTGCTGCAGAACTCCGTCAGCTTTTCCTCAAAAGTAAACCTCGTCGATATCACATATGTGGATACTGATTCAGTGTAAAATATACGTTGTGTGATGATTTCAATCAACGTTATAAGTTATCACTACAAAAACTAGTGTGCACCAGATATTCCATCAAACTCCTTCCCTATAAGTTTCCTAAATTTTACCGTGAGTACATGTCTCTTGGTAGTAAATATGGACGGGGTGACCGGAATCTCTGGGACTCTCTTTCATATTTCACACTTTGGGTAATGCTTTTACTCATCCGTTTGAGACACTCCTTGCGTTTTCCCGCCTTCATAGAAAACTGTTTAGTGCTCTTCTCAAGACCAGTGCGTTCTTATTTCATATTTTAAATACCTTGACAGTTCTCTGATGGTTTGCGTTTGCGTTCGTTTTGGAAACTTGTCTCGCAATTATTGACCAGACACGTCAATTCTGATTGACGGCAGAAGTCACTTACGCGCCACCCTACACCACCACAGGTTCTTACCATTTGCGGAGTGTGTGCCTGGCTTTGCTCTCCCTGTACGGTCTGTGATATTCACAACAGAATGCCCCATGTTAGTACCAGCCAATCTGTCCACGAAACTCTGGAAAATCTTCTCCAACTGGTTGTTCAGATTTACCACGCTCTCGGGTCCCTGTAAAAGGAAACAAGTGGTGCATGTACTTACAAGCACTCGATTCACATGCAACACTGGAGTCAGATTTGAACTGGAAAATAACATTTCCGAACTCAACCATTGAATATAAAGATGTGGACTGCTTGAATTTATCGCATAGTAGAATTTCGAATCTTTAGGAAAACAAGCTGGCATTAAGATAAATTAATTCACTCCTTTTATAGAAGACAGGATTTTTTATGTATTCATTTATTTATTTGATAGCTGTTTTACGGTGTTCTCAAGAATATTTCACTTACGCCATGGCGGCCAGCATTATGGTGGGAGGAAACCGGGCATAGCCCTGGGAAAGCCCACGACCATTCGTTGGTTCCCGGCAGACCTTCCCACGTATGGCCGGAGACGAAGCCAGCATAAGCTAGACTTAACTCATGGCGACCCCTTTGGCTTCTGGGTCATTACTTTGCTCCAGAGCGCTAAGCGACTGAGCCAGTGAGGTTCCCCCGTCCCAAAC
Source organism: Acanthopleura granulata (assembly GCA_016165875.1). Taxonomy (NCBI): domain Eukaryota; kingdom Metazoa; phylum Mollusca; class Polyplacophora; order Chitonida; family Chitonidae; genus Acanthopleura; species Acanthopleura granulata. The sequence continues at coordinate 3,608,672 of JABBOT010000028.1, forward strand.
GTACAAACGTTTGCCAATAAAAATCACAGGTTTATAATTGTCAGAAAAGCTACAGAAAGATTTGAAAGCGGCCGGTTGAGTACATAATTCACCACAGGAGTTTAAGGTACCACTCTCATACTTACGTAGAACTTTAATGTAGATAGTGTATAAAATTTTGTCATATGCTAGAGCCAAAAAAAGTGTCTTTGGCGTTTTGAAAATCTGTATCATTTGGGTTCATAGCTAGTGTTATACAGCCAAAAGTTCTACTCACATACTCCCGGAAGATCGCCACATAATGAAAAACTCTTTAGCGTCATACAAATTTTAGTACAGAGAAATCAGGGTCAGGGTTAGTGTCAGTAATGTGAAAGGTGAGATTGGACAACAGCTGATAGGACAGTTAGCAAACAATGGTGGATAAGATTCTGAACATTTCGTTTCCGATAGAGCATTAAGGTGTCAACTTCGACAACAAGACACTGCGTCAGGTGAAATCTTGGCACTGAAGTCATATCAATTTCCTCTCCTTCACCAACACACAAGTCAGGGCGCTGACGAACAGACACTGATTTGTGTCACTTCAAATTTTTATTCATGATAATGGCTGATAAAGGCCACAGTATACCTCTAGCAATGCATACGGCGATGAAGCGAAAGGCGACGTTGCGATGATAGGGGTCGGAAAGGGTGAATGGGCATCGCGACGTGACACTCGGTATCACTTTTCTGTCCATGATGATAGTATTTGTTATGTGACGACTTTCCTGGGATATAGAGGTAAATATCTGACTGAAGTCGATAATTCGTCTCTGAAAAATATCAAGCTCAACCAAATATCTATCTGTATTCCCCAAGGAAATCGTCAGTTTATGACCTTAAAGAAAATGCAGGAAATATTGGGGGTTCGATGCATGGCCTTGTAAGTGCCATCCCGAAGTTGTCTCCCTTGATAAAGTCTTTGATTTTTAAAAGTCCGTCCGCCTTTCGACGTTGAAAGAAAATTGTGAAGTGTCCTGTTTTCAAATAATATTTATTTTTATTGACTGTATTATACTGTTGTTAAAAGGCAGAACTGGTAAGATGGTTACCGTAACGTTGTCGAGCGCTGAGCTACTGTCATCAAAGTCGCAGTATAACTGATTTAGATCAAAGTTAAGATCAGGGTTAGCGACAGTTAATTAAAAGGCGCGAGAAACAAGAGGGGGGCTAAAGGCCTTGATGGATGTGATTCTGGTGATATCCTTTACGAGAGAAAACGTGTGGATTTTTATGACAATGTGCATGGATGGTACGAGAAGAGAAATCTCGGCATTTCCAATATTCACCCGTGTCAAGTTTGATACTTACACTAAGACGCCGGTATTAAGTGAAGAAGCCAAAGAAGAAACTAATCATATCTTCAGACACCTGTGTAATGACACACAAGCTTTAAGATGGTGACTGAGACAGGAATGAAGGACCCATTCAAAGGATACACAGTGTACCATACTGTTCTCGGGCCTCCTACAAAGATAACCGTTCTATGGCTTCGTCCCATCTTACCAGAGGAAACTAAAAATACTCTGAGTGCACATTGAAATGAACAATTCGAAGAACAGAAACAGCAGCAGGCTCTTTTGGATCTTTTGAGTTTTGGTATTTTCCGGAATAGCAACTTCTGTGAGATTTTTTTCTTACTGTAGATGTAGGACATAAAAAGCACTCTTGTCGTCATCAAACATGATCAAAGCAGACGACAAAAACGTCGTTTTTTCCTCTAGTTCAGTATCGTCAACTCTTTGAATCTACAACCATTTTTGTTGCTTTGTATAGGACTAGCTCTTTTCTTGAGCAGCCAAAAGTTCTTTTCTAGATATCAGGTGTGAGATTGTCCAAATTTGAGTCACTGGTCTTCACTCATTCAGATCGGTAATTCGTTATCGTTAAATGTTATAGGGACATACATATTAGATGACTTGAAACTCTTCTATCTACAAGCATGACAAAATTGAGTTAGTGAGTGCTTGGGGTTTAACGTCGTACTTAACATTATTTCAGTCATATGATGACGAGGGGTTCTTCTGGTGTGTGCATATAGTGTGTCTTCTTGTGGCAGGGCGAGTTCATGTCGCTAAAGCGCTGTCGCCCCTGCCACAAAATGCAGAAGACACGACATAACACCTCCCCTAGGCACATTAACACCGGGGAAATCACTCCTGTTTCTTTGCTCTGACCTGTAAAAGCTAGGCGCAAACCGAGGCAGCAATAAATACTACTTTTAATGTCTTTGGAATGACCCGGCCCCAGCGGCGGAAGCTCTAACTTGACCAACGATGCGGTTAGCATGAGAACAGATTTACTTACAGGAGGTCCCATCTCCCCAGGGGGTCCGGGCGGTCCGTAAGGCCCCTGGATTCCGTCCCGTCCGTCTCGTCCGTCCCGACCCGGAAGTCCACAACAACTGGCAGTAGTGTCTGTAAATCAAATTCAACAACTGGTACTGGTGTAATTTTACTAATTCAAAGTAAAGCTTTGACAAATTATCGATAATCACAAACGCGTGGAACTGTTGTGTTTGTCTGTGTGTGTGTGTGGGAGCTCGCGCGTGTGTGTTTGCTTCGGACTGTAAGTTAACAACAACGTGTTGTACAAGTTTGCAGTTGTCTCTGAAGTGCTTCTGCTTGCTATGTTGCCAGCATGGCTGAGATTTAATGACATTTCAAATCTCTTACCTGACGCGGATCTTTCCACTCTGTTCCCCTCTTGTGTGAAGGATGCAATTCTCCCGTCTCCTGATAACACCTGGCATGAAAATGGTACAGTAATTATGTTCTTACGTTAAATAAGAGTAAAGGCAATGGTGTTTGGGCAGTTTAAGGTAGCGCCACTCCTTTGGGATTATTTCAGAGTGATCTTATTAACGAAATTCATTTGTTGTTCATCGCTGTTGTAGACAACTGGAAGAGGTTTGATGTTTTGGCCATACAAGCGATTATCAATCTTACTTCTGAATAGAATAGTAAATAAGGCGCATTAAAACACGATATGGGAACAAGTCAGCTGATGGTAAAATGTCAAATGTGACACCTTAAATTACAATTGTTCACGAGTATATTAAGTTCTTACCTGGCCAACCAGAAAGGAACAGGACAACAATACAGTGATGATCATCGTTACTTTAACTACACTTTGCTGAAGCACTAGAATAAAGTAAATATTCGCGAGTCAGAGAGATGCAAGAGAACTTACAAAAACACTCAGTATATAAACACTATATATGGCCCACTTACACATCAGAGCTTGTTTGTATAAACCAAGGTTCAATTTAAAGTCGATTTACTGACTCATTAGATTTCAGTTATTTCATATTATGCCTCTTTACATACGAGGGCGTACATTTGGGTGGAAATCGCACACTGGCGTCTCACTGTAAGTGTTATTTCTGCCACCGATGTGTTTATTTGCTGGAAATGAGATCTGGGAGACTGGTAAATCATGATGAGTATGCTGGTGAATTAATTTATTCCCAATGATCCAGAAGGCCTGTATAACATTTACTTTAAGCATGGAAGGGAAGGTTTACGGCTATTGCTTGATGTTTTCTGTAATTGATTGAATACTTTATGACCTTGGACATCACCCGGTGCATGCGTATGCAACATAGGCCTAGGCATACATTCGGGACTAAATCTCACACTGGCCTCTGATCAGAGGAATCGTGTCTGACACCGAGATGTTTTTTTTATTTTTATTTTTATTTTATTTTTTTTTTTTTTGTTTGTTTGTTTTTCTTTGCTGGAAAATAAGATGTAAGGGGTTTGTGGCTATGTGTATGTATTATGACAGAAAAGTAAGTAGGGTATACGAAGATAAACAGATACAAAACTCTCAGCTTTCAATGCCATAGGTATGGAATCCCATTTGCAAAGAAAATGACGAAGTTACGTTGAATTTGATCGGTGCAATTTTGTTCTCGTAGTATGCCTTGAGGCAGTTTTAAAGATAATTACATAAAGTGTTTACATTTTAAAAGAGTAATGTAGGTGTGGTTGTTTAGAGTTAACCAATTTTCTTCTGCAGTAATCCTTAAAATAAATATGTCAAGGGAACCGCCTCTGCCCAACAATGCATTGCATCTTCCAGGCTACATAACGTGTTGTGTAAAGCGTGCAGATTTGAAATTAAAGTCATCCCGGGTAAGTTTACAGAACCGAATCGCTACCCCTAAGATGAGATCTGGGAGACTGGTAAATCATGATCAGTATACATGCGCTTCGTATCTGTGGTTTAGTGTTTCAGGAAAAGGAAGCCTATAGCAGAACACGTGTCAGTTTAGAATCACAGTGAAATTTTGTGTTTTACTATCTCGCATAATAGTACAATGACACAACACTACGGATAAGACGGTGTATAACAGTCCCTCTGAAAAGCAGTCATAACATGATTGAATTAATGTTGGAAGGAACCTCACTCCCGACAGATGCAAGTTAGATCTTCGAAACAAGCCTATTGCCTTACAGTATCGAGAAAGTCATATACAGGTCAGGTTAAGTACTGCTTTAGTAACTATTTCCAAGAGCACGCTGAATAGTGTAAAATGTGCAGGATGAATGCAACTCTCGCTGCTATGCATGTACGTGCAATAGGTCACAAAGTAAATGATTTCTCTAAAGTCCACAAATAAGGTTCGCCAAAGACTGGAGTGTTATCAGGGTGGAATTGTCCTACTGACGGGAAGTGGAAATCACTATCCCGTGTGTATACGAACATGTTGGGTGTCAGGGTGTCACTTTGAGAGAGGTCAAGTGAAAAACAAATCGCTTGTTCAACTCTCAGCGATAGGCTTTACACGAGATCAAAGAAAGAAACACGAGGACGCTTGAATAAGTTCAATACATACACTAGAACAAAACAGACAAATAGTACAACTGACAACAATATACAAAAACAATATAGGTAATAACAAAATATGTAGTTTCTTACTGGTGATAGCGTCCAAATCCTGATGGAATATTCAGGTTTCCAAACACGAATCAGTCCACGTAAATATAGAATCCACACTTCTTGGGCATTCTCGAATCAAAGGATGACATTCCTGTAAACGACAAACAGCTGTGGGCACGGAACCCCGTCAAGCTACAACTTCTCAGTTCGGACGGGTTGGCAGTGGCGTCTGTGATGTCGAGCTGGAGATATATGCTTCGGTCCTCGAAATATACATCAAGTCACTTTAAGGGTAAACTGGGATGGAATGTACGTAATCGCACAAAGATACAATGAGCGATGCAAGCTCCAAAATGACGTCTCAAACAAAATAGCAAGTGGCGAAACACAAGCTCACAATGTGCTAGGTACGGGAAAATGGAGAACAAAATGACGAATGCTGAGTGGCGTGAAAGCTGATATCTCCAAACCCAGCAAAATCCTTCAAATTGAACGACAGTAAATATGACTGCTTTCAAGTGGACATAAATTAAAGACTGTGAGCTTCACAACTTCATGGCTCATAGTTATAGGCTAACGTAAAGAAAACTCTAGACGGTTTGATCGAAAACATGTTTGCAGCATAGAGACTTCTTTCTAGACTGTAAGCTCTATGTACAAGAGAACTAAACTCATAAACAGAGAAGCCTTGTAAGCGATCGACTGAAGAACAGAGCAGGATAGAATGTATACATATTGAAAAATCTAGGACACACACTGACTCGATAAGAGCAAAAACAAAATAATAAAATGTACTATAACACTTTAAGGACGGGGTTTGTTACAGTTGGTAACTTGCAAGTGTTATTGTGTATTGGAGAGCGACCGATTGCTATCCAATCACTGCGGCAAACAAGGGCGTGATGAGGGAAATGGTAGATCCCACTTCCAATCTTTGTGGAGCGTTGGCAATAACAGGCCGTCGGGTAAACGCAATCTATCGGCCGTCAAAGGCCACATCTGCTCCCACCGACATGGTACATGTGAGCATATCTGAAGGTCAGGCGTCAGAAAGTTCTTCGATAGTTTGCCACATTTCGGTGGTTCGACCCGGCCACTCAAGTATTCTCAACCCACCAAACCGAGAGAAAAGCCCTTGAGTATCACCATATGTGTGACTGGCTGGTGATGAAATTATGTTCCTCAAGTGTAATATTCAACAACGTACTACTATTAAAACAAGAACATTTTAATTTATAGAAACCTTGACGATTTGAACAACAATTTTGCAGGTAGGCATCGCTTTGCATAACCTGTCACTGATAGGAAAGAAAACCTCTATTTAAATATACTGCTTATGTTGCAAAATAGAAATGGTTTGATTTGCACCATGTCTCAGTTGCTTGAAAACTGAAAAAAAAAACTGAAGCAGAAACGTGTATGTGCTCTAAGAGAGCACTCTATGCCAAAGATTCCTTCTTTGCCAGCTTCCTAACGTTCTCAAAACGTGCAAGTTTGTATATTTCATCTGGGAACTTTTTTATGCCCCCAAGACCAAACACCGGCACTTGCCGCCACTTATGATTGTTGCGTAAAAGAAAGTGATCTACCAACAGGTCACTAAATCGACAAGAACTCGATCAACTGTAGTTAGAATGGTTTAAAATGTATTATTTAGGAAAAAGTAGCAGTGATTTTGGCCATGTTCACAGTAGAATACACGTCATCCTCGCCAATCAACTCAGATGGTATCAGTTGTAGGAAAAATGGTTTGCACAATATAAATGCGGAAAGAGTAGCTGCCCTCCATAAGTGTTATACACCATGTTGTTAGTGCACTGCTTTGGTAGATTACTCCACTCTCACCGGTTGTGAATCCTTAGAAAGAATGAGCTGTCGACGAAGCTAGTGTGGCTGTGCTATCTGGCTTTTGTCTTATGCCACGGCGTTATCGTATAAATGAAGTACTCTTGTGTGTAACATTAAGTAACACTGAAATACATCAAGCATTTGTTGCAACTTTGTGCACTTATTTGTAGTGATAAGCTCCAAAAATCATCTTGGTTGTGCAAGGCTTAAATTATCGTCTTAATAGTGTTAAATATTATATACTAGCTCGACAGTGTTCGGTTTCCTGAAACATGGTAACACTGTACAATTTAGTGGGGTAGAGCTTAAAATTAATTGCACATCAGCAGTGTTTAGCAGGGCGTTCTCCTGCTGTTGCCTTGTCTCAGTAGGTAGCGCGTAGTTACATTAAATAGCTATGATCTTTAATTCCTTCAAATTTTGTTCGAAAGACGATGAATAATATAGAAAGTAAAAGCACTATGCACGTGTTATGTTATAGAGTCAAGAGGGGTGTGCACGAACTGTAATAAAGGCTTGTTGTAATGGTTATAACACTAAATGGTGCAGTCTCAGCTTCTGTAAGCCATAATCGTACTTTAAGGTTTATCAGTGCAACTCGTAGTGTAATAAAAGCCTTGTATTAACCATGAAGACGGCCACCCCGCCCTGGTGTACTAATTATAAAGCGATGTATGCGGGAAAGGAAAACACGTCAACTATCGAATGACATATAACTGACACTACACAGGCTTTCCCGATTTGTTCAGCACGAATTGATTTGACGTTTCATTACATTGGTGTAAAGCAAGTCCTGAACACTATAGATAGAAACCAGGCTAGTAGGCAGTGTATGCCTTCTTTCACTCTGAATTTCATGGAAAGCGTAGATGGTTGGACCTAGAGCGCTTGTGTGTGGGGGGTGGGGTGGGGGGAACAGCCTTTGCACTTTTCCAAAAGAGAGTAACCTTTCTGAATGCAGAATGTCGAATATTGCACACAGACAAGAAAAAAAAAACACCAAGAATGTACAAAAGGTAGACCAGGAAGAAAGACAGAACACCTGAACATTACTACCACATAGGCATTGTTTTAGAGATGCTCGAGATAATGCAAAAGAAAACTGCGTTTGAAAATGGTTAATTGGTTAAGTCTAAGTCTATACAAAATTCACACGTAAGACAAGCAATAAATTAATCACTTATACTTGGGTAAAACATCACTGAATGGTCAGGACATGCTTCACTTCCCACTTCTCACACATTGCAAAACAAGCTGGCTGACAATTACAGAAAGTCATAATCTCACACACACTTGCCGCTCAAATTTCCACACGGCTAAAAAAATTCACAGCTTATCAGCAGTGTTTAACAGAACGCTCTCTGTCCTTCCCTTCCCTCTGTAGATAGTGTGGGGTTACTTTACATGCGATCTTCACTTACTTAAAATTTTGTGGGAAGCACGATGGATAAGAAAGAAAGTAACAGCACTACGCACCTGTGATGTTTATGAACTCGGGAGAGAAGTGCAACAACAGTAATAAAGGCTTGTTTTAATGATTATAACACAAAATAGCACAATCAATGAATTAATAACTTTGTATTAACCTTAAAACGGCTGTAGCTACCCCGACCAAGTGTACTAACTGCGTACTATATAAACCAGTGCATGCTGACAAGCATGACGTATCAACAATCGAATTACATGGACAACCGCCTTCATCTGAAACCGATCATACGTGATACTTTGTCATCCGTAATCTTGGGACCACCCAACAAGGCCCTCGGTTTAAGAGGAAAGGGCGAGGGAGAGGTGAGCTCCGTGTCAGCATAACGTAACTGGTTGGTGCCCCATGTCTGGTCTTTTTCGCATGGTGTTCCAGTGACCACACGTATGCATGCTACATTAAAAGAAAACCAACACCGTCGTGATATAACCACCATAGTGTTGATAGCGACTAAGAAGTCTTCTACGCTAAGAGTTGATCGCCTCGGCGGCCTAGTAGATAGCATGTCCGCCACGGGGCCCGGTCATACACAACATATATATATACATTCTAAGGAGCCCTCGTCTTCATAAAACAGAAAACGTAAAACTCCAATATACACACCAGGCGTTGTCCCCGTTAACTGTGTATTCAATTTTCCCCAGAAGTTTGTGGTTGAGTGTGCACTTGTTATACTAAGATTTACCATGACAATATTAGTCCAGTTGGCAGGGACACGGCCACAAGACTAATGAAGAACACTATTTCTATAAGAATTGCGAATGCTCGGTGCCCTGTTTTATTGGCTATATTCAGCGTCGGCATATAACTCTCATTCACTCGTCCCTGTGGTGCGCTCCACTTTGTCTGTATGGTGAGGGCCATGAAGTCCTTTTTCTCTTACTGTTTCTCTAGTTTCCAGACAGCTCAGAATGGCGATCAGTGTCTTAAGCGGAGTTTTGTGCAGGTGTAGGGGTTAGTTCTCTGTGAGAGGAGTACCCTGTGCTCTTGTGCGGTTCTGCTCTTCTCTCAATCTAAAGAACTAAGGCTGGGACAAAAATTTAATGTGTTCGGGGAGGTCGTTATAATGGGGTGACTCACGTTACCACACAATTATAAAATACACACGTGATTCGAGCTCCTGATTATCAAAGAACAACATGATTTTTAGCCATGTGAGTTGATTGTTGGCCACGGTTAACGATGGGTTACAATGTACGAATTATTATCGTGAAGTATAGTTCCAATGATCTCAGCAATTATTTCAAGTTTTTCGATTACTGAGTGAGCCAGCACAATACTTTGAAATTGTTTAGAATTCCCCAACTCGATCCCAGTTATACACTAAGAATTTTGGTTCACGGAATTAAACGATGCGAATTACCTGAGCAAAACACCTTAGTAAAATCTGCTATAGACACTACTGTGGTTTTCTTATAAAACAAAATCTATGAATTACACCAATTAGACCTCCCCGAACACATTAAATTTTTGTCACAGCCTTAGTTCTTTATATTGAGAGAAGAGCAGAACCGCACAAGAGCACAGGGTACTCCTCTCACAGAGAACTAACCCCTACACCTGCACAAAACTCCGCTTAAGACACTGATCGCCATTCTGAGCTGTCTGGAAACTAGAGAAACAGTAAGAGAAAAAAGGACTTCATGGCCCTCACCATACAGACAAAGTGGAGCGCACCACAGGGACGAGTGAATGAGAGTTATATGCCAATAAAACAGGGCACCGAGCATTCGCAATCCTTTTACAAATAGTGTTCTTCATTAGTGTTGTGCTCGCTCTTTCCTCTTAAACCGAGCGACTTGTTAGGTAGTCACAAGAATACTGATGATAAAGTATCACGTATGGCTCGAATCGGGCCACACCTATAATCCCAAGATTAAGCTTTACCCAGTCAATGCAAGCTGCATGTCCATATGACAACAACGTGTCTAATAATTTCACTGTTTCGATGCTTACTTTAATTTTTATACTGGCTAACTTTGGAAACCATTTTAAATGCCTTTAGCTGCATTGGAATGCAGTTCAAAAGTGTGATTTTATATTAAAACCTCGAGCATAATACACTGAAACAGTTACAAAGAAACAATTCTATGACAAAAATGACTTGTATGTTACAATCTTTTTTCAACAAAAGACAAAAGCTCATGATTTGTGCATTTTGCCATACATTTTTTTTTATATATTTTAACCACTTGAACAGAACAATTACGGGTTGTTTACAAAATGCTTCCCGATTGCCCAGTTTGGCATTGTACTGTGTCTCTAAAAAATTAGGCAATTTTGCTCAACTTCCAGTATATTTATATGGGGTGGAGGTGTGAGATGAGTAGTAGATGACTTAGATTTGTTTATTTATTTATTTCATTGATGTTTCATTACATGGAATAGAGTTACTTAATAAAAATGAAGCATGTTATCTAGACTTGTAAATCTATCTAGATCGGATAGGATCTTGTAAAGAAAATGTTGAAGAGCCTTATATCTTACACACATTGCGAAGCAATCCTCGCTGAATCGGTTTCATATTAAGGCGGCTGTCCATGTAATTCGATAGTTGATATGTCATCCTTGTCGGCATGCACTGGTTTATATATTACGCAGTTAGTACACTTGGGCGGGGTGGCTAGAGTCTTTTGTACGGTTAATACAAAGTTATTAATTCATCAGAGTTTGTAAATTTAAGGCCTAGAGTACCATTAATACACCATATAGGAGCTGGGACTGTGCTACTTTGTGTTATAATCATTACAACAAGGCTTTATTCCAGTTCTTGCACTTCTCTCTTGACTTCATCAACATAACAGGTGGATAGCGCTGCTAATTTTTTTCTTATCCATCGTGCTTCACACAAAATTTTAAGTAAGTGAAGATCACATGTAAAGTCCACACGACCTACATGGGGAAGGCAAGAACCAAGAGCGTTCTGTTAAGCACTGCTGATATGCTGTGAATTTTTTTAGCCGTGTGGAAGTTTGAGCGGCAAGTGTGTGTGAGATTATGACTTTCTGTTATTGTCAGTCCAGCTTGTTTTGCAATGTGTGAGAAGTGATAAGTGAAGCATGTCCTGACCATTCGGTGATGTTTTACCCAAGTATAAGTGACTAATTTATTGATTGTCGCACGTATAGACCTAGACATGACCAATTAACCATTTGCAAACGCAGTTTTCTTTTGAATGATCTCAAGCATCGCTAAAACAATGCCTAATGTGGTAGTGGTCTTCAGGTATCCTGTCTTTTTCCTGGTCCACCTTGTGTACATTATTGGTATTTTTTCTTGTCTGTGTGCAATATTCGATATTCTGCATTCAGAAAGGCTGCTCTCGTGTGGAAAAGTGCAAAGGCTGTTTCGCCCCCCCCCCCCCCACCAGCGCTCTAGGTCCAACCAACTATGTTTTTCATGAAATTCAAAGTCAAACAAGGCCTACAATGCACTGCCTACTAGCCTGGTTTCTATCTGTAGTGTATGGGACTTACTTTACAGCAATGCAATGAAAGGTATCGTCAAGTCAATTCGTGCGAAACAAATCCTGAAATTCTGCGTGGTGTCAGTTACATGGCATTGGATAGTTGACATGTTTTCCGTTTCGGCATACACCGCTTTATTGTTAGTACACGGGGGTGGGGTCGGGGGATGGTTAATGCGAAGTTTTTATTGCACTACGAGTTGCCGTGATAAACCTTAGAGTACCATTACAACTTACAGAAGCTGGGACAGCACCATTTTGTGTTATAATCATTACAAAAAGCCTTTATTGCAGTTCTTGCTCTCCCCTCGTGACTCCATAACATAACACGTGCATAGTGCTTTTACTTTCTATATTATTCATCGTCTTTCGAACAAAATTTGAAGGAATTAAAGATCATAGCTATTTAATGTAACTACACGCTACCTACTGAGGCAAGGCAACAACAGGAGAACGCTCTGCTAAACACTGCTAATGTTTAACTAATTTTGAGCTCTACCCCACTAAATTGTACAGTGTTACCATGTTTCAGGAAACCGAACACTGTCGAGCTAGTATATAATATTTAACACTATTAAGATGATAAGTTAAGCCTTGCACAACCAAGATGAATTTTGGAGCTTATCATTACAAAGTAGGTGCACAAAGCTAAACCCTACAACAAATGCTTGATGTATTTCAGCGTTGCTTAATGTTACACGCAAGAGTACTTCATTTATACAATAGCCCTTAGGCATTTGTGTCGAGGACGCCGAGGCATAAGCCAAAAGCCTGATAGCACAGCCACACTAGCGCTGTCGACAGCTCGTTCTTTCTAAGGATCCACAACCAGCGAGAACGGAGTAACCTGCCAAAGCAGTGCACTAACAACACGGTGCATAACACTTATCGGGGACAGCTACTCTGTCCGCATTTATATTGTGCAAATCATTTTTTCTACAGGTGATACATTTCAGTTGATTGGCGAGGATGACATGTAATCTACTGTTAACATGGCCAAAATCACTGCTACTTTTTTCCAAATAATACCTGTTAAACCATTCTGACTACATCTGATCGAGTTCTTGTTGATTTAGTGAACAGTTGGTGGATCACTTACTTTTACGCAGAAATCATAAGTGTATGACAAACGCCGGTGTTTGGTCTTGAGGGCAAGAAAGAGATCTTAGATGAAATATACAAAATTGCACGTTTTGGGAACGTTAGGAAGCTGGCAAAAAGGGAACCTTTGGCATATTGAGCTCTCATACAACAAATATTCCTTTCCGCTTTAGAGTTTTATTATTATTATTATTATTATTATTATTATTATTATTATTTGCCATTTTTCAGCCAACTATGACATGGTGAAATTCAAACCATTTCTATTTTGCAACTCAAACAGTATATTTAAATAAAGGTTTTCTTTTCTATCAGTGACAGATAATGCAAAACGATGCCTACCTGCAAGACTGGTGTTCAAATCGTCAGGTTTCTCTATAATTAAAATGTTCTTGTTTTAATTGGTAGTATGTTTTTCAGTAGTATACCTGAGCAGCAGAATTTCATCACCATCCGGTCATACATATGTTGATACTCAAGGGCTTTTCAATCAGTTTGATGCGTGGGGAATATTTGAGTACCAGGCCGAACCACCGAAATGTGGTAAAATATCGACGAACTCTCTGACGCTTTAGATATCCTCACATTTACCATATCGGTGGGAGCAGATGTGTGACGAACGATAAATCCTTGTTTGCCTTTGGGATTGGATAACAATCGGTCGCTGTCCATTACACAATAATATTTGCAAGTTACCAAATGTTACCAGCCCCGTCCTTAAAAGTGTTGTGGTATAGTTTATTATTTTGTTTTTGCTCTTACCGAGTCAGTGTGTGACCTGGATTTTTCAATGTGTATACCATATATCCTGCACTGTTCTTCAGTCGATCGCTCACGAGGCTTCTGTGTTTATGAGTTTCGTGTCATTGTACAGCTTACATTCTATAAACAAACGTCTATATTGTAAACTTATTCACGATCAAACCGTCTAGAATTTTCTTTACGTTAACCTATAAATATGAGCCACGAAATTGTAAATCTCACAGCATTTAATTTATGTTCACTTGAAAGCAGTCATATTTACTGTCGTTTAATTTGAAGGATTTTGGTGGACTCGGAGGCATTGGCTTTTACGCCATTCGACATTCGTCATTTTGTACGCCAAACTTCCCCTTACCTGGCACATTGTGAGCTTGTGTTTCGCCACTTGTTATTTTGTTTGCGATGTTATTTTCAAACTTACATCGCTCATTGTCTCTTTCTGGGTTTACGTACATTTCATCCCAGTTTCTCCTCCAAGTCACTTGGTGCATATTTCGAGGACCGAAACATTTGTCTCCAGGTAGACATCACAGACGCCATAGTCAGCCCGTCCGCCCTGGGAAGTTGCACCTAGACGGGGCTTTACGTGGACTGACTCGCCTTTGGAAGCTTGAATATTCCAGCAGGATTTGGACGCTATCACCAGTAAGAAACAACAGATTTTGTTATTTTGTTATCTGCATTGTTTTTGTCAGTTGTACTATTTGTCTGTTTTGTTTTAGTATATGCATTGAACTTATTCAAGCGACTTCGTGATTCTTTCTTTGACCTCGTGTAAAGCCTATAGCTGAGAGTTGAACAAGGGATTTGTTTAACACTTGACCCCTCCAATAGTGGTACCCTGACACTCATCATGTTCGTATACACACGGGATACCGATTCCACTTTCCGTCTGTAGGACAATTCCATCCTGATAAGACTCCAGTTTTTGTCGGACCTTAATAGTCGACTTTACGGAAAACATTTATTCTGTATTATTTTGTGACTTATTTTGTGACGTACATGCATAACAGCAACAGTTGCATTCATCCTGCACACTTTACGCCATAGAGACATCTCTTGGAAATAGCCACTAAGGCAATAGTTAACCTGGCCTGTATATGGCTTTTTCGACATGGAAAGGCAGTAAACTGGCCAATTTTAGTTAATTTTAAATGCTTTCAGATGCATTGACCAGAACGTGCTGAGCTATACAAAGGTCTTTGAAAAGGGTGATTTTTATATTTCAGCCTTAAAGATTGTGTACTAAAATAATTACAAAGAAAAAACACATAAACAGAAATTAATTGAATGTCACAAACTTTTTTTGACAATGGACAAGACCTTATGCTTTGTGCATTTTGGGATACAACTTTACAAAATTTACCTAGAAAAACAGAACAATTGATTAAATTAACTGTGCTTTACTTCAAGTATGTTTTAAGGACTGAGTCAGAGGTTATTTAATGTCAATCAAACATGGAGTGTATGGTAGCAGAATTCACCCGTCACATGTTTTCGTGACTTGAATGTGGGTCCAGATCAGATAGGGTCTTATCAAGAAAGTGTTGAAAAGCCTTAAATCGTGAGATATAAATCTATGTACTCGGACGTACACAATGTGCAGCAATACATGTCGAGTCGGTACGATTATCGCGGCTGTTCATGTCATTCGATATTTGACATGTTTTCCTTTTCCGCATACATCGTTTTATGGTTAGTACACCAGGGCGGGATAGCCGTCTTCATGGTTAATACGAAGTTTTTATTACACTACGGGTTGCAATCAGAGTACCATTACAACTTACAGAAGCTGGGACAGCACCACTTTGTGTTATATTCATTACAACAAGCCTTTATTGCAGTTCTTGCACTTCCCTCTTGACTCCATAACATAACAAGTGCTTAGTGCTTTCACTTTCATTATTATTCGTCGTATTTCGAACAAAATTTAAAGTAAGTAAAAATGATCAAAGCTATGTAAAGTAACCACGCGCTATCTACTGTGGGAAGGCAAGAACGGGAGAACGCCCTGCTTAGCACTCCTGGTGTGCTACTAATTTTAAGCTCTACCTCACCAAATCGTACAGTGTTACCATGTTTCAGGAAACCGAACACTGTCGAGATAGTATATAATATTTACCTCTGTTAAGGTGATAAGTTAAGCCTTGCACAACCAAGGTGATTTTTGGAGCTTATCATTACAAAGTAGCTGCGCAAAGCTGAACCCTACCACAAATGCTTGATGTATTTCACCGTTGCTTAATGTTACACACAAGAGTACTTCATTTATAGGATGGGAATTTTATTTCGAAGACGCCGAGGCATATGTCAAAACGCCTGGAATATACTTGAGTGCCCGGGTCGAACCACCGAAATGTGGCCAACTATCGATCAACTTTCTGACGCATGACGTTCAGATATCCTCACATGTACCATATCGGTGGGAGCAGATGTGGCCTTTGACGAACGATAGATTGCGTTTAGTCGACGGCGTGTTGTTGCCAACGCTCCACAGAGACTGAAAGTATGATCTACCATTTCAATCATCATGCCCTTGTTTGCCGTAGGGGTTGGATAGCAATCGGTCGCTCTCCAATATACAATAAAACTTGCAAGTTACCAAATCTAGCGAACCACGTCCTTTAAGTGTTGCAGTGCATTTTATTACTTTGTTTTTGCTCTTAGCGAGTCAGTGTCTGACCTAAATTTTTCAATATATATACCTTATATCCTGCTCTGTTCTTCAGTCGATCGCTTACGAGGCTTCTGTGTTTATGAGTTTCGTGTCATTGTACTTAGAGCTTACATTCTAGAATGAAGTTTATATGCTGTATACATGTTTTCGATCAAACCGTCTAGAATTTTCTTTACGTCAGCCAATAAATATGAGTCACGAAGCTGAAAAGCTCACAATCTTTAATTTATGTCCACTTGAAAGCAGTCGTGTTTCCTGTCGTTCAATTTTTATAATTTTGCTGGGTTTGGAGATATCGGCTTTCACGCCATTCAACATTCGTCATTTTGTTCTCCATTTTCCCGTACCTAGCACATTGTGAGCTTGTGTTTCGCCACTTGCTAATTTGTTTGAGACGTTATTTTGGAGCTTGCATCGCTCATTGTCTCTTTGTCTAATTACGTACATTCCACCCCAGTTTACCCTTAAAAAACCTTGGAGTATATTTCGAGGACCGAAACATATATCTCCAGCCGAGCATCACAGACGCCATTGTCAACCCGTCCGCCCTGAGAAGTTGCACCTTGACGGGGTTCCGTGCCCACAACTTTTTGTCATTTACAGGACTGTTGAGAATTTCCAAGAACTGTGGATTCTATATTTAAGTGAATTGACTCGTCTTTGGAAGCCTGAATATTAGGCTATTACCGATAAGAAACTACATATTTTGTTATTATCTGTATTGTTTTTGTATATAATTGTCAGTTGTACTATTTATCTGTTTTGGTCTAGTATATGTATTGATTCAAGTGTCCTTGTGTTTCTTTCTGTGATCTGGTGTAAAATCTGTCGCTGAGAGTTGAGCAAGCCATTTGTTTATCACTTAACCTCTCCAATAGTGGTACCCTGACACCCAACATGTTCGTATACACACGAGATAGTGATTTCCACTTTCCGTCTGTAAGGGACAATTTCATCCTGATAACACTCCAGTCTTAGTGAACCTTATTAGTCGGCTTTAGGGAAAACATTTATTTTTGCATTATTTTTTGACCTATTACACGTACATGTATAGCAGCACGAGTTGCATTCATCCTGCACACTTTTCACCATTCAGATTCTTGAAAATAGCCAATAAGGCAATATTTAATCTGGCCTGTATATGGATTTTTCAACACGGAAAGGCAATAGGCTTGTTTCGAAGATCTAAATTGCTCCTGTCGGGAGTGAGGTTGCTTCCAACATTAATTCAGTCATGTTATTACCGCTTTTCAGGGGAACTGTTATACACCGTCTTATCCGTAGTGTTGTGTCATTGTATTATTATGCAACATAGTAAAACACAAAATTTCACTGAGATTCTAAACTGACATTTGTTCTGGTCTAGATCTCCCTTTCCCGAAATACTAAACCACATATATAAAGCGCACGTAAAGTACTTGACATGAGCGTAGGTTTTGAGATTCGGTTCTGTAAAGTTACCCGGGATGACTTTAATTTCAAATCTTCACGCTTTAAAAAACACGTTATGTAGTCTGGATGATGTAATGCATTGTTGGGCAGAGGCGGTTCCCTTGACATATTTATTTTAAGGATTACTACAGAAGAAAATTGGTTAACTCTAAACAAACATGCCTACATTACTGGTTAAAAATGTAAATACTTCAGATAATTGACCATTAAACTGTCCCAAGACATACTATCGAGAACAAAATTGCAACGAACAAATTCAATGTAAATTCGTCATTTTCTTTGCAAATGCGATTCCATACACATGGCATTGAAAGCTGAAAGTTTCGTGTCTGTTTTTCTTCGTATACCCTACTTACTTTTCTGTCATAATACATATATCTACCCACAAATTCCTTTCATCTTATTTTCCAGCAAAGAAAAAGCAACAACTAAAAAAGCAAAGTGTGAGAGATGCTTCCTCTGATCAGAGGCCTGTGTGGGATTTCCTCCCGAATGTATGCCTAGGCATATGTCGCATACGCGTTCACTGGATGAGGTCAAGGTCACAAAGTATTCAGTCAATTACAGAAAACATGAAGCGACAGCCGTAAACCTTCCAACCCATGCTTAAAGTAAATGTTATACAGGCCTCCTGGATCATTGGGAATAAATTAATTCGCCAGCATATTGATAATGGTCTCCCAGATCTCATTTCCAGCACAGAAACACATCAGTGGCAGAAATAACTCCTACAGTGAGACGGCAGTGTGCGATTTCCTCTCAAATGTGCGCTCTGGTATGTAAAGTCGCATAATATGAAATAACTGAAATCTAATGAGTCAGTAAATTGACTTTAAATTGAAACTTTGTTTACACAAACAAGCTCTAACGGGCCATATAAAGGGGGTATATGCAGAGTGGTTTTGTAAGTTCTCTTGCATCTCTCTGACTCGCAAACATTTACTGTATTCTAGTGTCTCAGCAAAGTGTAGATAAAGTAACAATGATCATGACTGTATTGTTGTCGTGTTCCTTTCCGATTGGCCAGGTAAGTGCTTAATAAACACTTCTGAACAATTGTAATTTAAGGTGTCACATTTGACGTTTGACCATCAGCTGACTTTTTCCCTTATCCTGTTTTAATGCGCCTTATTTACTATTCCATTCAGAAGTAAAATTGATAATCGCATGTATGGCTGAAACATCAAATTCTTCCAGTTGTCTACAAGAGAGGCGAACAACAACTGAATTTTGTTAATAAGAATCAATGTAATAGCCCTAAAGGAGTGGCGCTCTTTTAAGCTGCCCGAACCACTATTGCTTTTTACTCTTCTTTAACGTAGGAACATAATTACTGTACCATTTTCTTGCCACGTGTTATCAGGAGACGGAGGAATTGCATCCTTCACACAAGAGGGGAACAGAGTGGAAAGATCTGCCTCAGATAAGAGACTTAAAATGTCATTAAATCTCCTCCGTGTTGGCAACATGGCAAGCAGAAGAACTTCAGAGACAACAGCAAACTTGTACAACACGTCGTTGTTAAACTACATTCCGAAGCAAACACACGCGCGAGAACCCGCACACACACAGACAGACACAACAGTTCAACGGGTTTATGGTTAGCCACATTTTGTCAAAGCTTCACTTTCAATTAGTAAAATTACACCAGTACCAGTTGTTGAATTTGATTTACAGACACTACTGCCAATTGTTGTGGACTTCCGGGTCGGGACGGACGAGATGGACGGGACGGAATCCAGGGGCCTTACGGACCCCCGGACCCCCTGGGAAGATGGGGCCTCCTGTAAGTAAATCTGTTGTCATGCTAACCCGCATCGGTGGTCAAGTTAGAGCATCCGCCACAAGGTCAGGAGATCTAGGTCCAAGCCCGGGTCATTCCAAAGACATTAAAAATTGTACTTATTGCTGCCTGGCTTGGCGCCTAGCATTGACAGGTCAGAGCAAGGAAACAGGACTGGTTTGCCCGGTTTTAATGTGCCTGGGTGAGGTGTCATGTCTGGTGTCTTCGACATGGTGTGGCAGTGGCGGTACCACTTTTACCAAGAAAATACACAATATGGACACACCAGACTCCTCGTCGTCATATGACTGGGATATTGTTAAGTACGACGTTAGACCCCAAGCACTCACTAACTCAATTTTGTCATGCTTGTAGATAGAAGAGTTTCAGGTCATCTAATATGTATGTCCCTATAACGCTTATTGATAACGTGAATTATCGATCTGAATGAGTGAAGACCAGTGACTCAAATTTTGACAATGTCACACCTAATATCTGCAAAAGAACTTTTGACTGCTCAAAAAAAGAGTTCGTCCTAAACAAAGGAACAAAAATGGAGGGAGATTCAAGGAGTTTACGATACCGAACTAGAGAAGAAAAAAAACCATTTTTGTCGTCTACTTTGATCATGTTCGACGACAACAAGAAAGCTTTTTACGTCCTACAAGTACATTAAGGGAAAAAAATTGGCAGAAGCTGTTATTCCGCAAAATACCAGAACTCAAAAGAGTCAAAAGAGCATGCTGCAGTTTCTGTTCGTTCGAACTGTTCTAAAATGTGCAGTCAGAAGATTTTTAGTTTCCTCCAAAAAGAGGGATAAAGCCCTAGAACGCTTAAGTTGGCTGGAGGCCCGAGAACAGTATGGAAAAGCTTGTGTGTCAGGACACAGGCATCCACAGAGATGGTTGGTTTCGTCTTTGGCTTCTTTGCTCGATAGCGGCGTCTTAGTGAACGTATCAAACTTGACATGGGTGGATATTGGGAATACCGAGACTTCTCTTCTCGTACCATCCATTCACATTGTCATAAAAATCCACAAGTTTTCTCTCGTAAAAGATATGACCAGAATCACATCCATGAAGGTCTTTAGCCATCCTTTACTTTTTCGCGCTTTTTTACTAACTGCCGCTGACCCTGATCTTAACTTTGACCTAAATCAGCAGTACTGCGACTTTGATGACAGTATCTCGGCCCACGACAGAGTCAGGGTAAACATCTTGCCAGTTCCGATATTTAACAACAGTATGATAAAGTCAAAAAACATAAATATTATTTGAAAACAGGACATTTCACAACGTTCTTTCAACGTCGAAAGGCGGACGGACGTTTAAAATTCAAAGATTTTATCAAGGGAGATAACTTTGCGATGGCAATTACAAGGCCCTGCATCGAAGGGCCAATATATCCTTCCTTTTCTTTATTGTCATAAACTGACGATTTCCCTGAGGAATACAGACAGATATTTGGTTGAGCTCGATAATATTTTTCCGAGGCGAATTATCGACCTCAGTCAGATATTTACCTCTATATGCCAGGAAAGTCGTCATATAACAAATACTATCATCATGAACAGAAAAATCTATTGCTCTGTTTGAAATGACCAGCATAGGAGGCCGAATGTGACGTTGTGATGCCCATTCGCTCTTTCCGATCCCTACCATAGCCACTTCTGCCCTTCGCATCGCAGCTTCGCTCCATTCGCTTCATCGATTGTATACACTCTCTACGTTAAAGTACTAAGTAAATATGGGAGTGGTACCAGTGGTGAATTCTGCATTCACCAGACCGCTTTCAAATCATTCTGTAGCTTTTCTGACAATTATAACCCTGTGATTTTATTGGCAAACGTCTGTACGTTTGGGACGGATCTTCCGTGGCCGAGTTGATTACCGCGCTGGACCAACGTAATGACCCAGAAGCCAAGTGGGTCGACATGAGTTTAACTCCAGCTCATGGTGGCTTCTCTAAGGCCATGAGTGGTAACATCTGCCGGCAACCTACGAATGGTCGTGGGTTTTCCCCCTTTCTATGCCCGATTTTCTCCAACCATAATGCTGACCATCATGGCATAAGTGAAATATTCTTGAGTATACCGTAAAATATCAATCAAATAAATAAATGAATACATAAATAAGTTTGGGACATTCCTGTCTTCTATAAGAGGACGGAATGAAGATATCTTAATGCCAGCTTGTTTTTCTAAAGATTCGAAACTCTATTATACGATAAATTCAAACAGTCCACACTTTTATATTCAATGCGTAACATCGGGAATTTCATTTTCCAGTTCAAACCTTACTCCAGTGTTGCATGTGAATCGAGTGCTTGTAACTACATGCACCACTTGTGTGCTTTTATAGGGACCCGAGAGCGTGGTAAATCTGAACAGTCAGTTGGAGAAGATTTTCCAGAGTTTCGTGGACAGCTTGACTGGTATTAGCATGGGGCATTCTGTGGTGAATATCACAGACTGTACAGGGAGAGCAGAGCCAGGCACACACTCCGCAAATGGTAAGAACGTGTGGTGGTGTAGAGTGGCGCCTAAGTGATTTCTACGTAATATACGCGTCGATTCGTATGCCTGCGGTCAATCTGAATTGACATGACTGGTCAATAATTGCAAGAAAACTTTCCAAAAAGAACGCGAACGAAAACCACCACAGAACTGCCAGAGTATGTAAAATATGATTTAAGAACGCACTGATGTTAAGAAGAGCACTAAACAGTTTTCTATGAAGGCGGGAAAACGCAAGGAATGACTTAAACGGATGAGTAAAAGCCAAAGTGTGAGATATGAAGCAGAGCCTCAGAGATTCCTGTCACCCCGTCCACATTTACTACCAAGAGACATGTACTCACGGTAAAATTTAAGAAACTTATAGAGAAGGGGTTTGATAGAATATCATGGGCACAGTGTTTTTAGCAGTGATAACGTGTAACGTTGATTGAAAGTATCACACAATGTACATGATCTAACAAATGCCACGCCGTATGTCATATCATGGGGACTTCCAAACTTTCTTTACATGTATATCTTGCAAACCTCTCATGAATATGCTTAGATGATATTTTTCTGGATTGATATTTTACACTGAATCAGTATCCACATACGTGATATCGACCAGGTTAACTTGTGAGGAAAAGTTGACCTAGCTCTGCAGCAAGCCTAGTCTGGCACCTTATAGCAAATAGCAAGAAAACGTTCGAAACTTCTGCATAACCGTGTCTGAGGTTCTCAGCCTGGCTTAGTTGAGGACATCTCAGTTGATAATACATCTGTAGGTCGCGTTTTATCTGCGGCCTTATCGTAGCTGAGCTTCGAAACAACCGGATTACAGATGTTAAAGTTGGGGACTCAGGAACAGTGGTGTAAAGACGCATTAAATCCGGCAAAAGAGGCTGAAAGGAATATATCAGTATGTGAGGTTTATGGATAAAAGAAACTAGTTGTCCCGGGTAAACCACGCACCTTTCACAAGCCACATCTTTGGCTGTTTTATGTCTGATCTTCAGATATTAGTGGTTATCAAAGAACGTCAACGGTCAAAATCCGCGTCAAGACAGCTATGAAACAGATGAATGAAACAAATCTGTTATAATATGTTCTCATTAGTACATGGCGTCTTTCGAACTTCCCAGGACGCTTCCTAAATACCTGCCGTTGTTTGGTGCTCGTCCATCTTTACATACAAGTATAATGCCATACATAGCGCGCATTAACGCATTAGTAGAAGGTGCCACGCTTAACAGTGGTGATTCCATAGCCAAGTATAGTAACACGGTGTGTTTAATGCATGAGAGGAATGCCTCCGCGCTATATACGGAGGGAAGACAAGAGTAGAGAGCGTACTGTTACATACAGTTGATATCATTTCTGTGTTGAATACCTCCGCGTTACAGACAGCTGGAAGACAGGAGCAGAAGGCGTCGCCGTAAACACTGCTGATATCATCAGGAAACCCGCTGAGAAGCTCCGTTCGGATGTGTCTTTACGCCATGAAAATAAACATCAGCTGTCGTAATATTGTCAACTCTTGTTGCTTGTTTAAAATCCTACCCAATATTTTTGACCTCCACCTCCACCAGCGATAACTTAGAAGGCTGGATATTTAAACATTTAAAAAACCACGTTAACTGTTTGTTTGCGCTGAGACTACCCTGCCTTTGTTAGCAAACTTCTCCTACAATCAGCAAAAAGGTAACATCTCAGAATAATACTGGCTAAGTTCAGTTTTTTTATACAGTTTCTTCTACTGTTTATCAGGTGGCGCCTTTTATACTCGCTGGGGAAGAAAAGTATGTCCTGGCCATTCAGCAATGTTGTACGCAGGTAACGATGACTCATTCATTGATTTTATACATAGGGATTACGTTTTCTCCAACAAAGCTTTCTCATGGTTGTTACAAAATGACATATTAGTATTTCTCTCAAGATTGTGAAAGATACAAGATTTTCGTTTATCCCACATCCCAGCATTGTACGTGAAGTAAATATTTACCAATAACCAAAAAACTGAAAACTGAAATGTCTGCCAGAATATTTAAACGAAGATGTGTGAATTTAGTGGAACTGGAGTACAGCCTTGGTAAACTTTATATATAAACAAACGTGGCTGCCGCCACGCGTAAGATAAGCACCTGCGGCTCACTCGTAACAGGATGGGCCAAAAAGTGGCGTAAAAGAGAGTGACAAGCAAGTCCAAAGTTGTAATCGGTGATCAGTTGTCGCAAAACTACACTGCTAGAGAGATGGGGGCAAATGTTGTTGTTGTTGTGGAGATCTTACACCGCGGAACATGGCCCGCCCACTTTGTGTTGAATTCGAATAACGACGGAACTTGTCCAGGCTCGTACAAGCTACATACTCAATGAATATTTTTTTTTATTTCAACGTGAGTGATGTAGTTTATAAACGAAATTCAACACTTTGTTAAGACGTAGGAATCATAATTTGTTTAAAAATCCTAATTTTGGTTAATCGCCTGGAAAAAAAACATTTTTGTATGTATGATGTTGGGCATGTTTTAGACAATGAGGGTAGCAGACATTGACTGACATCAGATAATCTTTCACTAAGGTTGGCACTTTGTATTTTTCTTGTTTTTGAACACAATGTTATTGTGCTTAACAGTATTTATTGAACAAAGTCGGATGAAAATTCTTTCATCGTTTTTTCTTTCCCTTTTTTCTGAAGGTGTGATTGCAGGCTCCCACTACACACACAAGGGCTCCGGAGCAAACCAACTCTGCCTCCCATTAAACCCACAGTGGAACAAGACCTACGCCAGTGTCCAGTCACACTCCTATCTGTATGGCACCGAATATGAGGTAAACCAAGGCAATAAAGGTGTGTTTCACCTGACCAATTCTGGCGGAACAAACTTCCACGATCGGGAGAGCGTGTGCGCTGTCTGCTACACTCCGGGCAGGCCCAGTCACGTCATGATTCCAGCCCGCCTGGAGTGTCCAGCCGGATGGACCGTGGAGTACTTGGGGTTTCTCATGACCGCACACTACAAGCACCAGGGGTCTGAATATGTGTGCGTGGATCAGGACCCGGACACTCACCCCGGCACAGCCGCCGACTTAAACGGCAATGTGCTGTATGTAGTAGAAGCTAAATGTGGCGCACTGCCTTGTCCAAACTACGTTGATGGCTATGAAGTCACGTGCGTTGTTTGTACAAAGTAAATCACATGGTCCATACCAACCCTAACCTAAGCCGGGTTGATATAAGTTACTAACGCCGTTCTGCACACTTTCTGCGAAATAACTTTCCAGTGTAACTATTGTTCGCTTTTCGAATTATGGACACTCCGCAAAGCATTAGCAGATGAATGCTACATAAGTATGTATACTTTAGCTGAAATAAAAAAACAAAACAAAAAAAACATATGACTTCTTACAGATCTTGTGGGCGCTTGATCTGATATATCCAACTGTATGGTGGTCTGCCATACATCTGGCCATCACTGCTTGATACCTGAACTAGCCTGACTTTATGAATGTGTTTGTCGATGATTTGTAACGTGACCCTCATTGACTCATGGTTATTTATCTATTTTTATTTTATCTGTTGCTTAACGCCACCAAATTCAGAATAAGAAAGAGAATCAGACGGTATGGTAAGAGTAATTTCCCGGGAACATAGTTTACAATGTGAGGCGGAGGTTAGCGACTCCTTACTGATACCCGGTTCTTTCTGTAGGCGTAGCTCCACATCGGGGTCATCGATTACCGCCATGTATTTATCCATATAGAAGACATGCTATACATCTGGACACGTATAGTGGAGTGGTATGTTGATTCCCGCTTGTCCCTCCGCCCGACCTTCGTTTATCCATCTAACCGTCTGCCAGTAAGTTCGCCCGCGCGCACGTCTGTTTGTCCGTTCGTTTGTTTTGTTTGGGCTTTCTGAACAATAATTTGTCTCAAATATTTAGAACAGTGCATTGGTTGTGGCATTTCTCTTGGCCCAAAACACTGATGTGCATTTGTCTATGGCTCCCAAAATGGGCTTCTCCATTAGTTATTCCGAAGGTGCCTCTCCCTAATGCGTTCACTGTGAGTTCAAGTCTGGCTCATGCAAGCTTCCCCTCTGCTTTTACGTGGGAAAGCCCGCCTGCAACCTGCGGATGGTCGTGTGTTACCCCTGCCCAATTTCCACCGACCTTAATGCTGGCCGCCGTCGTATAACTAAATATTCTTGTTTACGACGTAAAACACAAATGAAATAAATAAATAAATAAATAAATAAATATTTACTGGGCTTCCAAAATTTATGAGAATGTCCATACCTTAGAAGAAATGATATTGGAAACATACTAGTTTCTTTCATCTGACTCTAAAATCCTATTAAAATCTAATAAGAGGCTCTCTACTAACACAGCTGATTAGACTGAGCTATTTACAGATCCATATGCCTGGAGCTGACAGTCGTGTTCTTTAGTGTATATATATATATATATATATACAGAGGAAACATAAACTTTCTAATTGAACACGAGAAAGATTTGTCATCATAAACAACTCACCCAGGAATCACCATCTCGGTAGCCGTGGGGCTTGTGTGCTTGCCAGGGCTCTTCTCCGTTTTTTTCCTGCCGTAATGCTGACCGCCGTGGTATGAGTGAAATATTTCTGAGTAAGGCCTAAAACGTCAATAAAATAAATAAATAAATCAATACATATTCCCTGGTCTTAAACACAACAGGGCATTGCTGGGTACTCTTGTGAGCCTGTCAAATTCTCTATCCTACTTTCACAGAGACACAGCATCCAAGCTGTTGCAGAATGTTACACACACCACAAGCAAATTTGCTCATTCTTCATTGCAATGTTATTTCAGCTGTTCTGAATCACTTTTGCATAAAACAAAAGCAAGACAACTCCGAAAATCATGTTTCAAAATCAGTCATCATGTTGTCAGTCAATATAACGGCTACTTAGTCTTTGCTATCATCCGGAAATATGTACTGTAACAGTAAAGATATATAGCCTGTATGCATTTGATCCTGTTAAACTACGATGAAAGATTAAGTGTTCAAGAGTTACACACAATTTGTCTAATTCCCTTGCATTAATATGATGTATCAAAATTCGGCAGTTCACCTGGTTTCCACCACATATACAGACTGACTACCATCGTGAAAGAATTTCTGAGTATGGCGCTAAACAAAACCAAATCAGTAAATTCCCTAGCAATGAACTATGTCCCTTATTACATGAGGTGAGAGCCAATATAAAATAACGCGATGTCAGTATTTGTGGCAATGACCCACCATAAGTGGAGCGTTGTTTAACAGCCTAAATAGCTATGCAATCCGTAGGTTATTTCCCGGCGTTTATGACTCTTTTTACGGATCATAATGTACTCTTTTTACTAGATTTTCTAGATCCCTGTTAGGTGTTCGTCAATGAAGTAATTACATCTCACAAGTGTCCTACTCTGCAGTCGGAGGAGTTCTTCTCTGTTAAAATAATAAATACATCAACCAAAATACTGAAGTGATGTCTGCAGATGTCGAAAGAGACAAAAGATCTTGGGCTGATTAATACACAAGAATTTGCTCGCTGCACTTTGTGGGTAGATACTGTCGGCAGAAAATCCCTACCGAACAGTTTCCCCACCCCAAGTGGGACAACCCAGCGGCAAATAAATGATTTATGGCGAGATAAACTCTCTGAAAAAAGTCGTACCTTTTCTTTAAAATTTTCAACCTAATAGATAAATTTTTTCGTTGGGTTCAAGATTTGTAAAAGTATTTCACTTTATCTTAGGTGTATCGAATGCAGCCACTTCCAGTTACTTCAATGGGGTTAAACAACTCATAGCTTTAGCTGGTTAGGACAATAAAGAAAGAACACATAGTTCAGGGGCGCTCACATTTTCTGGTGCTGGTGTGTATGAATATCTTTACATTCATGTTGCTGGTGAAGGAAAGTTTACCCCTTTTGTTAACCAGCTTGTGTGGTGTGAATTGTGACTGAAGCATTTTTGTTCACTCCCGCGCTTTTGGCAGAAGGTTTTTTCTGTAAACTGCAACAGTCAATTCATCACAATGGTTAAAAACAGCATCTGGGCCAACCAACATCCGACCTGTTTACAGCGCTGTTTCCTTGCCCTTTCCACATAGACAGTCATGCCCCTGTTTCCTGGTGCTGAGCTATGACCTGACCGAGGATTGAACCCATATCTCTCTCTAATGAAACTCTGCTCTGAGTTGTTGTCAGTATTTTACATGTATCTCTTTCCGGCCATAATGAACTGTAATATTTGTGGGCTTATTGATTCAAAACATTTTGGCCGAAGTCGGAAATTGTAAAAGAGCACAGGTATTAATTTTCAAATCTCGAACATGTAACTGTCATTTTTAAAACTCGACACAATTAGCCAACAATATGAAGATGTCCCAGGTTGGCGTTTGTAGGACACATTTCTCCTCCAAGAGAGAACACGCAGTACAAACTACACACATGGCAAAACTTGTTTTTACAAAATAAGCATAGCGTAGCCTGGTTGCTGTCCATACACCATGTAGTCAGAGTAGATCTCGGATTTATGTGTGAAGCCAATGGACACTCTGGAAAGCTCGAGACTTGCCTACCGCGACATTCTCTAGAATCAAGTTCTGACCTGGAAACACAGCAATCCCCAAAACTTCGGGGGGAGGGTGCTAAGACTTCGTATATTTTACGTGTACATGTAAGTACCTCCGGCGCTTTACTCAGTGTACTATAATTTTGCATTTTCATATATATTTTTTCTCAACAATCAAAAACCACTGTAGTTCAACAATTACACGAGCTACAATGTAGTATTTTATACACTCGAAGTTTGCATAATTTGGATTTCAAAATCAAGATAGCTGTTCCCAGATAATCGACGAATATTCTCTGACATGTAAAAATAGTTCCAAGCAAGGATATTGCGTCATTGATGGGACAGAGTAGTCTCCCCTAATCGTCATATTTTCAAAATGACTCGAACCTATGTCAGAAATACTCTCTGGGACGCCATTCAGCTTAGTAGTAACACACAGATGAGAGTGACCAGTGGAAACTTGGTGTGGGCCAGATTGTTCAGGTAATGTTTACCCCTCCTGACGTCGACATTCATGTACATAACGAAGGCGACAATATCCGGATACAAGTTGATTTCCGGTATATTTATTGCCAAGAACATTAACCATCACCATTTCTAAGAAAGTAAGAAAGTAGAGTTTGACTTCTACGCAAAATAAACGATGTAACAGACTAAGGCACGAATGTTAAAATCAGAGCATAGACAATATTGCGATACCTGGCAAATGATCACACCTTAGCTGTGCAAAAGTCCCAACAAGTCGTCCTTATCAAAGCATTTATATACAGTGTGTAAAATGTAGATAACGTGATGCAAACGTTTAGAATAATTAAGAAACTAACGTCCTGATCATTTAACCGGTTCCTTGATCCGGGCCATCACATCGGATTATTGCGTTCAAGGTCACTGTGATTTCAACTCATCTATGTTGTATTTCTCTTCATCTATCGTGTACTTCACCGTATATCTCCAGTGTCCTTCAACGTATCTATGCTGTACTTGGCGCCGATGTCGTATTTCGTTTGTTCCTGAACTTAGACATGCCAGTAATGTGATGGGCATCGTCTCCTCCTGTGACTGCATGGCTGTGATATGACACTGTCATCATGATCGCGCATGTGTAGAGGACCAAATGCCAGACAGAATGTAAAAAATAAAACCCACTGGTAAAAACGCCTCAGGAACTCTAATCTATGGATGTGTTGTATTGTTCAGGGGTACGGGAGGGAATATCCACACTCGTACAGAAACACCTGTCATAAAGATGGCTAACACGATGAGAAGCAAAATAGACCGCTTTGCGAGCAGTTTAACTATTTCTCGCCGGGCCATCTGTGGTTCGTCTGTGTGTGTACATGGCTCCTTCCGCGGTGTGTCATTCATATCCTCTCCCAAACCGTCCACGTCAGTATTGTCTAAATACAACGTAAAACAGATAATATAAAAGGTAAGGCAATGTCACATCACATATAACAAGTGCTAAC
Source organism: Acanthopleura granulata (assembly GCA_016165875.1). Lineage (NCBI taxonomy): Eukaryota > Metazoa > Mollusca > Polyplacophora > Chitonida > Chitonidae > Acanthopleura > Acanthopleura granulata. The sequence goes on from JABBOT010000028.1 coordinate 3,638,724, forward strand.
AAGACACTCAAAAATATCACTGACGTCTTGTACTTAAACCTGTTGTTACGTGGAAGGTCCTTGTTAAGTATAGGGTGTCATCGATTGGACATAACGACCGACCGACCAGCGTGCCAATAGATCGATTGCTTCACAGAGGTTCTTGACGAAGCTAAAGACTCAGTCCTACCGGATCCTACGAATTCTAGATCCAGCCGTCTATCAGGGGCACGAACTACAGACAGTGTTTGTAAAGATCTCCAGTAAACGCCGACTCAAACCGGGCCTACGAACAGGTTACTATCTAGCAACAATCTAACGCTGATGATCGCAAGAGCAAAATCAATGGCAGCAAGGTCACTCGTCATACTGAAATATTCTGGCAGTTGACTCTACGTCGCTGTAGTTCGCCGACCGGTCTCACATGATCGCAAGACCAATCCTTCACGATCATAGTCGCACATCTGGTCGTGTATGTGGGCGTGGCACACGACGGGTGGTTCAGTGGCCTTACGATCGGTCGCTGATCGGCAACAATACGATTAATCTTGCCATCGATTTTTCTCTTTAGTGATCGAACGGCCACACGTACTACCAATCGCACGATGGCGACCACTCGCACCACTGAGTGACCGCGATAATCCACCACGCTTACACCACACTTACACCACAAATACAGGTAGCACGACTATGAATGGACTGGTGGAATCACCACACAACACCCTGCCTGAAACCTCTTCTGGTTGGGGATCTAAGGTCTAAAGTCTCTGACAGAGCGACCCATCTTGTTGCCACTGATTCGGTTCTGGTGAACATTCGGTTCTGCGAAAAATTCCAGCATTTTACGATCGCTGTTGGGTCGTAACGGGACAACAGGCTCTCTGTGACTGTACTGTAAAATATCGTCATAGAACCCATTCCTTCCGCTCGTTGCTTTAACTGCAACATTGATAACATCGGTCTTCAGTACGATGTGAACATTAACGAAAAGACATTATCCCTACGTCTGTAACAGTTGTTTTAACAATGTTTTAATAAATTCCTCTGATGGCAAATATCCACAATTTGATCACAGTTTTGTAAAAGTCTTGGTTGGGAGACATTGACCACGTGTTTCTCTTTTTTACACTTACCAAAACAACGTAATGTATCCTTGGTCTCTTTCGATGAGTGACCGAGTCTTTCGCAAGCCTGAGAAGATTTTAACAATTCAGTTTACTCGCTGTACGGTATCAATTTACAGAGAATAAGGAACGAAAAACTTATGTCAGTGTTTCTGACGAGAGATTCCATAACTGATCAATTTGCGTTTTGTTGTATACCGCTCACTTTGACTGACTGATTGATTGATTGATTGTAATTAAACGCCCAAACTTTGTTTACTTACACATGTATGACCGGGAGGGGGGAGGGCACATTTATGAGTGGAGGGATGCGGAGTGCCAAAGTGCCTGGTAGTAGCAGAGCTTCTGACTTAAGGCCGCAGCCTATTAGGCAATAACCGGATTCGAACAAGTGAACTCACTGGTCAAGAACATGATAATGGGCCAGTCTCTTTGACCATCTGAGCCTGTACGATCCACCGCTCGCTATCCTAAACATAAAGGCGACGTAGACATAGACATAGATACAGAATGGTAATAACAAGACACGTGGTAAGGGTTTAGACCATAGAAAGTAGACTAGCCATTCACTCCGAACAACGCTAAATATTTGATAATCACAGGAAAGGAGAACAAGCAAAAGCCTCTGGGTGTTAATTATTCGCAAGGAGATGGTTTTACAAGATCGTACATATACGACATTTTCCTCGTGTTAAGTTTTGAAACCTTGACCTCCGCTTCCACCTGGATGAAAACAGTTCTCACTGGTGGAAACTCATATGATAAGTCTCGATCTCTCTCAGGATAAACGAATGAGTACTTCAACATGGGTAAAAGGAGAATACTTGGCATCTGCTGTGATAAAACGTAACTAAACTCTACTGCCATCTTTGGACCAGGACAAGCCAGCTTGCATCTCGTGAATTTTCACCTGAGAAAAAAATTGTCCCATCTCGGTAAAAAAGCTTATACCTGACTGAAAAAGTTTTCACCTGGATGAAACGGTAAACTTTTCATCTAAGTGAAATGTTTTCACCCAGGCGAAAATCGAATAAAAAGTTACACTTAACAAAAAAGGAAATTGTCGTATATCAGCCACTGTAGTTTTACAACTTTCTGTGACACACAAGGTAGCGTACCTTCTGAGCGTGATACGTTGTGTGGGGCTTCATTTCTTCAACTCACCTTTTTAACCTGATTTTCCCAGTCAGTTTTGTAAATGATAACAGAGTAGGCCACGGCGACAGGGGTAGTACCGACGACTATTCCTAACCAAAAGCCTGAAATAAGTCATGAAAATTCGTGGCCAGTGTGTGGCCACAGCAAACCTTATAAACATAATCCAATCTTTGTCTAGTCTTGTGGACGTTATATTTTATTTCTTTATTTTCGTTCATCTGTTGTTGTTTTTTTTCAATGCACTCGGCATTGGTCGGAAGAAAATATGTTAAGGTGCAAGTGTAGTTTTACATTGTTTGACGCATGTAGCCTCTAAAGAATGGCCTGTATAAAGCTGTTTATCTCAAAAGAAATCTAGCATTATGGAGGTAACCAGTATCCACGTACGGATGGAAAAATTAGATTATTGTAAACCACAATATTCATCAATAATTATAGTTTTATATGTCTTTATATATTTTCATAATTCGGATATATGCAGGTGTTTTGATAAATTGTTTGAACGTGCAGCACATCCTCATTTAGAACAATGGAAGGCAAAGCTTGATCAGGGGCCCATTTGTACGTAGAGAACGCTGTCTGGATTTGTCTTTTTTGTTATCTTCGGTGTGTGGTCGAAAAAAAAATCCTCGAAAATCAGAGTATCCTGATTCTCCGCTCAACACTTGTACTTAAATATACAGAATCACGGTCAAATACGAACTGGCCCGCCTTAAGTGGTCTATTTCAGTGGATACACAACAACTGCAGAGATTCCAATACACAGCTCTTTTCAAGCGAAATCCTACAGCTGAGCTAGTAAAATAGCCACTTTTCTTTCAAGCTTCGTTTCCATTTATTGCACTGTAAATGGTATAATTATCACTCCATGGTGGCTTTGATTGTTATCACTGAAACGCAACACACTGATGAGTTAACCACACTAGCCAAAGTTACTACACTGCAATCCATTTTGCACCAGGGTAAGCAGCCAAGAATGAAGCAGACATGTCACATATTCCAGTACAGTCCAGAATACTCTGTGATTAATTCTATTTCCACAAAATCTGGAACTCGAACAAATAACTTTGTACTTCTAGTTTTTGTAGAAATATAACGAACGAAGACGTCAAAGAACTATGGAATAAACATAGAAATCAAATAGTGCACTGGACTGCACTGGATTATGCCTCATGCGTGCTTTCTTTGGACGAAGTGAATTGCAGCGTAATGTTTTTAACAACTAGTGCTGAACCCTGTTCCGCAAAGCAATCGAAGGCTAAGTTGATTGTAACTACCATGGCTACCTATCTCTTTAACATGGGTTGTCGTGGTCGTTACAATCAACTTCGTCTGCGACTTCTATGTGGAACAGGGGCCAGGACATCTGCCGGGAATAATAAGAAAAAATTACATTTAACGTGGCGGTAGTCTTGTTAGACAGGTCGCATTAGAGACAAGCATTGATTTGTACACTAACACGAATGTATTTGAAGTATAAGATAAAAACTACTGTCCCCTGATTCACATATACCCAGGTTCGTTGTGAATTCGAGTCAAATGATCGCAAGGAATTGTAGAGATTGTGGGCACATTCTTACCAATTGCACCCAACTTCAACAAGAACATGAAGACGGCGCCCATTGGCAGTCCGACAGTGACGTATGCAACCAAATTACACACTGCTCCCAACCACTGCCTGCCACAGCCGCGGAAAATCCCGCCAGATAAATACTGCTCAAACAGACGAGAGTCAGGATTAATAAAAGACTCCTTGCAACTACAGTACAGCCTAGAAACATACTGATATCAAACAAGACTAGAGCAGAACACACAGGTTATAAAAAAAGGACATCGCATCATACGCGCATCATACGCGCCAAAAGGAAAACATTGGGGGGCATAGAGAAACGGAATAAGACTCAGTCAAATCTAGAAACGCGCTTTTGCTTTTCAGGAACGCCACTTGAATATAACCAGACGGGCCTAATGAAAACGGGTGTAATCAAAGGACGGCGGTGTGCTTACGACTGGACAGACAACATGTAAACACGTAAGTTTGTGTGGCGTGCATGCGGTGTTGGCAGTTACAGCTTGCCCGACAAAAGGATGCATTGTGCATTTCACTATAAAATGGCGGAGGCGATGGACACATGCAGCTCAACGTTGATCTGCGCAGATTTCCCTCCAAAAATTGTCATGACGTTTGAAGAGCTTTGTGTGTGCGTGTTGGGGACGAGGGAGGGGTAGAAAAACATAGTTCGGTTAAGGAAAAAGGAAGCGTTTTTAGAAGGCTGAGACACGTTTTAAATTTTCCCGGTTGCATTGCTATTTTAAACAGCCGCATCAGTAGGAAAACAAGATGCGATCTTCTTTTAACAAGAGAAATTTTAACCTCCATTTCATCCCGTCTGTGTCGCGTTTAATGTAAAGCTATTTCTGGGCTGGAGTGAGGGGTAATTCTTTGCAGCAGAAAAAAAGAGAAAACCAGTTGAATTAAAAGTACAATCAATGTGCAACATATCTCTGGAAAACTGGAGTGGTGTGATTCATATGCTTTATTTTATGAGAGGACAAAAGTATGGTCAAAAGATTTTTTCGCTATTTTAAGGTGTTCTCCTGGGGGAATTCCCATCATAATAATAAAAAATATATTAACGTGAACCTAAACAATTTGAGCTGCTTGATGTCAAGCTAGAGTTTTGGTATGTTGCGAGGTTTCATGATACTCCGTGGCTTGGTCGGTTTCCTCGCTAGCGCAGCGCAATGATCAAGAAGCCTCCCACCAATGAGGTCGCTGTGAGATCAAATCCAGCTTATATTCCGGCGTTTTCGTTTTTGGGATATTTGAAGCCTCACACTATAATTTCACTAGTTGATTTTCACAATAGCGTATCGCTCACGAATGAAAATCATGAGGTTGTTGTGTGAGAAACTGGCATGATGACGTCCTTCTAATAAATTCTGGTACGTCATGGAAGTGTAATAGCGAAAAGGATATATATGGTTCACCACGAGTGCCAAGCAAGACATATGAAAGTCTTTTTATTATTTTATTTTTCAATTAGCATAAAATGGTAATAACAAGAAAATTAAAATAAAATATACCTAAATGTAAACATATAAAATGAAAACAAATTCAATTACAAACTAAAATAGATAAACATAAATAAAGTACAAAATAAGACTTCCTTATGTTTGTATTGTATTTCACCATGTACATGTGTATAAACCAATCGGCAACCCAGTTTCAACAACTGTTGGGGGATTACAGGGGGATTAGCTGAAAACCAGCTGAAGGTCAATAAAAACACATTTTCAGATAATATATGTTAACTGGCCAAACATGTCGGGGTGGTCGGTTGGGGGTGTTCACGCCTAAAAGCTACTCACGGAACTTTGGGAGGGCATGTGACACGCCTCGGCCAAGGCAGGGTTTTGATTTTGATTTGCTTTTATAACAAAGAATCAAGAATGGATCTTTAATTTGCGTTGTATTTAAGTTTTGTTTTCATTTTCATTTGGATTTGTCTTATTTTGTATTTTATTTTATTTTTAATTTCTACTTGATTTCTATTTCTGTTTGTATTTGATTTTTTGGAAGTTATCTTTTTATCCAAATTTATCTGTCAGTTAGTTTGTGCTCTGTGTTTTGTTTTGTTTTCATCTTGCAATCAATTCGATTTTGTGCTTGGATGTTTTGTTTTTTTTTTGTATCTAATTTTGCTTGGGATTACATTTGATTGTATTTCAGTTCATTTCGTTTTAAAATCATTTTATTTTAGTTAGTTTAGTTTAGTGATTTTAGATATCTTACTAGTAAACTATCAATTTTATCATTGAAGGAAATATTGGGATTTCAGTAATATACAAATGATAATTTATGGTGTATACTAATCGTGAAAGCTCAATGCAGCCAAAAATATCTAAAACGTAACAACGTTATCAGTTCGTTTCAGCGCGCCATGTGTTAGATATTTGCCGACAGACACATTTTTCTCTTGTTGGTACATTGCATCGGCTTGACATGTTATATAACTACTTCAACCGAATAGGGGAGAAGCCTATTCTGCAGTAGATCTGTAACTGTGCTCAGGTTGGCATTCGGCCTGAGCAACAGCTGGTTGCAAGGGGCTCTTTATTTGAATGTGTTTCATGAGGTAGATCTTAATTCCATACTCAGGAATATTTTACTTATACACCAGCGGCCGAATAGAAAACCGAACAGATTCCCAGGGTTAAATCCACAAGCATCACAAGACCTCCACATGTACAGCCGGAGAGGAAACCGGCATAGTACATTATCTCGAAGTACTTTGGCTAAAAGCGTGACCTGTAAGAATCTTTAGTTATATTCACACTCAACAGAACAACCACTAGGCAGGATATCCACAGTGTTGGCATGTTGAGAAGCATGTCGCAAATGTGTTGATTAATTTACCGGTACACAAGTCTACTGACTCTCCTTTGAAAGCCTGAATATTCAATAAAGATTTGGACCCTGTCATCAGTAAGATATTATATATCTTTGTAATTATTTGTGTTGTTTTGTATATTTTTGCCAGCTGTACTATTTGCCTATTTTTGTTGAAATGTATTGTCTAAGTGTCTTCGTGTGTCCTTGTCTCATCTTGTACAAGGTTTATCGCTGAATGAGAGTTGGACAAGTCATGTGTTTATCATATTTCCTCTCCGATAGTGGTACACTTACAACTAGTTCATAGAGGACTTTTAATTGTATTTTAGGGTTCAGGTTTATAGGTTAACTTACCATCGTAGAGTCGAGGAAGTACACATAAGCCAACAGCGGAAGGATTTGAGAAGCCAGCTCTATAACCTCACTGAGAGGGCGCAAAAAAAGCATTTGTCAGTCAAAATACGCAAATTAATTAGAAAACATTTATACCTACAAATATGTTTCCATAAAGACATCTTCTCCTCGAGAAAAGTTTTTCTTTTAATTTACTTTTAAAGTTAAACAAATAGAAAATTGTTCATAGGAAGCCTAGTATAAGTGGTTACCTGTCAGTGGTGAAAAGTCGGAGGATGTATCGCCCGAATGCTAGAACAACCGTGGCATTCACGAAAAACACAATCCCTGTAATATATTTCATATCATTTGGATGCATTTGGCAAAGCACATTTTGGAATCCCTCATCCCCGAGGCAATAAGTCATTTCAGCTCCGCTTAATCTCATACATGGGTCAAATTATATTTACTTGTACAGCATCTGTGCATTCAAGATTTATTACAGGCAACCTTATACAATATTTACTTCTTTTTGCGAATCACATAACAGACGTGTCGGAAAACAGAAACAACGAGGGTGGGGTGTTGAGATCAAATAACTTGTGACTGCAACAACCTCCAGGCGTCCACCGGTGGAAACTATCTAGTTAGCCCTGATCACCACCCAGAAAATAACACAATGTTGGTTGGCCAGTTCCACTGATCACTTGTTAGTAGAGAAATGCCCAAAGAATTTCAGTTTAAACGAGGTGCGTTTTATATTTATTTAGATATATATCGAGTGACAGTTCGCTTAATAATGGTGAATTATGGTCATGAGTCACTTGATCTATTTTAAACACCCAAAAATCATGTTAAAATGAGATATATGTATCTTATATCACTATAATTCATTATCTGAGGCTATATATTTATGCTATTCTTAGCACTCCTAAATATATTTTTGCGTAACAGAGAAAAAAAGTTCTTAATAAAGTCAATGCACGGTATAACTTGAAGCCACAACAAATCAATTAAGTTCACCATGTTACCTTTCTAATATACACAGTACACACGGTGAATGCAGTTGATTTGGTTTTACAGTATCTTGAGGGTTCAAAGTGTTGTATGATGTTTGTAAGTGTATACGTTACTGACAGGCAATTCTTCGCGTCACTCCAAGGACTGCCTTTGCCCCCACAGCGTCACCGGCCCCCAAACGCTGTCCCACAAGGATACTAGCAGCGATTGACACTCCAACCTGTTGCTAAAGTAAACAACACGTCATATAGCATTAACATGTCATGCGCACAGCTATATCTAGCTTAAGAAAATGTTGAAAATAAGATGGGAATCATAGACGTCGACGTGTCTACAATTTTCAGTGTATCGCATATCTTGCACACCGCTACATCATGTAGAGATCACTTAACGTTGAAAATAAGGTAGCAGTCAGAGATACTGACGTGTGTAAAATTATTATAGTGTATCACAGTGTATGGGGGACAGTATTAACACCAGAGAACAATGATCCTGAAATGCGTTTTGCTTAAAAGTCATCCCGACCGACAATACTGAGGACTAAAACAGAAGACAACATTGGTAGCCTGTTAAATACCTAAATTCGTAGATATCTACCTATGTTCCACTATCTAATTTTAATGGATAGCAGTCAAGATGTTCTCAAATTATTGTTTCGACAAATGTGACTGCAAACTAATCCGAGTCGTTCTTCCATTGATGTTTTACCATTGTTCAGGATTTAAAACAAGTTCTCATGCCATTCTTGAGTTACTATTTGCATGACTCATCAAATGGAAAACAAAGACGGCCGTAGCAGGACTACTGTTTTACCAACCTATCTGAAAAGCAACCCTGACTGTTTATCATTGTAATATCACTGTATATAGTTATAGAACTTGGCCAAAGTAGACATAGCACCATCTGTATGTTGTCTATAAGAATATAACTGAATAATACAATTGCTTGGTAATACAGCCAACTGAGTTATCTTTCCTTAGAGAAGATAAACATGGCGCTATGTTTGTCTACATCCTTAGCTCTGAGTCAGTATTGTTTTTACTGGTGCAATCGTGTGCGAGTTATTGTTCAGATGGTTAACATATTGGAACATAGAGACTGCCGCACACACTGTTAAGAAACATCGATGAAAATTAAATACATCCGGTGCCTGAAAAATATAACACCACATGTCCATGCTTGGAAGCAATTGCTCAAAGCATTCGCGTTTCACAAAAGGCTAATTAGGAGCAAAACAAAGATGGTCGTGGCGGCTATATTATTTTACATGCACCGCTGTAAACCAACAGATTTCCCAGCACACGACCTCTTTCGTTTAATAAGCGAAATCGGCGCAGGTGGGCGTGGGGTGGCAGGGGACTGTAACAGCTACAATCTTAAACTATGTAAGTCGAGATATAGTCACCTTAAACATACTCACAACACAGTGTATATTTTGAAACTGGAGTATACAGGAGTTCGCCGCCAAGGGGAGTTCACCCAGTAAACCTTCAAAGATATCATCAGGTGAAAAATGAAAACTAAACTTAGACATGTTTTGTGTTACAAGACATACAGTTTGCGTTTCCAGAGCAGAATAAGCCAATAATCGTCAAGTAATAAATTCCTTTCCTTTTCAGGAACTTGTGGCGAATTCACTGATTTTAATGCGTGTCAGCCGGTTGTCAGTGTTGGGAATAAATTAATTCGTCAATTTCCGTGACTTATTTGGATGACGTTTTCTCAGGAGACGAAGATTATCAGGCCTGAAATGCTTGGGAATAGAGATATAAATATAGCGTTTTGAGGCCAAACGTTAACATGTGGGAAACTGGAAAAAATTTGGCTTGTGGAAACCTGGTTGGGCATATGCAGGAAAAAGCCTCCCTGTAAAAATATCCTTACCTCCTCCCGGTTTTATAAAACTTCATAAGTTGAAGAACAAGGCCAAAGATTTTTGAACGCATTTCAGTTGTTTCTTGATCTTCTTGATTTCATGAACACGAGGCCCGGACACACTCTATTCACTTTCCATATAAGAGATTAATTAATTAGTTTCTAACACGGAAGTAACGCATGTGATGCATGTAAGCAGTGCAACGACACGGCAATGTTAATGGCAGCATATACTCTCTGGCGATGAGATTTCAGCAGCATTTAGTCCATCACGTGGGCCAGATGGTCGTTGTTTATCGACCGACACTGTAAGGCACAAATCGCATCTTCTTCGGACAAGACGGACACCGTACCTAACCTAACCCTTGACTTTATAGTGGTTGTGTTTTGACTGCCGTATTTTATTCAACGACCAAGACCCTTGGCGTCATAGTTTTACTAGACATCCGGATTGAACACACTTGGGCTAACATAGTTGAACTTGTTGTCTGTTTACATTTATACAAATCTTCCAGTGTATAGCATAGCGAAACCTCGTTTCATTACCATCTAGGAGGCCTGGCCTGATGGCGTTATATAAACATGAACTTTTCCTAGCTCCAGCTTCATGTATCAACGCTCCCTAGTAAAACGGGCAGATTCGTTGATCATCTGATTTAGTGAGGTGACAAGTCCGTTTTTAAGACTGTTCAAAATGTGTGAATGAAGTGCATTCTTTCAGATTTGGCACATACATTCGAATAAAAAAGGCCCTGACCTATGTGCTGCTTGAGTCGTATGAGTTGACTTTATATGATATTTTTCCTATGTACAGAAGTGGATGCCGAATCCATTCACAACACTTTCTTTTATGAATCTGGTCTTTCCAAATATTATGAAATAGCAGCGAAAAGGTATCATTTTATTGAGATTATTGCAAAATATTTGCACGTCTATATTGCTAGCAAGCACAAAATACACACTATACTAATAAAAAAAATACAAATGGAAATCTAAGGATGGTAAATATAAATGTATCAGCAGAACAAGAAGATTAACTCATCATCCGTTTACATTTATACATCATATATTCGTGAGGCGTTGAACTTTATCTCCATTTTCTTGATCCAAACTTAAGATGCAGTGGGCCATCTAGGTGATATTTTCTTCAACAAGGTATAATCTAGGTGTGGGAGTAACTGCCATTATTGATGAAGTAAGGTAAGTTTTATCATGGTGTAATTAAATGAAATTATTGCTTCTCATGACTGAACCATCGATGACGGCAGATTGGGTGAGATTTGACTGAGGTACGGAAGGACGCTAATTAGTGTTAAAATTACCAAAGGGCTCTCATATACAAATGAGTTCCTACATTTAAAACTAAATTATGTAAAACTATCTGTGCTTTAAGGAGACATGGTCACCCAAAATTTGGATTTGTAAACAAAATTCTGATCGCGACGTCTTAACAAAGATTTCAAGTTCGTTCATGAACTAAATCAGTCACCTTCAAATTTAAAATATTCATTGCATATGCAGCTTATACGAGTGCTGTCGTTATTCGAATTCAACACTAAGAGGCCATTTTTCTCATTAATATTCAACAGAAAGGACGTCTGCAGGCGTTCGGGATCGGTGGATATTGGGCACACGTCCTCGGGTAATTTCGAATTTTGAGACACATAGATAAATGTAGCGTATAACAGCTTAAGCATCACTGGGAAAAGGTTACCGATAATCTTCTCATTAGAGCATGAGTCAGAAACATGTGTCTGTTCGAAGTTTAACACCGCCACAACAACAACAACAACATTTGCACCAACCTACATGTATCACGCAGTAGTATTGCGATAACTGGCCAGCAATTACAAATCTATATTTGCTACTCAACCTGCTGCGCTCTATTCTACGACTCTTTTTCGCAAACCCTGCCACGAGAGAGCCGTAAATCTTTTACGCGTGTCATCAGCCACGTTTGTTCACACATGAAGTTTATCTAGCGCTGTGCGCATGTTCCATTTCTATTGAATTGTCAGTCCCTCCTTTCAATATCTTGGCAGAATTTCGACCATTCATTTTTTTGTAATTTTAAACATTCACCGAAGGTACAAAGTTGGTGGTGGGATTGAGGAAAAGCTTGTAACTTTTACTTCTTCAAAACATACCTAATACTCATATCATTTTGTAATAACGCAAAAATGTCTACTATTTGGGCGATCACGTATGCTCAACTAGTATGCTGAGCAACACAAAAACGACTCCGGAGAGCAAAACTATCAGCTGTTGTCATAGCACTACAATGACATGCCTGAAGGCATACATATAACTGATCTAGGTTATAGGCCTACCTGTACGGCCTTTGTCGTGATCGCGATATGTGATCTTAATATGCATGTTCACATGCATAAACAGCAATCAACTACATGTAAACCGCATGATGCACTTAATAAGCATTGAGAAAAACCTTCTGATGCGAGGGATGCACATATATTTCCCAGATAGCTACAACACGCTTTTACCTCAACGCCAGAGTATGCTGACGTGCGCCTGCGTAGTCCACGTGTGATACTTCTGTTTTAGAAATTAGTAAATTATCTGCTTATATCAAAACTGATATATTTTTCCGATTGGTCATATGTTTCTGAACGCGGAGCTGGAAATAAATGAGACCCAGGAAAAAAACGTAGATCTTGCCCTTTAAGTAAATTACTTAAGGCGCTAATTACTCGCACAAGATGAATAATGAGGGTTTCTCGAAGGGATTTAACTCATACATTTCCGCTTATAGTGAGCTAGGTCAAATTAGGCGCAGCCATGTACTCCTCAAAACAATCTGCAATAATAGTCGTTCTTCTGCTCCATCAGACATGCTCATACCTAGGTGTAGTAGCATTAAAATTCTATAAACGTACAATTTTCACAGTGGAGAAATACATGTAAGATGCATTGCAGCAGCGTGTATAATAGCTATGGAATTCGAGACACGAAGCATTTGTTTTTGAACTACTTGTTTCCTTTAGATATAAATTCTTACCACTTAGAAATACACCTGCTTCAATTGACCACCACTCCATAGCCAGCATACCGAGTCCTCCCAGAGCAAGCTGCGTGTATTGGCCCCACTGACTGAAGGCTTGCCATGACCAACCTGGAACACGTGAAGATCAGTTGACAAAATGCCACAAGCAACATTACAACCTAGTTTACAGAAATGGACAAATACTCTAAAACTATACAGATATTAATTTATGTTTCTGTGTTTATATTTTTATTCGTGTACATTGATTATTTATGTCATTGTTGTACTCAAGAACATTTCACTTAAACGCTGGTGGATCCGTTGAAGGTATCACTTGTGTGGGGTGGGTGGATGGTTACTATCAATACATTCCTAGTATCTGTATTATACTTAATAGGAAAATGTGAAGCTGTTTTCATCAGGCAACGTTTGCATTCATTTTAAAATCGATTTAAGGGAGTAAATTTCTCACCATACCACGTTTCTTTATACATCCCGCTTAATTTGACGTATGAGAAACAAATGAGCGCGATGAAGAAGAAGGACAGTGTTTGTGCCATAGCAGAGCCCCTGCAGGAAAGAAAATGCTTTCCAGAATAATTCGCTTTAAATTCCCTCTGGTCTGGAGGACTTGGCACTTCTAAACTTCGAAGCATGTATTCCATCCGACACCAAGCAAAAATCGGCACACCCGATTAAACATAAATGAAATATGGACGTTTGATGCAGTCAGTGATTGATGCATATATATACATATATGTATATATATATATCTACATGTACATATATATATATCAGGCGTTAAAATGGCATCTTGCAAAATATTTCCACGGAATACACGGAAAAAAAGGAACAAATTATAAATATGCAATCGCTGACTCTTTTCAAGATTTACAGTCCATCGGACAAAATCTTTCTTTGTCATTTTGCAATATGCAGAAGCTGACTATTTTCAAGACTTGGAGTCAATTGGACAAAATCGTTTTTGGCCATTTTGCATTAAATCCGTGATGAATTTCGGATGTTTTTTGATATATGTACCAGGAAACTCTTCGCGGGTATGGACAAATCTTAATGAGGCTAAGGCACAGGAATATTAGATGACGGGTTCTTCTGAGTGGCATAACGATAGACATTTACCCCCTACCCAACGACCAGATCACCTACTCCCCCAGCCTGAAAAGATGCCTTTTCACCCAAGCCAATACAACGTCCTTGTTGGAAATCTAGGTCAAGAGTTAATCTGTCACTTCGGTATGTGGTACAGAGGACCACGCGACAATAGTATGCATTCCATGCTCCCAATATGCTAACTAAAATCGCCGAACATTTTAACAGTAGCTAATATGTGATCGGAGCTATTTGGCATAAAGGACAAATTGAATATATTCTCTAATTATTACTATCACACGCGACAGTACTAAAAGGGTGATGGCTACAAGTAGCAAAAAATGTTGTCTACTTTGTCGAAGATAATTCTCGCGATAGTTTTCGATATATCCTGTATACCTACTTTGTTCCTAGGTTTAAAACATAGACACCAAGATATTGTAAGATAGCATTGCACACATTTCCCAGAAGACCAATAACCACAGGCGCATGAAGGGCATTCTGAGAACAAAAAAGGATGAAGTCAGTTACTAATCAGGGTACACTGTACTTGTAAGACGTAAGAATAAAGGACACAGGTGACTTCCAGTTTTCTAACTGACTGCACTTCATTTGAATGAATATATTCACTTGTAGACAAAGCTAAAATGCTGCCAGGGAAGTGCTTTCTCTTATAATCTGTGTCCTGGTTATAGTAGTTCTATTGTTAAAAGGTGCCATATTGACAAGATAATCAAGAGTCTTCTGTATGCTGATGATGTGCGAAGGAGTGGGAAATGTTTAATCGAAAGTTGCAGGCACAAGTTGTTTACTGTCATGATTCGTTAATTTCTAAACTACAGTCGTGAACACCCATGGGCAATTTGAATCTCGCTGATAAGTTTCCCATGTTTAAACTGTCTGAATGATTAATTGATTGAATGACTGATTCATTGTTCATGGATTGATTGTCTTGATTGGTCAATTTCTTGATTGAAATCTCTAAAGCTGTAGTAATACTGTTACGACCTGTTTAGCACGATTTTACCATTGCCGACATTAGCTACAAAGATGACGATCAACAGAGTACACATCTAGGACAAACTCACCTGATTCTGCATGTATTTCGTGGAAAGGATTTCCATGAAAGCAAACTGAAATACAGAGCATACAAGCATTCAACATACCTGACCACGTTCAACTGAGTGCCAAAAATACATGAACATAACCATCTGTGCTGAGAAGTCTGTTCTATGGCGAGCACGCCATCGTATTTCTTTTAATAACTGAATATCCAGTTTTTTACAGACTTCTGACAATTCGCTTCAGTGGAAATATCTGATACACACAGTTTTTGAGATGATCACAATGGGAATTCCCCGGTGCACAGTTTTAGGCACCCTTCTTTGCCATGAATGTGCTTACCAATATCCTCGCTATGCCGAACATAATGATCGCTTGTATATGAAAATATGTCATTCTCTTCATTGGAGGAATTTTGGTATAGCTCTCTTACAAATGAAGTGCGTGCACATATGCAAACCAAAAGAAGGAACATTTCAGAAAGTTTCCCAATCCAAACGACATGGCTGAGTGTCGCCATTCACCACTGTGGAGAATCCTGTCACAGTATATCATGCAGGTTTACTTCTTACCTATTTGACAGTTGCAACTCAATACTTAATGCATATATTTATTTACTTGATTGCTGTTTTACAGAGGTACATGTGTGTCTTATCCTCGTCTACAGGAGTCCTTGCTAGAATTGGATTGCTGTGCTATTCTCAAATTGCTCACTCACCAACAAACCGGGTAAATAAACCAGGATATATTCACCAGCAATCCTGAAAGAGAGCGAATGAATAATTCGTGAAAACATGCTAAGTAACTGGGAAATAGACAAAGGCTGACTAGTAAAACCATGCGAAGCCAGTGGAAGAGCAGAAAATATTTGGCTTAAACTTACATGTTAAAGATAACACCAACAACAGTAAAACTGGAGCAACGAGGACAGTAGGCAGTTGGCATATGGTCCTTGTAATCGATGAAATCTAACCACTTGTCGGTCTAAATGAGCTAGGATGTCCATGTAAATGCGTACATATTTGTAACTTACGCAGCTCCTAATACCATGACATCAGCGGAATTCGTTTTAAAAGGCATGGATAATAGTTATTGAACGTCACTTGTGCAGAATTAAGGCAGTAGCAATGAAACTCGAAGAATGAATTACTGGTAACGCACATACGGAAGATAACGGTGTGAATTGTTGAGATAATGGGGGACCCGTTCCCGTCAAAGGTACGTCCGGTCAAAGCTGTGTAGTCTATCGTTCATTCCTGCATTTTCAATGACGTTTTGTGGGCAAACTGGTAACGTATCCCTGGCGCAGCGCCAGAGGGCAACGGTCAAGTCAGCTTGGAACCAAATTGCTATTGAGCGGGAAAAGGCATCCCATTGTATGACCGTCTTACAGATAAACAAACACTATTCCAGTGTAAAGTTTTGGCCAGCATGCGTCCTACATGATGATACATTGTATCACGGATTTGTGTTCATTAAGAATGCTTAATGACAGCGGAAAGATGTTTTAGTCTTGTACTTTACTGAAAAGCTACCATTCCAGTAATGGCGTGCATAACTGTAAAAGAAAAGTTATCAAACGCTTTGTAGTAACACAATCAGATATGGCAATTTCATATACACAGCAGTTAAGATACATGTACATGTAATAGAGACATCTGTTGTAGATATAGATACATTTGTTTTATTTTTTCAAATATTTTTCAATTCGAAATAAAGCATCAATCAGTAGATTTTTTCTCTGTAGATGACGGATAAGAGACTGTTAACATGCTGCAGAATGTTACAGAGCTTAACACCCTTGACACAGCTGATGTCCATGACGTTTGTACATTGTACCTCGTGGAGCAGGTCATAACACAATACAGGTATCTTGATACCTCTGCACTCTGGCCTAGACTGACGAGGATGACTTCTACATTCAGGAAGTAACTCCAGCAAATCAACCATGCCATCACCATGATTATAAACGCTGAAGTAAAGAAAACAAATAGGCGCGTATTGCTTTGTAATATATGACATAGAAAAAAATCCTTCAAAGACGTTGTCTTATTGAATAATGCTTGGGCCTGATGACAACCCATGCTATAAACTGTAGAACAACCTGCGGATGGTCGTGGGTTTCTACCCGGCTCTGCCCCGTTTCCTCCCACCATAATGCTGGCTGCCGTCGTACACGTATCGATGAAATATTCTTTAGTCCGACGTGAAACAACAGTTAAATAAATAAACCAAATACAAACTATAGGAAAATTAGCGGAATTTAACAAAATTACTGTTAATCATTTTTGTTGTAATTTGTACATACGGGATTTTAATTTCTAGCTTTAATTAACCTTTTCTCACATTTTCTAGTTTATTACTTACCTCTTTGCAGATATGTTCCCATCATATGTTTGTAAGGACTACCAAAGGCCTATTCTTACCAAAAAAACAAAAAACAAAACATAACTGCGTGAAAATCAGAAAGCATGAAACCGATTGTCATATTTGGATCACAAGAGAGAAATAGTTCAGACCATTCCATTGCGAGGCTGAGCTAGAATCCCCTGATGTTTGAACAGAAGGCAGCATTGTATGCATTACATTTTGCAATACCGTATTTCCACATCAATGGATCAATGTTTTCTGTCCGTTTATATTTACATTTGGGTAAAACCAATATACATTTGATCTAGAATTTGTAGATGCCTTTTACCCTTCTAACAGTACGAGCAACCTTGCTGACAGTAAGTGGTATATGCATATATACACGTCAGATGTGTAAAAATTGGTAAAATACGTTAAACCATTAAATATAGTGAGACACAATCACCCGCGTTAATGGAATAGACGCCAGTTCGATGGAAGAGATAGTGGTCGGTTGAACAATATAAGGAGTGTGAGTATATACTGCACTCTTAAGCAGAATTATTTTGTGGAAATAATGTTTTTTTTTCATCGATATTAAGTAACACCGAAGGCACGTTAGGGATGTAACATCTGGCCACCTCTCTCACCGTCAAATCAAGCAGCTTACAACATGGTGATAGTGTTACTCCTCGAACACTCGGGCATATTTCAACGTTTGTCAAGTCATATCATTCACAAAAGTATGCCGGGTCAGAAAAACCATGCTGGTCAAAAACACACGAGAGTACCGGCTGTTTCTTCCTAAAGGCCACACGTGGGAAAATCTGCCCCAACATGAGGATGGTCGTGGATTTCACCCAGGCTCTGCCTGGTTTTTCCGCCGTTGTATAAGTGAAATATTCTTCAGCACGGCGTAAAACACCAAACAAATAAATAAAATAAACAAACATTTCCACAGGTAGTGTTTTTTAAGGCCCAATACTGCGGCTGCCCAAAGTAAAGAAGGGCAGGACTTCAATACCTACCTGAGGAAAAAATGTATCACACGCCGAAGCAATTCCATGGCCAACAGATATCCCCAAAATATTGAGTAGCTGACGGATAGGTAGAAACAAGGAAGCATGTAAGATGCGCACAGAATATCCTGCTAAACGCAACCTTAAACTTGCGGCAACGTAAGTCACATGCATTGTACTATGCAGTTCAGATTCTATGCATTTATACATTATATACATGTACCAGAGAAATGTGTACCAACAATTAGTTTCAGTTCATGCAACATAACTAAGCTCTGATTTATAACGTATATTCGAGTATCACCGCGTGCGGAGCATTTGGTTAAAATGGCAATTTCGGTTGAGTAGAGCGTTATACATAAACTGATGAACTGTTGACCAAGAGAGAAAGCCCAACCTTATCTGATTAAATTGTGGGTTATTATAGAAAATGCAGAATACGTTTCTCAAGGTGATTATTTCTTACGCCTTCCACAGGGTTTCTTGTGTCAAGGTGAAATGACACCTTTCAGCATAACATTTTACTTATGCATGTTTGTCTCAGGGGTGGTCAAAGCTGTGGTTTAACTACTGCTCTCCATGAACCGATATAATAAGGCTACACTCTCTGAGGTTAAATTTTTGCAAACCCGCCCTTATTCCCCGAGGTACACAGGTGTCATCCATATACATGAATGTGTGACTAAATATCATTTAATGCTGTGCTATCGCTTTCCCAAATTTTATGTAGGCATCAAAGAGATATTAGTATACCAGCTGCCAGATCTGGGCCAATTATCCAGATATCAATATCCAAACTGACCTTGTACAAAAGCCACCAAAGAATTTAAAATATGGATATAAAAGATAAAATGTGGATTTTTTTTTTTGGCAGAGATGAGCGGTCATCAATCATTAATCATGGCGGACAGGCATAAAGAATGTTTCAGTCGGGTATATAATAACAATAAAAATAATAATAATAAAAGATAACTTCGTGATTGGCCCGATCGTAAGCGTGTAGTGAATCATGTTCGAGTCACAACTGACAAAAGATGACCACAGAATTTCCCGAGATGGCAATGTTAGCGCTGCCCAGCTCTTCACGGCTAAGATAACCACAGAATTTAACGAGATGGTCATGGCGGCCCGGCCAGCACTACACAATATTGCCCATGGCCACGGTGGTCCCGAACAGCTTTACACGTCTAAGATGACCACAGAACTCACAGACATGGCCATAACTGCCCTTCCCAGCACGACACGGCTAAGAACATCGAATTTAACGGACGGGCATGGCGCCTGGACCAACTCTACAAGGCTAAGATGACCACATATCTTACCGAGATGGCCATAGCGGCGCCGCCCAGGTCTACAAGGCTAAGATGACCACAGAACATCAAACTGATCGGTCCGATTGAGTTCACTAACATCGTTGTCGACACCTGGCGACATACGTTTATTACACATATTAAGATTACTTACATTGGATTTATTACCCATAAGCATGCTGAAATCAATCTAATTAATATTTTTGTTGTCACAAAAATCACTTTTTGTAAAGATCATTCATATGAAGCAAAACGTTTAAACTAAAACAGCCACGTGGAATTAATGAAGTAATGCACGTGGCTGGGTAAATATACCTTGGTACTAGTGAAGCGATCATTCTCTATCCTCTCACTTCGAAATTTCAAAATTTGCTATTCCACTCAATTAAAAGAATAATTCCAATCGCAAATTTCTTGATAGAATGTATCAGTTACATTATTTTATGTTTCTTTTTTACATCATGTGTCATAAAGAATTATAAAGATTGAAAGTATTCTTTAACTTGATTCAGATTTTTGCCAAATGCGTTGCCCCTCAAACACTTACCGTAGGCCAAGCTATTTGCAAGGCATGTTTAAATTCCCTTTTGAACCCGGGTGGAAATAGCATGCTATGGAGCCAGTTTAGACGTGAGCTGTTTTCATCTAAAGAATATAAAAAGGTAGATCAGCAAAGTTTCCAATTACTATACCGCTGAATAATTACAGCAATGCTAAAATAAGACTACTCCTTACGAGTACAATGCTGCAACGACAATCATCTT
Source organism: Acanthopleura granulata (assembly GCA_016165875.1). Taxonomy (NCBI): domain Eukaryota; kingdom Metazoa; phylum Mollusca; class Polyplacophora; order Chitonida; family Chitonidae; genus Acanthopleura; species Acanthopleura granulata. Next base: position 3,659,224 of record JABBOT010000028.1, read on the forward strand.
GAATAAGATCAGCTGACTTTTGTTTCTCAAGTTTGTGCAGTTTCAAACATACTTGTGTTTATAGCTGAAAAGGAATCAAACAATTTTATTATTTCCCCATTCCATGGAGAGATTTTACTGAAGTCCTGCGTTTCAAAACAATTTGGTTATATTTTACAGCGGGATAAAATTTTTAACTTGCGGGAGGATGGGTTCACTCAAGTGAAAGGGATGTTGCTCTTGGAAGAACAATTCCACCACAAATAAGGATCTCCTCTGGTAAAGAATCCAAAAATTGCAATCTGTCCCTGCTTTGTAGAAATCTTCTCTGAACGTTTCTTTCTCCACATAATTCACAACTCCAGTTTTACAACAGAATAACCTTTCATTCCGAGCAAACGGGTTCACTGAAATGTGACAAGTCATGGAAGTGTAACAAGGATGATGATGTTGAAAAAAAAAAAAAAAAACTCTTCCGCCACCACTGACCTCTTTCTATAGATCCATAGGTTTTGCAGGCCTCTCTGTCCATTGTGTACGTTTTCATTGAACTGTGATCTTGTCGATAGGCCGTATTTGTCGAGATGTCATGCGAACCAAGACAGTCAAATAGATTATCGTAGGCTTGAAGTGCTTCTACCGCTAACCAGAGATATTTCTGCATGTATTATACCAACTGTTGAATTCATTCTGCGTCTAATTTAAACTGAATCTAGAGAAGACAAAAAAAAACCACCAGAAGGCAATTGAAAAAAGACAGTCCTGATAAAACTGGTAACATAAAAAGCACAACACGCCACATTAAAATTTAAGTTTTTCCAGAACAATTTTATAAATCGTGCAATAAAATCGGACCAAGTAAGAGAAGTAATTACTCCTCAGCACGATTAATTGGAGTTATTTTTTTATGGACGGCCGCGTTTCCAAATTAGCCAGAACGTATGACGAAGAGCACTAAAATAGCGTTTGAGCGACAGCAGGTCAGACCTGGTGTTGCTATATAAACACACTGTAAAACAGCTCTCTCAGGTGAAGGATTTAATGCAGGTGGAACGTTACTGTTGTACAATGCCCTCAGTAAAATGCTACATTATTTTTTCTTTCTGTCAGACAGATGCCAGCTGCAGATCTATATCGGTCAGCGCAAAACATAATACAGTAGTCCATATCGTCAAAAGAGCCAGTCCGATCAACAAATGGTTGGTACATGTATTTACAGTCGTCTATGCTTTGTGTTTAGCTTCCTTTGATTCTAGTTTACCATAGCTTTCAACAGGATTTCTGTCATTTCACCGCGGTGCCCCATTGGTTCGCCCTGCCAAAGACACCATGCCCATTACATTGGCACCGATCTGAGCAGTTTTTGACACATTCCTGCTATGCCGAGTGAAAAGAGAGTACATGTAGCAGCTAGATTAACACTAATCTTCTTAAATTTGACAGGACTTGGAATTGAGCCACGTATAACGTTTATGAGGGAGACGCTGTACCCACTATATTAGGTGTTACTCACATGTTAAAATGTACATATATATGTGTGGAAGAGAACGCCCAATATTTGGTACGATAATAACTAGTGCGCTTTAGGACGTAGTTACGATGTATATATGCGATACAAATCAGTGCTCATTTTTTGTGTTTTGTATATACTGTATATTCAAGATGTAAGAGTATTACCATCGGAGAGGAAAAAGAATAAACAAATGACTTGTTCAACTCTCAGACAGAGATAGGCCTTACACGAGATCAAACACGAAGACGCTGGACTAAGCTCAATACGTATATTCGAACAAAATGGACAAACAGTACAACTGACAATAATGTACCAAACAATACAGATAATCACAAAAATGTATACTTTCTTACTGGTGACAGCGTTCAAATCCGGATAGAATATTCCGGCTCCCAAACTCAAGTCATTCCACGCAAATATAGAATCCGCAATTCTTGGGAATTCTCAAATTGAAGGATGACAGTTCTATAAGTGACAAGCAGCAGATGACGCGGTACGCCTGCCATGTAACTTTCCTGGGCAGACGGGTTGACAATAGCGTCCGTGCTGCCGAGCAGGCAATGTGTGTTTCACTCCTGGGAAATACACACAAAATCACTTTCGGGTTAAACCGGGATAAAATGTAGGCAATCGCACAAAGAGACAATGATCGATATAAGCTCCAACAGAAAGTCTTAACTCAAATAGTAAGTGGCGAAACACAAGCTCACAAAGTGCTAGGTACAGAAAAATGGGGTACAAAATGACATATTTGAAATGGCCCGAAAGCCGATATCTCCGAATGCCACAACATCCGTCTCAGTGAACGAGGCTAATTGTGAGTGCTCTCACCAGTGAGCTTGGGTAAAGGACTGAGAGGTTTACAACTTCGTCGCTCATATTTTACATACTGAAGTAAAGAAAATTCTGGATGGTTTGTTCCTAAATATCTTTACAATATGGGTACAGCTTTCCAGAATGTATGCTTTATGTACAATGACACGAAACTCATAAACGACAGAATACCAGTGCAGGCTATCACCTTCACGGAGAAAAGTGTAGGTCAGACACTGGCCCGGTTAGCGCAAAAAAACAAAGAATAAAACTATAGTATAGTATCTTAATTAGGGGGTTCGTAATAAACAGCAATTTGAAAGACTGAAGGTGCTGATAAATACTTAGTTTGAAAACAACAATTCATGGCCTGAAAATCATTTTATGCATTACTTAGTGCCGACCAGGCCTGTGAAACGTGTCACTGCAGAGAACCAGATCTGGCTGTTTTAAAATGTAAACAGGGGACTTGAATGTTTATTATTTATTGCTTTGAGTGATATTTTCACGCCGTACTAAGAATATTTCACTTACATGAAGGCGGCCAGCAGAATGGTGGGAGAGGAAGCCAGAGTGAGCTGGATCTGACTCACAGCTACCACAGTAGTGACCGTTAAATAACCTGCATAACAGACAGACACCCTAAGAGAGGGAACTGTGATGTCTGACACACTAGGGAACACTCTCTGATCACAAAATCATTTGACTTATGGCTGATTCGACCTCCTCATAACACCGTGTACGGCACTGGCTTTAAAAGATTATTGTTAAAACTGTGTTTCTGAGGATTTCAGCCTTTAAGAATGCAGACGAATACAGGGTTGAAGTCACAGTCCGGCTACGTGAAGCCCGTGAGCTTGCCAAAGGTAACGTCGAACTGGCTCAACAGAAGCAGAAAAGCTACCTTGATGATCTGTCTCATGAACCTCGGTTCAGTGAGGGCGATAATGTTTTGATGTATAGTCCCAAGCCTTCACCGGGACGATGTAAGAAATTCCTCCATCCATGGACAGGGCTGTACAGAATTCTCGTGAAGGTTTCACCGGTGAACTTTGAAGTTGGCCCTCCAGAAGCAAAGACATAGAATCACAGGGTGATTGTGCATTCCAATAAGCTAAAGCTTTTTGATGACCCGATTCAGAGGCCAAACGATGATGTAAATTAGGCAGAAGAGGATGGTCCTGTGGACCGCCCATATTGGCGACTGTATATATGGGTGAAGTCTGACAGTGTGTTTTCCATGATATAGGTAGTGTAAAGTTTCTGAGATATGTTAAGAGTTGTTCCCAGTGGTCACAAACTGGAGAAGTGGAGATGCCGGCGAGTGATCCCCGTCTAAACCTTTCTGAGTATGACGACTCAGGTTTACAGGAGAGTGTCGCCATGTAAACTGTCATAGTGAAATACAGAATGTTGCAAGAGAATATAGTGTGTTGTTCGACTTATTTCTAGTTGTATAGCCATCATACGGTCATTTTTATCGCTGGAGGAAACGTAGTGAGGACCCGGTTTAAACCACTGCCCATTGATATTTATTTCATTTGATTTTTGTTTTACACCGTGCTCAAGAATATTTCGCTTATACGACGGCTGTCAGCATTATTGTGAGAGGAAACCTGGGAGAGCCCGGCGGAAACCCACGGCCATCCGCAGGTTGCTGGCAGACATTCCCACGTATGGCCGGAGAGGAAGCCAGCATGGGCTGGGCTTGAACTCACGGCGACCGCATTGGTGGGAGGTTAGGGTCCTTGTGCTGCGTTAGTGCGCTAACCCACTGAGCCACGGAGGCTCCCTAGCCGTTTATAACGTACTGGCAAACTTTCCCACAAATGAGTTCCAGTTGTTCCCACAGATAGACAATATACAAAGCAAGCGGCCATAGAAGCATCATGTACGTGTACACAAGCAGCGAGAGCAGAGAAATAAACAAATATACGGCATAAACTTTGCTACAGTGTTTTTATTCGCTGAAAAATATTTAAATAAATGTACAAAGTTTGTAAAAGTGCTCTTGTCGTGCAACAGCCACTCGTAAATTCGTGTTATAAAATCAGACGTCTGACTTAATGTACGTCAAGCTATGTTTTCAAACATCGAAGTAATTTCCAAGTACCCGACAAACCCCTAACCCTAATATCGCGAATATAATTTTCCTACACTATGGCCCGTAGGTGCGCCAGGGGCAAATAAACAACAATTGTATGAATTTCATGTCCATCACCTTTACCCTGTCAGAAGAACGTTGTCATCCTCCCCTAAATAATGTTGGCCAAACCAAATTTGCCCTCGAGAGATGAATGCATTAAAGCATATTTATATTCGGACACACTTTCACATGTAAATCGCATTTTAGCGAGAAATCCTACAGGTAAGACTAAGATAGCTTTAACACCCACATGGCGCTCTGATATTCGCCATAAAATGGAGATGTCCACCTGGGCAGGATTGTAACGTGTGCTGGTGTTTTCGCCAATCAGAAATTCCCATTCATTTCAAAGTTGGAACACGTGTATGAGTTGGACGCTGCGCGAAGCAAAAATCAGTTCTAGTTGCTTTATTTTTATTACATGGATCAAAAAAATATAATGAAGATTTCTCATTTGTCCAAACGTGAGGATGACTGGAGTTTTTCGGAGTCCTGCTTTCCACCTACGTCAATATCATTTCTTGGTGATCGTATGCCTTGCAACAATATGGCTATAATATTGCCGACATGCTGTTAAACCATATTTATTTGATTTGATTTATTTCTTGGGTGTTTTACGCCATACAGAATAACATTTTACTTAGAAGAAGGCGGCCAGCATTATGGTGAGAGAAGAAACCAGGCAAAACTCGGGAAAAACCCACCACCATCCGCAGGTTGCTTTCAGACCTTCACATGTAAGCTTTCATCTTTATTGTATATGTGAACAATATATTGGGTATGATGTCAAAAAAGGGTTCGGAAAAAAATCCACATAGGACTGGAAAACTACGTGGTAATCTCACGAAAAGACGGTAACTGTAAAATTGCACCAGTGGAATAATACACAGTGTATTTTTTTCTGTGAGAAATTTTTGCTATTTGTTGGCATGCAAAAAATGTTAACACATATATGTTGGTAATATTTATCTCGCACTATTTATTTCTTCTGCTTTTAAAATGGGCTAAACTTAGGTGGATCACCTCCGAACCATTAAGAACTGTTCTGTATTCTGAAGATGTATATACTGTAACATTTGTCCAGTGTGACCGTCAAATACCGGTGGCGGGGCCGCAGGTTATGCCCAATGTTCCCGTCCACATCCAGGTCCGATGTATACTGCGTCGAGTAATTTGATGATTATGTTGTACAGAGATGTGGGGCCACTTTTGCTATCGGTAGGGAACACAAGAAATGAGAACAAATATGCTATACATTTTCTCATTTCTGCATTCCATTCTAAATCACAAACTCGGAGAGGGAGCCGTGGATTTGATCTCACTTCCATTTACACGTAAAAGGCCGGTGGGTTATAAAAGACTCCAGATTTCACCACTTGTATGGAAATGATGGCCCTTATGTTCATTGAAGTTAAGTATGACGTTTAGCCCCAAATAAAGCAAATCAAATATTCCATAAATTTTAACTCATGACAGTACCAAACGTATGTTGGTTCACTGAGGACAATCTAGTGTTCTCCAGCCAGTTATGCCAGCTATAATTGCATTAGGAATAACGCATCAGTACGGCGTAAAGCAGAAACCAAAGTAAAAATGAATCAATAAACAATAAGCAAACACACAAATAAACAAATAAACTAATAAATGTCAATGCATTGTCCTGCAGTTAATTAATGATCCTTGACGGTGACATGGAACATTGTCTTTCAAGAAGTTTGTAAATATAAGTAACAGGGGGAGTTTATTACACTCAACTTCTCTCGATCTTTCACGATATAAAAATATTCTAGGACTTAAAATAGATATCTACAAGCACAGCAACCGCAATCCTAAAAATTGTATCATCTCCTGATATTATAATGGCGTAGACTCATCCTTTGAATCAGATCGATTTCTTCGTTGCGCCCTAACCGCATCTGCAATCCTTTAAATACATAAAGACCTTTTACAGCTTACCTGTTGTCTGGCTACGTTACTAGGATTTATTTATTTACTGATTTAACTGGGGTTTTTCAATATACGGTTACTTATGTAAACGGCGGGAGCCAGCATTATGGTGAGAGGAGGGCGGAGAGAGCCCGAGGCAAACCCACGACCATCCTCAGGTTGCTGGCGGACCTTCCCACATAGGACCACAGAACAGGCTCCCGGTTTTTAAAAAGGGTGTGGTAGGAGGGAAGGTGGTGGATATTGTTAGATGGTTGAATGAAGGTCACATCGTGACCTTGTTATATGACCTGTTATGACAGCTATGAAAAAGAAGGATTACAGCTGGACTTTTATTCGCCGCATCTACAACAACCAAAAAAGTGACCAAGCTCATCGTTACTTCGAGGACGTCTTCCAGTCTAGAAGACCATCAGAGACAAGGAATAAAAACGTGAGCCCTTACAAAGATGAGGCCCTTGACTGGCCTCAGCCAAAAAACTACTGTTGTTTGTGGGGGCAAAACACTTGTCTGTTTGACATCAATGGAAATGCTCTACATACCTGGAATTGACATCCTTCAGTTAATCAGTTACCAAGATCAGTGCCGACTTATGTTAATGGGAACTTAACATTTTGGGAAGGTAACACATGTGACTAATCTCAACCCACCATTACTTGAGATGTCAAAGAAACGGGTTTAAGGTTGTAATGTTTGATTTTATGGTGTTCAGATTATGATAAAATTCGAACAAATTTGCTCTGACAAAAATTTGGATAAAATTTACTTTTACCATATTCTGGCGACCATTAAAATGCGAACATAATGGCTCTGGTCGTTTTGCTTTTATAATGGTCACTTTCACCCTATTCTGGTGACCCAAAAATTTGACCCTAAATAATCTGGTCTCTTTGACCCCTTAATTTTTGGTAGCCAATTTTTTGGTTCGGACGCGTGTGTACCCAAGTTTGTTTGACCATACGTTTTTGAGAAGGATCGACTAGATCCTTCTAGCAGTGAATGACAAACTATGCTTGGGAATGGCAAAATGGAAACCTAGGGAATATCAGTAAGGAAGGCCGTCGCTTTAGGGTCTATCGTGACATTTGTTACGAGGCACATGTCGTGATTACATGTGTCCGGGTTAGGAACCGCGTAAGTTTAAGGCCCACACAAGGTGATTAAATTCACGGTCGGGTTTAAGTTCGTTTGGCGTGGCTGATTGTCCAGATGGGACAATGCTACATCATGGCCCAAGCTGAAATTCCCACAGATGTGTCAGAGATGGTTCTCGCCGTTGGTCCCCATTAATGTTACCCAAAAGAGGAAAGAGAGCACCTCCAGACGATACATTAAGTGAGATAACGCAGGCTTCAAAATTTACGACCGGTGATTTAGAAACAAAAGACTTACTTTTTCACTGCTATATAAGCGAATCCCCCAGTTTCAATAAAAGAGAAGCAGAAGTCTTTGGCCACTCACACGCTACGTTACTGTGCTTCCTGATACCCCCGATCTAAGACTATAACTTCTCTCCTTTGGAGATACCCTCTGCTTTCGGACTTTACCAAATTGAACTGGGATTGACTTGTTTTGGCTGGCGTTCGCTCTCTCTCCACTTTGAACCCGGGACAGCGGCATATAGTAAGTATAAGTAGTAAGTATATATTAAAGAACTCTTTTCTTGTTATTAAACCCCTTGTCGTTGTGGTCACTTTGTCCACAGGTTTATCTATAAAACTATATAGTTTTATAAAGGTTACGGGTATAGTTAGTGGCAACCTCAGCGCACAGTTTCCACTCTGCACGTTGTGTTACCTAGTTGTGTCTGACAAGACTATATAGGCTCCATCGTGAGGGTTTCCCTAAAACGCTTCCACTCAAAACGCTTCCTGTACAAACTCTGCGCTCGGATCAAGTAGCCACACAAACCCTTACCCCGTATCACATTACTGAGTTGGCGAGAAATACTGTGAGTCTATCGGAGACATTAAGTGACATGGGCTGCTTAAGATTTATCCCACAGTACATACGAGTTTCAAGATGTGCATACGTGTATGAGTTATGTATGAGTCACTCAGTTGAGGTACGGTGGTGAGGTACGAATTATGTCCCATTATTGAACATTTAGGGGGCCTTCAGAGTATTTTGGGGGGGGGGGGGCTTATGGAGTGTGAAACTGGCGAACGTTTAATTTACCGCCTGGGTTACATCGGGTCTAAGCTGTGCAGTCTATTGTTCCTTTCTGCCATGGGTAACAAGTTCTGTGAGACAAACTGGTAACGTATTACTCGAACGTTGCATGATAACCGTTACCAGTTCAGCCTGCACCCGAGGCTATAATCCCGAAGTGTTTAACATCTTATGCATTCAACTGTTTATGAGTTAAACATGGACATATACAGCGTATATCCAATCATTTAGTCATGCATAGGCATTACTGAATCTACACTGCATATAGTAGTTACTCTTCATCAAGCATTTCCCCTTACACGATGTGTCTGAAATCAGTATTTGAGGAAACATATTTTACATACATAAGCAAAAATATAACTGAAACTCCAAATGGATACTCCCTTTATCTTACATTTTCGGTGCTAAAATAGACAATTTCATTTCAGCTAACCTGAAATACTGCCCGCCATAACACGGAAAATATTTATCATTGATTTAACATATAACTTTCGAAATAATGGAGGTGACTTTTCGTTACCTCATTTTCAGATTAGATATAAACTCATTAGTATTTAAGGCTTATGTAATACGCACGTGAATGCCTAATGATACAAATTTACTCAACTAGGCCTGCTACATTACATTTAATATTTTAATTCACAACAATTAAAGTATCAAACACTGTGAGTAAGCGAACCATAAGTTGACATGTAGTTGTGTGCTACTGAATACCATCGCCAAGTAAAGACCATTTTTGGTTATTACTTCCCCTATGAGTAAGTTTGTTTAATGTCAGTAAAGGCCATAAATGGATAATTGCCAGTTAAAGAGGTTAAATCTACGGTCGCAATATGAGCGGAATTCGTGAACGATAACGTTTTCCGAGGGTTGCATTCACCCACAGGAAGTTCGGAGCAAGGATCCGGTTTCCTAAGTAAATTTATTTCTTGAATAAACTGATCGTCATTTTGTTTAGCAATAGATCATCAGATAATACCATTAGTAATCAACATGCAATTAGAAAATTACGAAGAAATTACACCCTGTGATGTTGCTTTTATTTTTGTGTTGAGGTGAATGAAGACACCTATTGGGTGATACAGTGGCCAGATTACGATGCTAGGCAAAGCAACTAGCCCTCACAAATGCAATACATGTAATCAAGTTACCGTGCCCGACACTCTTAACGATCTCACTCCACACGTACATCTTTTCTCTTACATCTCTGTAATTACAGTCTCTGTGGTCAAACAACAGTTTATTCCTCTCCACTTCATGAATCACCAATCCAGTGCGATTTGTACTTGTCGCCATGTTTAAGTGTTAAACGATGCTGGTTGGTCAATACTAAAATCCGTCGCCATTTTTCTGCCCGGAAGGGAAAGATGGGTCCACAAGCCATCTGTGCGAATCTGTGGCCTGGCGCGTAATCGGTCCCGGTGTATGTAAACGGCTCTACCTTTTACTGCTGTACTCATTCACCACAAAATCAGAACAGAATTCGTTACCGTCCCCGGACAGAGTGTGAACGTAGATTAATGTACAGGTAGTTTGAAGTGTTCCTGTGAGGAAGTAAAACGTTAATCAAAAATAGTATTATTTTCCATTTTCGTCTAGAGACCAGATGACAGTGGGGACAACAAAAATCTTCCGTTGTGTCAACTGGTTGTGAAACATAAGCTTTAGCCCAATATTTCCAAGAATAGACTACACAGTTATAAAAGCCCATGGTTTATCACACTGATGTCGGTACTTCTAAGAGGATTTTACGACTTAGGTCGCTTTAGAGGTTAAACTCCCGTAACTAGAGAAATACGTGATCTGTGTGGTGTTCACATATTATTTCACAGGATGATAGTACATCTGTGAGGACATTGGGAAGACGATTCGAAAAATTATTTGATACTCAGTTCAATCCCCTGGTAATTTTCACTTAAAAAAAAAACAATAGATTGTCAACTAAATAATCGTTTTTAAAATCTGTAGTAATATTTGCTTATCGCAGGTAGCTGCACCTTTTGTTAGCATTTTTCACAAATATGAATAATTGTATTGAGTTGAAGGTCTCAGTTAACAGATGGTCCAGAAGAAATACTGATGATCACTGATAAGTCTGACGTCTTGTAGTGATGAGGGGGAAGAGTTCAGAAAGTAAATAACTTCCTGCGTTGAATGGGTAAAACCTGTACACGAATATTTTAGTTTATTCACCTGGATTTAACTAATCATTTCGATCTTGCTGCCTACACTGATAATAGACGGAGGAAAAGGCCATATCGCTCAGGTTCCTCACTGTATCAGATTGCCTGTTGTTTGAACTGTTCAGTTCCCCATTGTCTACATATGGTTTGGTATACCGACTTTGTGATATATGTAATCTGCCGATGATGGACCTGTAAACTTTCATGAATAAGGTTGTTTAAAAATAAAAAATAACTACGTCATATTGATAACCCCCTTGGGGGGGGGGGGTATTTTCGATTCTGTTTAAAGCAGACATATTTGTGATGTGTTTTAACCAGATGTAAAATACCAACAACGCATATTGCCTCTGAGGCAGTATTGTGCAATCCGTGCTCCAGCACTCTTCAATACGGAGGCAAATCTTGGACCCAATTGCTCGAATTCGGCATGTGTGACACACGATGGTGTAGTGAGACGCTACCACTCCGACCAAGCTGGAGGTGGGACGGAACCAGTCACTGTGAGCAGTCGCCCGAAGCAGCACCCGCTTTCATAAACTTCGAAATCATTTTTCTTTCTAGTGAAACACATCGCCGGATGACACTAAAAGCTAAAACTGAATGCCTCTTGACTTTGTTGTTCCTCTGTCTGATCTAAATGAACCCGTGGTCCTTAGGTATCCATTGGGCCCTGGAGGTGTCATGGCACGCTCCATTACCCAGCCATTATGGCCGATATTTTACAATGAAAACACCTAGCCACTTGTTGCCAGGCCTTCCAGCCACAAGTTTTGTAACAGTGTATCCATACGTACTAAGCAATTATTATCATAAGACCATTTTTCCAAGATGTGTAGTTTTATTTTCTGCACTGAGTAGTGCATGCCATTCCATAAACGCTGATATCAAATATTATGCTGCAGTTTGAAAAGATATAATTATTGTACTATGCCCTGTGTAAAACACGGGGCGAATACAAACAACTATCGGTATCCTGACTGGAAATTTGAAGTGAATGTGGCAAGTTGTGGAATCCTGTCCAAATTGCAGGTCGAATATAACAAATATCGTTTCCCTGTCCTCACAACCGAGAATAGAACCTTTAACGTCCGTCTGCATGTGAAATGATGTTTGACACACGCGGAAGACTTCGTCAGATACTCACCAAAGACTAGATTTCTCTGAGCACTGTGTCTTAACGAACGCAAATATCAGCCCGCCACCTTATACATGTACACGTATAAGTGAAAACGTTTTGGGTACGTCGTTAAACTCCAATCACTCAAATAAAATAAATATTACCAAGGAAAACAAACAACGAAGGTCAAGAAAAATAAAAGCATTGTGTAATTTTATGAAGCAATCTTAATGCGACTGTCTAGAAATATTGCACAATATTTCCAAAACAATTCTTATAAATGTCAAATGGTAGTGTACACCAATACAATTATTATACACAGTGATTAAGGGCAAATTGCATAGGTTTTTAATCCAAAACCGAGTACATACGACATGCAAAGTCTTTTTAAATGTTCTTTTCAAGCTGTAAATTTTAAAACTGTAAAGGCTTAAAAGTATATAGCGTAATATTTGCACAAAGGAACCTTCTACAAACTTACATAATAATAAAATAAAAACATTCACAACATTTGTTTTGTAAATATTGATAGCGGTGCAGGTCGTGTTTATATATATCATTACCGTTGTGTACCTTTAAAAGTAAAAAGTGAAGGCAATTAATTTCCACAAAGATATTTACTCAGCGCGCTGCACGGTATCACTTAGTCGTTAAACCATTTGGTTCTTGCGGACGACATCATAACTTTAATAACATTCAATTTCACACATACATTTAGCACTCGTACATGTCGGGTTATTCACTGGACCTGTCGAAGAGCGTGTAAGTGTAGCCTCAAGCAACTTATGTTAAAACCTTACTGTGCTGACACGTTTTTATTGAAGTCAACGACATTCATGTATGAGTGTCAAATCAATGTAATCATAGCCCTAAAGTAACCATCAAAGCAAACATTTACAAAAATGCGTTCTATATAATAATTAGGGATCTTGATTAGGTAACAAAATACTACCTCGAGAGGCCACAATTATTGCTGAAACCGTCTCTATACACAAATACATGGGATAAATGGTCAGCTGTATCTGTGTACACTGCAGGTAGCAGCATGTGCGGTAAAGTTAGCTTTATGATTATTCTGTGAAAATCTGCAACCAATGTTTCCAGCAAGTTGAAATCCAACTCTCCATATTCAACGACACACCACGGCAAGGGCAGGGTGAATATCCAGGCTCTTTAGACCATGTTCGCATAAGTGTGGGCCGTCTCCAGGTAACCCTTGGCCACTTGGTGCAGGAAATGGAACTGATCCTGTGAAGAAAACGTCAGGAGAAATTACAGGCAATGTCATATAAACCTGTTGACAAATAGCCCTATTAACTGACACACAAACAGGTAAGGGTGGGGCATTCTGTTCGTTAAACAAAATGTGGTATAGTCGGAATAAAAGGAAGAAAGCGCGAGCATCGCTTAGAGCGTATTGACAATATGGCAGCCACATTTCGTGACCCGATCTCGTAATAGGTGCAATGATCAAAACGAAATTCATGATAGCTTTCCCGACAGATGCATTTTCCAGTGACTTAGATAGCGCCGTGCGACAGTTTTTCATATGAAGTCTGTAAAGAAAGCTAACACATGCAAGCCATCTTTAAGCACAGTACATTTTCTCAAGTAGACTAGGACAGTTTCGGGTTTCCGCTTAAGAGTACAATACTCGGTGAACGTGGGATGGTCAGTCAGCAACCTGCAGATGGTCGTGTTTTTCTACCACGATAATTCTGGCTGTGGTCGTGTAAGTGAAAAATCGTCGACAACTGCGTAAATCACCATTAAAAATTAATACACAAACAGTACAATGCGTGCTCTGTACCAGGTCTGTTATGAGTTCTGGCCTATTGGCCCTCAGGTGTCTCACGGTGTGGACGATGTTAACTTCCTTGTCCGCTTTCAGTCTCTCAACCACAGAGGCGGCCGCACAATATATACCGCATTGCGTCACTCCGTCTCTGAATACCAGAACAATACGCCATTGTAAAGCATGAGGACGAAACATTCCATTCCCCTAAAAACCAAACATTTGGCTGCATTTAACTCCGTAAAAACAAATCTAGAAGGCAAGTAAAAGTATTTTCAGATACAGTTTTTAATTGCCTCTCTACTGATGCTTACTTCACCATTAATGTTCTCCCTTTAAACAACAACCACAACACGCACATAAATATGCAATGCCTGTGTAACTCCAACCTACCTACAATGCACCAGAACAGGTCGGTTTCCTGTTTTTTGCTGCCACTTGGTTGCTTCTTCTATGACGGCTAGCAATGGGGTTCTCGAGGAGGAGGCTAGTACACCGGACCAAAACTTACACCGGAATTGCTGGATAGGATGCGCCGCTTTCTGCAAGTATACAAAAATGTTGAAAGTCATCTTGCATTTTTTCAAGAAAGTCCAGCCAAAGTTTTCAAAATCAGCACGAGTCGAGATGACCAAACCACAAATGTGCCTAAATTTACCATCTGTGGCTTGCAAATAACAAACCATCTCAACCAGCCGGTGAGATTCTTTCTCACCCACTGTCTCAGTGGTCAAACGAGAGTGAAACTTAGTTTATTTATTTATTGATTGATCTTATTTCATTTGATTGAGGTTTCACGCCGCACTCGAGAATATTTCACTTATACGACGTTGACCAGCACTATGGATAAAGAAAGAAGATAAAGATTTTCATATGCTTATTGCAAACCGACAAGCTAATACTGCAAGTTTATTGGATTAGATCTTTTTTCCCGAATACCTCAGAGTGACGAACTCTCTGGCAGATGCTCGAATCAAGGTAACTTGTTTGTGCACACCTCGGTAATACACCGCGGTCAGCACATTCTTGGAGATTTAAAGAATGTCCTATTGGCATTATTTATTAATATAATCATGGAGAGTGTGAAAATGTTGCGATTTTTCACAATGCATCAAAGTGTAAATACCTTCTGTAATAATGTAAGTAAAAACCTTACCGTGTCCTTGTGAGTCAAATGGTAGGTCCACACAGCAAAACCCTTGTGCTCCGTTTTGTCCTTGACCTCCACTACAAAAGGGTCGAATGGCACTCCTTCTGATGGCCAGTATATTCCCACATCCTTAGAAAAACGTTTCTTTAACTCTTAACACATAATTAATATAAAGCCGAACTAAATCATCATTTATTCTCATCTTCGTAGTGCATATTAAACAAAAGATAAAATCCATTTAAATGCTTTAAATTGGTTATATCTCGCCTGATTTATCTTTCTGTGGGCGTTGGAATTTTAGACAGTCTTTTGTTCATACACGTCAGTTAAAAAACTATCCATTTTGTGTGCTGACGTAAATATTCGAAAACCAGCGATCTTCTGTATGTAAGCAATGTTCTGACATGTGCATGTGCGTAACACAAGGTCTTGTGTGACTCGTACATTGTTCCGTTACAAAACTAACCGTCTCATGTGACCTTAGAGAATCGACCATGACGATAACGCTTAAGCCGTGGTCATACACCAGGCGCCAGAAATCCAGGACTGTATTTGGGAGAGGAGTCTGGGTGATGATGAAGCCTCTCTGGGATTTAAACGTCTGTAACACAAGATGTACGTCATGATGAACAGATCACAAAAAATCAGTTTCATTCTTTTTAATTTATCGATACGTATTTAGTTGGAGGAGGGAAGGTAAGAACACGATGGGTTGATAAAATTGCAGCCATTGCCATGCACCATGCCTTAAAAATATCAAAATGATGTAAACAGAAAGTACTTTAAAAACAAAAGTGAAGGTGGTAAACAACGTTTACTTGTTCAAAGAAAGAAAATCCACTGACTATCTCAAGATACTTTACCAGGGCATTTCTTCCTAATAGGAGAAAAGTTGTCATGGCGACATGACTTACAGGTAAGTACACAGCATTGATGTAATTGTTCCCATTCGGTACAGGGGTAGACAGGTACGGCCTGCACGTGTCCGCTGTGATTAGAACAAAAACCCACATTACCCTCTCTTAAAAATCTGAATTTATACAACGCGTTCAATAAATAATTCTTACCACAGGAAATATTCTTATATTTGTAAACCTGTCAAAGCAACACGCAAGCCGCCCTCACACTTTGCAAATTCTGCAAGCGACTGGTAAAATTGGACCGATCAAACGAAAATTAAAAGATAAACATTATATAACATGTAGATTTCGACAAGTCGCACCGTGTAAAAGCCATGTGTGAAATGGTGTTTTCTTTTCGTTCAACAAGTTGAATTCGTCGGGGTGACACCACAAACTGCATCGTACGAACGCAGCTTAATAGGTCTATGTGTTTTGCTGAACACACTCTCGGTCACCTGTATATTGATTGCATCTGAACGAAGCATATGCGCAAAAACTGACCTGGAACTACGACACACAAGCCTCTGGACGATAGGCTTCTGGCCTTTGTCTGATCTAATCTGCCTTCCCACAGCCTGAGGCAGAGTGTAAAGGTATGAAGCTTGGTCACAACAAGTCACGATCATCCGTCACAATGGACATACCTGCCAGAATTCGGCTAGATCTGTTTTTCGCGATATTGTCCGGATGACGGGCTGATGTAAGAAAAGCTTCATTCAGGGGAGACGTCAACCGCTGGAGAGACTGTGTGATACACACAAACTCAATTAGCATTCATGTAGATATATCCTATCAAATCTGCTGCACTGTTTTTGACAGTTTGGTAACTTTATAATTTACTTGTTTTATTTATTGGATTGTTGTTTTGCGCTGTACTGAAAGATATATCGCCTACACGATGTCCGGAAGCATGGGAAGGAACCGTTCAGAGCACGGGGAAGCTCGCGACCATCCGCAAGTTGCTGGCGGACCTTTTCACGGATGACCGGAAAGGAAGCCAGCGTGAGGTGGGCTTAAACTCACAGTAATCTCACTGGTTAGAATCACCTGGATCATTATGCTACACTGACAAGATACATGTAATTCCCTCAGCCTTGGTGACCCCGGTAACTTTATGTGAGCATTAGGTTTCCTTTTTCCTTGACATTTTCTATTTGGCCTTTTTCTTTTTCACAGTATTTCCTGTGTTTTGGGGTTGTTTTTTTTTTTTGCCTTTTTGGGGGGGCCTCTTTTCAAACGAAACTATTACTGAACCATAAATTTTTCCTCACCTGGAATTGCTCCGCCATCTTGGTCATTTCACTCTGTGGGTCTGGGGTGCAGAGTTCAGCGAACACACGTGGAAATTCCTCTCCAGAGACACAACTACTCCTCAGCACCAAAGCCTCGGCAAGGGCTTCGTGAAGGAATATGTACTGCTCCTTTGATAAACAAAACAACATTATGGTCAATACCACAACTATGACGTCTTTTCATTAGCTATATCTAGTAATTGTAGCTCAGTAAACATGGCAGGGTGCTGAATCAGGTAACACACAGCATCAAGAAGGGCTACGTGCGATGTCCGTGAAATACCTTCAGGACAGCATAAACGCTTTGTTGTCTAGGAGATCAAATGGCAACACAGTTATTCTTCACAGTGCATAGGTTTTTGAGAACTAGAGCGGTAAAAGTTGTATGTAGCACAAAAATGGGTCAAACAGAACGCCATCAATAAATCAAAGGAGAAACATCAATCAGCGTGAAGAAATAGCAAGGTGGACTGTCGGGGGAAGCCTGCCGTAACAATGTGGCGGAACAAATTTGAAATCGGGATCTCCTCAACTGCCTGTGGTGGGCTGTGGCAGGGACTAAGGCAACATTAAGTAATTCACTATGGGGGTCGGGATTTGTGAAAGGCCATATTTACCAGCGCCTGGATCATGTTAACTCGCTGTTCCCGGAGATGCTGGACACAGGCCGGCACATTCAGGACCCCCTCCTCCCGAGCCTGGTTGAGCAGGTAATCCAGGGCTATGTATGTCCCCGTACGACCCACACCGGCACTGAATATTGTGGAGAAAAAAAACCCCCAAAAAACATCGAATAATGTATTCAGTAACATGCAGCTACTGCTTATGCGGTCAACAGACACTGTGTTGCCAGTGTGACTAAAGCTCGAAGAATACTGAGTTGGTCCCAACCTCCGACTGATATTCGCCTTTAAACTTGATCGACATACACGTGACATCTGGGGTACAACTCCAGTTGAGTTTCGATCTATATTGAGCATGCACAAGCTCTTAAATCTCGACATGCGCGGAGCTTAAACCCCAACTTAACACAACTCGACTGCTGCAGCCGGTCCTCAGCGTTTTTGTAGGCAAAATTACGAATAAACGCGAGCTGAACTTCAGCCGTTAAATACATGTCGGTTGAATCCCAAGCCTTACGATTACACGAGCGCATGGTTTTCATTACTATTTATATAGTAAATTTGCCAAGTTCAAGCCCCAAAATATATATCCCCAAACTTTCGTGTGTGGCCAGGCCATACATGACATGCAGCCTGGACCTAGCTTGACCCCCATTTTTGTGAGCTGTTTCTCATGGAAGAGACGTTATGGTATTTTGTGACCTTGTTCGCCCCAGGAGGTGGGTAACCAGGGTGAAAACAACCAAGTAATCCCGGTTAGAAAGTGCTCAGTTCTGTCTAAAACAGGAAAAATATTAATATGATTTAGTTTTAACTACATGTATATATAAACTGAAAGTATGTAGAAATTTATAGCTTTTCAACAACGTAGACTGTCTGAGTGGTAGTATTATCCAATGGCTACTGCAGCACCCTTCAACTTGCGACCAAATGTTGGACTCATTTGCTCAAATTCAGCACGTGTAACCTTATGCTCGGCAACGCCTGGGTCCAACCCGCTGCGATCAGTGGAGTTGAGCTGAGTAGCGTCTTAAGCTTTCGTGGATGCCGCCCTTACGACCGGAGGCAACGGTTCAGGTTAGTCGGTAAGAGAGCTCCACGTTGTGCACTGTACATGTAGGTAATCAGTGTATCATCCAAATACCCTGGTCGGCAGAAGTACTCTGTTTTTGCCCTTCAATGATTACCATATTTCGGTCAGCTCTAATTTTATGCTTACAGCAGTTCCTATATGAAACTATGTCAATAGGAAGCCAACTGGTCGTTGGATTTTCCGGTGTCTGGCCGCTTCTTTCACACCACAATCCTAGCCGATGTCGTATAAGTGGAATATTCTTGAGTATGGCGTAAAGCATCAATGCAACAAATTAATCGATCAGTTAATTCGAAGCCAAACATTACGCGTTACTTGTATGTATATATCGTCTAAAAAGCCAACCCCACCGAAAGTGTCCACAACTAAGCAAAAGTATAACTCGTAAGGTACAATATCGAAAAAAAAATCACATATTCTATATAGTGGAAGAAAACCGTCAATTTGTATCGACTGAATGATTTGACCCACTATAATGAGTTTAACATACCGTCGTCATGATAGACCATTTAACACTATGGGTTCATGCGTTAGACACCCGGTTTACTGTATACCGACGAGTCGTCAGTGATGCGATCAGTATTGTCGGCCTATGAAAGCTATGTACGAACTAAAAGTCTTGGCCAAACTGAAGAGTTTGACTGGCTGAAATGAGTGGGTCTTTTTATAAATATTCATATTTGAAACCAAACTGTAGGTCATAGAACATAAAGTCGAGGAGGTTTGCGTGTAGGCTGACCGTTTTATTTGTGCGAAATCTACAAAACGCTAGGTAAATTTTTTATTGTTTGATATCCATATGTGAATAATTTTGCATGAAAAAAAGACAAATTTCGAACATCCCTACGTAAAAAAGTTCTTCCCAGCAAGAACAAGTTCACCTGATGTTAAATATTTCCAGCTATACTCACATATCCCACACGATGTCTACATTGTATTATGTACAGAAAAGGAGTCTTTGTATGTTTAAAACCGAAACATCGTTGGCGTTTCAGGCTTTGCCAAAAAGTTTTCCAGTTTGCGTATACTCCCACGATACCATCATTTCCACATTATGTTAGCTATATCTACCGGTACAGAAAAAAAGCACAAAGGAATTACAGAGGTGCGTACCTGCAATGTACGACGATTGGTCCGCTCATTGGTGTTTGGTAACCGTTAACTTTGTCTCGAAATTCCAATAATGCAGTCGCCTGCACAGGCGCACCGTGATCAGGCCAGGCCGTAAAGTGGAACTGCTTGACTGTGTAGCTTTCCGTCTTTTTCTAAACACCAAACAATAAATTCCACGGATGGTAACATATAAATTCTTATAACTCCATAATTTTTATAACAACAGGAGTTGACAACACTACAAACGTGGAGATTCCAATGTCTGTCCTTTATAGTTTATGCAGATTGGACACATGTTGATAAACGTTGGGTAACATGATAAAACTTTATAAGCTGTTTGTTTAATTTGCGGATACTACACACCTGCAATCGATATTTAAAATTATTGCGTTCACAAGCTAAATAGAAGAGTGAAAATCTTTAACTATCATGTTTAAATATATCATTATTATTATTCGAAGTAATGCAACTAAAATGACCCGTGCTTCGTTACGGATCACACTTATACGTAGCAGATTTCTTACGGCATATATACCCCCAATTCGCTCCTCTTGTGTCAGAAATACAGTTCTCACAGTAAAATCCAGGTAAAACTCTTTATCTTGGTGTGTTTCATTAACAAAAGGTCCCATGGCAAAATCGGTGTAAACCTCCTTCATCACTCACCTTGTTTTGTGTCAGCAACAAAGCTTTCACGTTAAAATCCAGGTAAAGTTCTCACTCCCCTCCTTCACTCACCTTGTTTTGTGTCAACAACAAAACTTTCACGTTAAAATCCAGATAAAGCTCTTCACTCATGTGTGTTGGCAATTTCTTACTCTCCTCCTTCACTCACCTTGCTGTGTGTCAGCTGTACAGTTCTCACGGTAAAATCCGCGTAAAACTCTTCCTCCAGCAATGTCACCGTGACAAAACCAAAATCCCTTGCGCCTTTGTCAGGCCAGTATTGGCTGCACTTGGTCTACAGAACAGAAAATGAATTATGCAGAGATTTTCTCAAAGTATGAATTAAAGTCATTGATGCCGTCACTATTTGTGTTTAAACTGACGCTGTAAAATATTTTGTAACGATAGAATGGAAACTATAAATGACACTAAATTCGGAAACTGAACTTGTCATATGTATTCATTTATATAAGATCAGTGTCAAGGAGCTATTAAGCCTGGAGCTATTCGTACCTTTGTTGTCTCCTTTAAATTTGTCACCATAACAATCTTTCCGGACTTCTGTTCCCATATCATTCGCACAAAATCATTCAAAATGACGTCATTGGGACCTGCACACAAATGACGCCACAGAAAATTTTGTAGAAGTAGATGACAAAAAAGAATACATTTGAATGTCAAATACTAAGAAATCACCAGCATTGTTAGAATCACGCTTTGAATCTGGGAGCTTAAGCTATGTATTGCTCTCAAATTTGAATTTTTACATTTTGAAGAAATTGGTACACGTAATTGTATGTTATTAACCTATTTCCTATTCAGTTCCATGTATTGTTTACCTTGTGATGCGATATATTTCTTAGGTTCATTGTAACCCTAAAAATAGAAAATAAGGAATTTATTAATAAATCGAAAAACCAATCTTTTAATACTTACGAATGCAGAAATGTCATGGTTGTCTGTCATGTAAGTACGTTTCAGAAAAGGTACTTTAAAACATTTCAACTAATTCACAATCCTTCTTCCTTGTGATTCCGATTGTACATTTATCAAAACACTCTTGTTTACACGCCAGTTGAACCTCATTGTTGCCGTTCTATTATTAGAGTACACAGACATTGCTATAAATACGGTAACCCACCCTGATATAGCAGGCATTGATGTAATCGGTCTCCTTGTCGTCTGTCACAGACAATAACACCCGGGAATGGTCATCTAAAAGAAACATAAGACAGCGTTTACATTTAGTATAACAATGGAAGCTTATTGCGACAGATGATTCATTTCGTCTGCACATCGATAATTTGCTTAATGTTGTTCCTGAGTCAGACACCCTAGTAAAATTCACAGAACTGATTGTGACCTGTAGAGGGCAAATCTTGTCCGATAATTCCACCGTATATCGTTGTCTACTTTTGTTACCACCGTTAAGTTTTCAATCAGACTGGACAAAGTACAAAGATACCAGCTACCATATAAGGCAATTGCAACGTTCTCTATGTTTATGCACCTTTTGATCTCAGGCAAGCAGCCAGTGGACAGGCTTCTGTGGGGGAATAATATGTCCCATATCTCGAATAGGAAGAAATGCGAACAACTCACAAAATGGTAGACTCTGACGGGCTACACAAAAGGGTCCAAAAATCATTAAATACCCATTGTTTCCTGTTGAGACGCTGAAGTGTTTTTGTATCACCTGAGTATTTTGTGAACACACATATATCTAAAGGTGTGACGTACTACTGGCAAAGAACAAAGAAGTACACAAATTTGGACCCTTTTTTGGACGGTAGGAAGGAGTTTCACGAGATATTGTTATTCCTGTCTCTTTATTTACAATTATCTGAATTACTGTAAAGCACGTTTTATGTAATCAGGTCTTTGACAACGTTTAGGAAGGGCTGTGTGGTAGGACTTGGGCGTTATCTCATCACTTGTTTTTTGCAGTTGTGAATAACAGCGTTAATGGGCGTCATTCTTTTCTTCGATGTCCGAGTCAAGTGCTTCCTTTGTGTAGTTTCTCATATCTATATTTTTTACATTAATGCAACTGTTATGCTATTTTTTGGAAAAGAAAATTGGTTGCATGCGTGCTCGTCGGGTGCTTGATTCCAAGCAGTATGTGAAAATAGTAATAAAATCAAGCATAACAAACACTTGTAGCATTTGATTTTTTTCCTGCAATAATTGGCACTTTTTTGGTATTGTAAACATTGATTACTGAAGTGCTCTCCAGTTTCATAATTTTTTGATCTTTCATACACTAAGTTTGACTTTCTTTACAGCTGTGCAATAAAAGCCCTCAATACATACACGCTACAAGGCCTCGATAGCGGCTTTTCTCTTTGTTCTCTGGTTTGTTCGCAGCTTCATGCTTAGCGTGCAGGCCAACAGGCAACTTCTGAAAGATTGAAGGGTTATACACACATAGAAACTCCTATGCAAACTTTATCACATTTTATTTTGTAATTTACGCTCATGCTTAGAAATATCACCCGATCTACAGGAAAACATACACTTTTTCTTCACCAGGTTTCTCCTGTAAATGCCATAAACGGACTGACCAAATGCTGAAGTGCCGAACATGTGAAGAAACTTATAAACAGTCACCGAATTTCCATCGGTAGTTCCCAACGTGTTAAGAAAGTTATAGACAAGAGCTACCGAATTTCCATCGGTGTCATTCCGATTTCGCTAATTCCTCTGCAACAGAGTAACCACTTATCTGAATAGTAAAATTAAAGTACTTGTGATTACGGTAAGCGATGCAAAAGAATAATGGAAAAACACATATTTCTCAGGCGATGAGTACTAAGAATTTCCTTAAATATATATCAAATGTCTGAATGTGCTTTTACTTCGAATTCTTTCTTGAACCCATTCGCTGCCTTTTTCCGCATGACGTAGTCAGGGAAATCACCGACTGACACCAAGGTGGGTAAAACGTCGGCGTTAACGTACGGATTCAGGTCAGCCTGTGGTTCGTCTTCCAGATCGTCTCCCTCTTCCTGGAACGCTATGTAAATTAAGTACGTGAAATTTTTTTTCGACGACTTAGGCGCTCAATGATCATTTAACAATGGAACTCGCGGAGTGAATGTGGAAAATCACTAGTGTCTATTATACGCCATGTAACCAGGTCACGTTTTCTAATACACTACCCCATAGGTAAAAAAAAAAACCTAACTTAATATCAAAATAATGAGTGTACTTGGTAAAACGCAGTCAAGATTTCCATAAATCTAATCTTTACTCACGAATGTACTGAAACTAGATTTAGGAAAATCTTGCTTTTAAATCCCTAATTCCCCAGCGTATATTTGATATAATATGTCTTTGCTTTCGTAAAGGTTATCATAAACAATTGTCTTTGATTTTCTTAAAAGTTATCTCAAACAATTAAATGTTCAAGAGGATGCCTTTCATTGGAATAAAAATTCACCCAAACACACTGAAACGAATTGTATATGTATACAGTTTATTTACATACAAGTACGTGAACAATTCTTCTGATAATCTCAAAGAGACTGGAAGTGTATGATACAAACGTTCATATTCAACGAGACTATTAGAAGATTCAGTTTGGATGTCGGTGTCCCTACCTCTATTGTCCTGAGGCTGTCGCTCGGCTGCCTGGAATATGCTGCCTTCTATTTGTTCGGTTTGCTCCTGGCCGTCACGTTTAGAGGGCTCTCTACGTCGTCGCCTGTAAGAGTTTACACCAAAAGTATGCCAACAAGGTTTAGGTGAATCTGTCGATCAGTTAACCACATAAAAACTGAAAACTGCATGGCAAATGTACAAACATTTTTAGAATGAATTTGTATTCTTTAGAGCATGAAATATTCTTTGGCATTAAATACACCAGTTTCGAAACTTTTAACTTGTCGGCTATATCCGTTTTTTAATAAAATAACTCTTACGAAATGTCAAGGTTGCCTTTAGTCCCTGATAGGTAAAGCGTCAAACTCTTCAAGCTGGTTTGTAGGACATCCATATTGTTACAGGGAAAATACAATAAGAATACTTTTTTTCTGATTTACAAGTTTGAAACCCATATCCTTGTTTCCGACACCAACATAACGTTGTCTCCGAAGAGATCATAATTATTAAAGACGTGGCAATTTTGCATGAGGGCGGAGTCCCAAAATGTTGTGTAGGACAGCCCACTGGTTACCTAAACTGTGATCGACAAAGCAGCGTTTGACACCGATATGCTTGAAGTTTTTCAGATTTGGGCATAATATAACCTGAATAAATAATTTTTTATCCCATGTAGCCAAATGATGTCACGTTAATGGGCCTTCAGATTTCTGTGTTTGCAAATTGTGCTATAAATGTACAACAATGTAGTCCTCTGGCACAGACACTATAAAGGCTTTGCTAACGCGTGGGTTATTTTCAAACAGCCTAACCTGCAGCCGTTATAAAATGAATTTCACTTTGTGCCCATGGCACCCGAGGCAATGAGTTCTTGTTGTCGAAAACAAGCTAATTGAGTTTAACATTATGATTTAGAAAAAGCAGCGTGACCGCATTTTATTTGAAAAAATATAGCTGTCCAATATATCGATGTGTAGAGCTTCTGGTATTACATGTAACTCTAGAAAGACTATTTTGGTAGCAAGTAACTTATGTTAAAGATGGCTCAATCAAGGCGACAAATTAACACAAACAGACTAAAGACTTCGACTTGCACCTTTGCACTTTGACTTAAAGGCCATATGTAATCTAAAATACACGGTGGTCTGTATCGCTCAGCTTTGCTTTCGACTGGTAAGAAGGAAAAGGTTTGATCAAATTATTGCTGTTCAGAAATCATATTAAGATCATACGAACCTCAGTATGATAATGACAACTGCGGTCACAATGAGGGCCAAAGCCACAGCTGCGGCCACTCCACCGCCAACGTACGCGGGGTTAACACTACTCCCAGTGGGCCGGTTTGCTTCTGTAGTGACAAGAGTGAATAGTTACAAGTGTGAATAGTGACAAGGGTGAAACTACTGTCAAAAGTAAAATAAAAATCCTCCTGGCCAGTCACAATTTTAGCGCATACTGTTTTAAAGGTTGACATATAGGTCTAAGACAGTTTCATAATTCAGAGACCTGTATTTTTGTGCTTTCGGAGAACAATTTCGCCAGGTGCAGTGGATTTGAATGTTTGTCTTAGAGAAAGAAAGAGGACACTTCCATTTCACACTGTCAGGTTAACAAACAGTTTCCATGACCTACTCTTATTATATAACACCCAAGGAGACCACCTGTTTGGGCCCTGTGATTATGTCAGTGGGTTAAAATCCAAACTAAGGACATAGAATAGCGTCACCAGATACATATTTTCTACGTTCTTCGGATAATCCAATGATGTGTAAATCGCACAGGTTTCACACAAAGTATCACTGGCTCAGAGTCCTTTTCCTTCACCCTTCAAAAGCAATATTTATTCCCGGTGAAGTGGGAAACGCCAAAGACGGGATATTCACTTTTTTGCCATGCTGAACTTCGTGCATTCCTCTCAAATCCAGCAATCTTACGAAGGTATTTTAACATTAACGGCAATAAATGCTCAATGTTAACGGTCATCTACCGCTGTTGTTGGCGGTGATTTTTGATGGCCTATGAGTTTAGAACCTTAATAACTATTACTTTGAGTTACGTTGACGAGAGCGTGTGGAATGCACCTATACTATAGGGACAATATCAAACAACTAACGCAAGGTATATAGCTGTGGAAGTAACAATTTGGGCACCCTACTTTTCATCCTGGAAACCTTTGACAGAATCGAGTAGTGTAGAACGATTGGTGTAGCAGTGCATGTACTGCCGTCTAAATGATGAGCACACAATTTTCATAAGCTGTTGCACGCGCAAAATTAACCCGTTTTTAGATAACACCCCCTGAATGTTTTTATATCTGAGGCAATATTACACTGCAAGGGCATAAGTCTCATTGCACTCATTAATAGAAAATAATAATAAAATAGTTGGGACTTGTCTTGTGTTATTTAAGAATTAAGATAGACAGAAACTCAAATACATTGTAGTTTAATAAAGCAATTCTTTTCATAAGTATGTTCTTATCAGCTTGCTTGGCGTCCAAATTAATGCAGAAAGACTTATAAACAAAACAGTTATCCACAAGTCATCTTAAGAAACGTAAATTTTCTTTATTGATTCATTAGAGAATGTAGATTAAATATTGTAATTATTAGGGATGGCGGGGGTGGCAATCAGACAATACAGTCCGAGCGGCGTTAACTATAACAGTTTAAAATATTGAACATATAATTGGCATTTCAACAAATGAAACATAAGAATTCAATGAAATAAAATTCCCTTGTGTTGCAAAAATGTATACTGACGTGCAGTACAGTTACTTCCGGAATACCCGTGATTACATCGATATTTCCTGTTCTTCACAGGGCACTCCCCAGTTGTTGGATCACACTGACATTGTCCACAATGTTGTAAGCATTCGGCACCCCACATGTTGCCAGTGCATGGTGTACAATGTGTCAACATAAAAATGTCTTTGCTAGAAGCCTTGATAATTTCACACATTTTTCCTCCTCGAGCCCATTCTAGCGTAACTAAATGATAGACTATTGAAATCGCATATTAATTGCATATTAACCAAAAAAGCCGCTAAGAACAATAGTTCGAGAAGTCGAAGTATCTTGCTTGAGGCTGGATTATTTCAGGCGTCGGATTTTGTCCACTCAAAATTGTCAACGACTGGATTAGGCCTATCGGTGGAGGACTTGCTATTATTGCTTCTCATAATCCAATAGCAGGAAGGCTTGGGGTTAAGTGTGTTTCAGACATTAGGACCGGATTGAGTGGAAAAAGCTAGTGGAATTTGCCTCATGAAGTTAAATACGTAATAAAATTTTATTAAGAACGTGATCAGACTTTTACATGAGTATACGAGTAGTGCATTTAAGCATGTAAGGAGAGTTTCTTAGTTTACAAATACATAAGATAAATTACAGATTATTATGTGTCGTTTTAATATCTGGAGGTGCCTATAATGACTTCGTCGCTTTTGTTTCTTTTTTTCACTTGGACACATTTAACTTACTCAGTCAGGCTAAGTCACAGAATAGCTGACATACCCAAATTGGTGTCGTCCTCTCACATGAGGCAGAGAATGGCTCATAGAGAGTAAATTCAGTGCAATATGGGTGGAATGAAAGTGGAGTGGCAGAGGAATGTGATTCGTGCAAACATTACTCTACGAGATACAAAACACTGGTTATCAACGGCCACACTAAAAGTTATATGTTAATTTTCCATCTCAATTGTCCAACGATTTGCGACATGAAATGCCATCATCCAAAAGAAAGAAAAAAAAAAGAAAAAAAAGACAAAAAAAAAAAACAAAACAAGAATGTCCCAGATCACACCGAGGATTCCCCTCCTATACAGGACAATCCCCAATTATTTAAGCAGACTGTATATTGTTGTAACATTGTACACAACGATGAAACCAGTCGGCGCCCCACGTGTTTTTAGTTTATTCTGTAAAATACCAGAAGGCGACGCAGTACAAAAAACAGTTAACGAATGAACCACATTCAGTGGCTGAATGGCTTATACAATTACTTGTAGATATATACATCTGTTAGACAATTTGAAAGATAAAACCAAATTACATAAGGTCATGTCAGCCCTAAGCCTTAAATAACAGATCTGTATCACACTTCGGAGAGCTGTATCCTACATTATATGTGGCTGATCCTAGCGAAAAAATCACAAACATCGTGTTACAACGAGACGTTCACTCAGAACAGTCCTTGCATCCCTTCCTACAGCCTACACATGAGCAATTCGAACAACTGGGTTCAAGTTTTTCAACCGAATTAAAGATTTCTGAAGTACTAAAGGAATAATTTTACCACATCGACGTTATAACGCGTGCTCGTGTAACCTATAGGAAAGAAGCCTTTGCACGATGGTCTTCACTCTATCCGGGGCAGTTTATAAGTGTATGAAAATGATCTTTCACGTCATTGTGAATATTTATCAAGGTTGATCCCTAACTATTACTCCCACTCCCTCTTCCGTTCATCTCCCACCCTTTACCAACCCTCCGAATTTCCTCAAGAAACTTAACAAGCGACTAATTATGAAATTGAATCTTTCTGAACAAAACAGTGTTAGGGTGTATGCATAAGAACATAGTTCATATCCTATTATTCCAGAAGGCCTACACGTCAGACTTACATCACCAATGTGCCATTATGTGTTGTCATTCTTCGATATGCAAAATAACTCCAAAACAT
This sequence comes from Acanthopleura granulata, assembly GCA_016165875.1. Classification (NCBI taxonomy): domain Eukaryota; kingdom Metazoa; phylum Mollusca; class Polyplacophora; order Chitonida; family Chitonidae; genus Acanthopleura; species Acanthopleura granulata. The sequence continues at coordinate 3,688,020 of JABBOT010000028.1, forward strand.
TAAATATGCTGATAACATGCATGTTTGACTGTTAAGCCGTTTCTTATTTCTGATGAAATTTCGTTGAAGGTGTTTCCTGCGTATAAGAATAGAAAAGTCGCATTATGGTACACTGGCTGTGGGCAGGTGAAAATGGGAAGGGTGTTAGAAATTCTTAATATAGCTTAACTCCAGGTGATGAGAATTGGTAATCTCACAGTTGCTCTTCCGCAAGTATTGCATTTTAAAGAAAACAAAAAGAATATTCATATCTGCTGAATTTGTATTTAGACAATGGAAGTTTAAAGCCCTTTACCAACAGATCATTACATTCCAGATACATAAAGTATCAATCTCGGTGAGCTCACAGATACAACCCTGTAATTTTACTTTTCCTCAGAGGCATACATTATGTACATATGCTCAATTTGAGCACAGTTGGTTCCTAGGTTTGCTCCGAATTAAAGAGCGCTGAGGCACTGATTGGATAATACTGTTAAAACACATAGCTGTTAATACGCTATAAAGCTCGCCATTGTTCTTTTAGCCCAGGAAAAATATATTAGAAGTCTGCTTTCGAAAGGATTGAAACCTTTGTTGCACACGCTTACCACCCCCACCTGGGTGTACTCATGCACATGTCATCCTCAAACATGTCATTCCCACCAGTCTGGTTGATTGTGACAGCAGTGCAATGTAGCATGCCCTGAGTAGGGTGTAACTTCGTATGCTAAGGGTAGGGGTATCAAAAATGGATTTTCTGCATTGGATTACTTCATTTTGAAGTAGTTATTTTCCTCGGAAAAGCATACCTATAGTTACGATGGGCCTGCAGACACTGTAGAGGCGTTCTACATTTAGGGCATAGTCATAGGACCAGAGAAACTAAATACAAATATTTGCGGGAGTAAAAATGGGTTTAATAGGGCCTTCAAACATTACAGTTCGCGATGAACCCCACTGTGTGGTTAACAGCGGCATTTTTAAAAGTATCATTTTCCTTTTCCTTTCAGAAATGGCAAAATGTGATCAAATGATATATAACAAGAACAAATCGCATTGCGCAAATGTATACTCACGCTTACTACAGTTACTACTGGAATACCCTAAAGCACACCGGGGATTCCCCACCTCTGCAGGACAATCGCCATTTATTGTGTTACATTGGTTATTGTTGTAACAGTGTCCACAATGCTGCATGCAGTCGGCGCCCCACGTGTTGTTGGTGCATTCTGTAAAATACATAATTGCATACACGACGCTGTTTATTTGATTTCATCTATTAAATTTCAACTCATCTGTGTGATTTGTAATGTTGCAGTATACATACAAAAGCCATTAGCAAATGACATGTTGCTATCACAAACATGTGTGATTTGACATAAACGGTTGAGGTAAACCACATGTGTATGGTGACTCAAGTGTGATTTAGGAATGACTAACACATTAAAGCATTGAGCACACTGAACGTCTGGGATACGTTTCCGACACTGAAACAATTCAGCTAACAAGGAACAAGAAGAGAAAGCAGATTTAAAAGTTTATGATCACAAAACATAAAATTTGTTATTAATTAACAAAATCCTGTTACTAATTCAGTATAGTATGAAATGTAAATATATATGGTAGCCAATGACATTAGAAAGATAGTGATCACAAGACATAAAATTTATGATTAATTAACAGAATTCTGTGACTAATTCAGTATAGTATGAAATGTAAATATATATGGTAGCCAACGGTATTAAAAAGATACTGATCACAACACATAAGACTTATGATGAATTATCACGGTCCTGTGACTAATTCAAATATCGCAAGAACTGCAAATATAAATGTTAACCAGTGAGAAAACCGAACGATAGAAGATAATGTCAGCCATAAGCCTCGGGGGAAATATAACCGACCTAGATCACACTTTGGAGGGCTGTATCCCAGCATGCACCTGGGTTTTCTCTGTGGACAGTGGCCGGAGATCGTGTCACAGGTGGACGATCCTTCAGCACAGTTCCCGCACTTCTCCCCACAGTCAGCTCCGTACGTCCCATTAGCACATACTGATCAATTGAGAAGTCAAAATCAGACACACAGAGGGAGGGGGATTTAGGGTCACCGTGTCGCCACAGTTCCAAAAACAATAGATTAAAGTGCACTAAAACATAGTATTGCATAACATTATACCAGTTTGTTTGATAAATAACAGATGTACTGGAGTGATCTGGGTAGAATTTTTTGTAGCTCACTTCCGCAGTGTGTGCCTGTGCAAACATGCAGCATGCAATTCATGTATTGATGCCTCCGAGCATTTTAACTTCATTTCACTTCACCTGATCTGTTTGAAGGGTATAGGTTGGGTGGAGTCTTACGTCGTTCTGTATGCTTCAAGGCTCTGGAATGTCGATGTCCGTTGTCGTTTTTACTATGGGCTCAAAATGCGACGTATGATTAGGATCTGGTCGATACTTAAATGAGAAGATGTATACCAATATCCTGTTTGTATACATATAAATTAGTTATGAAATTAACACTTAAGGCATGTAAAAGATCTCAAAAGTTGTCGTCCCAGGTTGGAAATTTATGAGTTTTCTAATTTCATAATATATATCGCCCTGTTCATGATGTTTATACTTAATGGCGGAAGTCAGGTTTTTTTGATAAGTAGAGGAAAAGACAGTGGCCGCAGCAAGCCACTGACCTTCACCAGGTAAGCGACAAGTTTCTTACCTTAAACCCGAAGCCGAAAAAGGGGAGGTACGAAAAAGGCAAGAAAATGAAATGTGATTAGACAGCAAAGTGAATTGTTAGATTTCTCATAACTACATCGGTCTGGTAATGTGTTGATTGTCTTTACAACAGGTTCCAATGCTTCTCTTTTGTTGGTTGATAGCTATGTTTGCACAGACAGTACTTTAAACGGAGTCGGTGTGTGTGTGTCATGTGAACAATGGTACCTTATAAATATGTCAGACGGTTTATGCCTTGTGCTCCAGTTTATCGAGGTGATCAGACAGAATGAATGAATGATGGAGGATTTACGCCACGTTGGCAATATCTCAGCCATAGTGAGGACCAGAAAGAAGGCCAGAGCTCTATTCATAAATTTTCATGCCATATAGATAATAGGTATTTCAAACCTCGAGCTAGTTAGGACGTAGTTATCTGTGTACTCGTATGGCCTAGATAAATGATGTCGTGTGTTCATACCAAACAATATCTGGTTCGGCTGCTGTCTAAAGTCACGAGATTTGTTGAACGGCAATTGCATACCTCTGGTACCCGTATACCACAAGCTAATATGGCGTCGTACACTCATTAACTATATGCGCCCTGAAGAGCCCTTTAATTCTTCATGTCTCTTTTAAGTTATTTCTCAAATGTCTATGATCGTGTGTTTGCAAGTTTAGGATAGTGTTCCTAAGCCTATGTATACCAAATATAAAAAAGGAATTTAAAGTTTAAATTTTATCAAAGCAAGTCAGCGAAAAGATACGTTTCCTTGAAAATGACTCATTTGTGTACGTTAGCATTATTTATGAAGGCAACCACTGAGGAGTGTTCAATATCTGTCTCCCTTTCCGCCCTAAATCGTAATAAGACGTTCATTTGCTACATCAGATTTATTTGTTATTCTTAGAATACTGTCATCATGGAAATATACCGAAAATCTGCACTTCACACTGAGTAAGAGGTCGAGTATTGTTGATCTTAATCTCCACGGTGTCCCCTCTAATCGGACCGCCAGCGTTACAAGTTCCTTTGATGGTGTCCCAGGGCCGCTGTGGTTCGAGGGGATTATTTCAGGGGTCGGATTTTTTCCACTCAAAATTGTCAACGACTGGATTAGGTCTATTGGCGGAGGACTTGCCATTATTGCTTCTCATATTCCCAAAACAGGAAGGCTTGGGATTAAGTGTGTTTCAGACATTAGGACCGGATTGAGTGGAAAAGGTTAGTGGAATTTGCCTCATGAAGGTAAATACTTAATAAAATTTTATTAAGAACGTGATCAGTCTTTTACATGAATATACCAGTAGTGCGTTCAAACACGTAGTGAGTGTTTCTTAATTTACAAATACATAAGATATATTACAGACTATGATGTGTCGTTTTAATATCTGGCGATACCTATAACTTGGCCGCTTTTGTTTCTTTTTTTCACTTGGACACTTATAACTTATTCAGTCGGGCTAATCACAGAATAACTCATATACCCAAATAAGTGTCGTCCTTTCACGTGAGGCAGAGAATGGCTTATAGTGAGTAAAATCAGTGTAACTTCGGTAGAATGAAAGAGTGTTGGTAGGGGAATGGAATTAGGCAAACATTACTCTTCGAGATGCAAAACACTGGTTATCAACGGCCACACTAAAAGTTATATGTTAATTTTCCATCTCAATTTTCAGACGATTTGCGCCATGAAATGCGATCATTAAAAAAACAAAAACCAAAAACAAAATAAATGTCCCAGCTCACACCGAGGATTCCCCACCTAAACAGGACAATCCCCAATTATTTAAGCAGACTGTATATTGTTGTAACATTGTACACAACGATGGAAGCGGTCGGTGTCCCACGTGTTGTTGGTGCATTCTGTAAAATACATAATTGCACACACGACGCTGTTTATTTTATCTACTGAATTTCAACTCATCTATGTGATTTGTAATGTTGCAGTAGACACACAAAAGCCATTAGTAAACGACATGTTACTATTACAAACATGCGTAATTTGACTTAATAGACTGAGGTATACTACTTTTGCAAGGTGACTCAAGTATGATTTAGAAATGACCAACACATTAAAAAACTGAGCACATTGTACGTCTGGGATACGTTTCCGACACTGAAACAATTCAGCTAACAAGGAACAAGAACTGAGAACAGATTATTATCATAATGATCACAAACCTTAAATTTTGTAATTAATTAACAAAATCCTGTGACTAATTCAATATAGTTTTAAATGTAAATATATATGGTAGCCAATGACATTAAAAAGATACTGATCAGAGTACATAAAACTTATGATTAATTTTCACAGCCCTGTGACTAATTCAAATATCACAAGAACTGCAAATATAAATGTTAACCAATGAGAAAACCGAACAATAGAGGATAATGTCAGCCATAAGCCTCGGATAAATAACCGACCTTGATCACACTTTGGAGGGCTGTATCCCAGCATGCACCTGGGTATTCTCTGTGGACAGTGGCCGGAGATCGTGTCACAGACGGACGATCCTTCAGCACAGTTCCCGCACCTCTCCCCACAGTCAGGCCCGTACGTCCCATTAGCACATACTGATCAATTGAGAAGTCAAAATCAGACACACAGAGGGAGGGGGATCTAGGGTCACAGTTCCAAAAACAATAGATTAAAGTGCACTAAAACATAGTACTGCATAACGCTATACCAGTTTGTTTGATAAATAACACATGTACTGGAGTGACCTGGGTTGAATTATGTGTGGCTCAATTCCGCAGTGTGAGCCTGTGCAAACATGCAGCATGTAATTCATGTATTCATGCCTTCGCGCATTTTAGCTTCATTTCACTTCACCTGATCTGTTTGAAGGGTATAGGTTGGGTGGAGTCTTACGTCGTTCTGTATGCTTCAAGGCTATTGAATGTCGACGTATGTTGTCGTTTTTACTATGGGCTCAAAATACAGCGCATAACTAGGATCTGGTCGAAACTTAAGTGAGAAAGTGTATACCAATATAAGGTTTGTGTACATATCAATTAGTTATGAAATTAACACTTAAGACATGTAAAATACCCCAAAAGTTGTCATCCCAAGTTGGAAATTTATGATTTTTTCTGATTTCATAATATTTAACGCCCTGTTCAGGGTGTTTACACGTTATGACGGAAGTCAGGTTTTTTTATACTTAGAGGAAAAGACAGTGCCCGCAGCAAGCCACTGACCTTCACCAGGTAAGTGACAAGTTTCTTACCTTAAACCCGAAGCCGAAAAAGGGGAGGTACGAAAGAGGCAAGAAAATGAAATGTGATTAGACAGCAAAGTGAATTGTTAGATTTCTCATAATTACATGGGTTTGGTAATGTGTTGATTGTCTTTGCAACAGGTTCCAATGCTTCTCTTTTGTTGGTTGATATCGATGTTTGCACAAAAAATATTTAAGCGGAATGAGTGTGTGTGGGGATCATCTGAACCATGGCACATTACACATATGTCAGACGGTTTATGCTTTGTGCTCCAGTTTATCGAGTTGATCAGAAAGAATGAATGAATGATGGAAGATGTACGCCACGTTGGCAATATCTCAGCCATAGTGAGGACCAGAAAGAAGGCCAGAGCTCTATTCATAAATTTTGGCATATAGATAATAGGTATATCAAACCTCGAGCCAGTTAGGACGTAGTTATCTGTGTACTCGCATGGCCTAGATAAATGATGTCGTGTGTTCATACCAAACAATATCTGGTTCGGCTGCTGTCTAAAGTCACGAGATTTGTTGAACGGCAATTGCATACCTCTGGTACCCGTATACCACAAGCTAATATGGCGTCGAACACTCATTAACTATATGCGCTCTGAAGAGCCATTTTTTCTTCATGTCTCTTTTAAGTTATTTCTCAAATGTCTATGACCGTGTGTTTATATGTTTAGGATAGTGTTCCTAAGCCTATGTATACCAAATATATAAAGAAATTTAAACTTTTATTTTTATCAAAACAAGTCAGCGAAAAGATATACATTTCCTTGAAAATGACTCATTTGTGTACGTTAGCATTTTTTGTGAATGTACCACTGAGGAGTGTTCAATATCTGTCTCCCTTTCCGCCCTAAGTCGTAATAAGACGTTCATTTGCTACATCAGATTTATTTGCTATTCTTAGAACACTGCCATCATGGAAATATACCGAAAATCTGCACTTCACACAGAGTAAGAGGTCGGGTATTGTTGATCTTAATCTTCACGGTGTCCCCTCTAATCGGACCGCCAGCGTTACAAGTTCCTTTGATGGTGTCCCCCGGGCCGCTATCGTTCGTGGTGGTGTCCTGGTAACAAACCTTGTAGTTCTGGGAAGAATTTCCCACCAATAAAGTAAAGCTGTTAAGACGGTTACCGCCTGTAATACAAAGCAATTTTTTTTAAATAAGCAAGTTATCAATACACTTTTGATGTGTAACCCTGATCAGAATACAAACTCCCTAGAAATGTTAGAATTATATGAAAGAAATCCTACAGAACAAGCCTGACACCAGTGTTCAAAAGGATTTCCTATGAATAATGCTATTTAATCCATATCAATGAAGATTTCTCAAAACATAAAATCTTCAGCCGTAAAATTTTCTTGACGTGATCTTTTTTGATATATGACGTGGAATCAAACAGATTCGACGTCGAATGATGAATTTATGCTGGGATGATATCAAGAGGGTCGTCTTACGATGAGGGTGTAAAATGTAACTGTCAACATAGCAGTATCATTTGCGGATGAAGGTCAGCGATTGGTGACGTTATGCGTCACTACACCAGGTAAAGTGGAAAGACACATTTTCTTTCCTGTAATCTCTGATGAAACGAACAATAATTATTTAAATAGGCTGCAATGTATTTAACAATTTGACAAAGCGATTCAAACTCAGTATCAATTCCCTGCAGACAGTAGAAAGCCATTGATTGTTTACCGCGTTATAACGTTATGTGAAAACCGGAGCAAGTTTGAAATTTGAAATTTCATAGGTAAAAATGAATATCTAGTTCTGTATATCTGCGAGATTACTGTGTAGGGGTTGAGATTGTCCAATCACATGATTCTTTGTGAATGATGTGATGCATGTACTTTCTGTTTACTTCCTCTTTTTCATTGAAAACAGTTACATGTGATCATCTTGTTTTAGAAATTATGCTGGAAAATACTGCTAACAAGAGCCTTACGTATCGTGATATAATTGAAGTGAAGGACAGCTCATGTTCAAAGTTAAGTTTACCAAAGAGGCTGGACAATATTATGTTCATTTCAGTAAAGTATTTTTTCTAACGGCTATTACGACAGTGGAAACATTTGACCGTTCTCCCTAGACTAGCATTAAACGCAACCATTCTGTCTGGGCTGAGAGGTAATTGTTCCCAACGCGGAACACTCTTGTAACCTGACAGTGTAGTATGCTGTTAGGGTTGTGGTATGAACTTAAGTATGTATGTAAATACATAACATGAAATAATCTAGAAACTTACTCAACTCATAACACAATAGTTTGGAAGTAATTTGCAGTGTTGTTCACACATGTATATGTTGTAATTAAAATTTATGACATTGAAACAATGCACTGTCCCACTGTTATTACATGTTACATACACAGTCAGCTCAGAGCAGTTACGCCACAGCTCATGAACAACTGATGTTTCTTGGATCTCTGATTGGTCAGTCTTTCATAACCCTAAAAGCATGGGTGCCTCGAGACCTCCAGTCGGCAGCAAAATACTCCACACTTGTTCAATAACGCATTCACACAAATTTTTTTGTGTGTTCAAAAGAGAATTTTACGATCTTTCTAATAAACAGTGCCTCAGTCATGAGCTGTCTTTATCTTTACAGTGTCAGTTTCCAATCTACTTGCATAATGCCTGCACATAGTAAGAATGTTGACAATCAAAAGTGACATTGAAGTGGAGCGATCTGATTATCGTTGCAAATCAGTTCTTTCCGGAGTTATATTTTTTCATGTATTGACCAATTAAAGCCAAGAATTATTTAATGAGATAAAAGAATACCGCTGTCTTGAAAAGAATTTTCTGAAATTTAAGCTGAAAATCATGTTGATCCTGAAGTTTTGTGCAAAGCTCTGAAGAAAAGGTTTCTATCTGCTCACATAAACATTCTTTGCTGTGCATTTCTAAAATGTGCATTTGGAAAGCTTTTTTCCCTTACACTCCGGAGCAAATGTATCCTTCGCAGGACAGGCTGTAATGAAAGGTTAACTTACACTTTCCACCAGCACAACAACCATTTCTGTTATAGATCCTGAACCTGTAGATGTTGTACAGTGTGTCCAGTGTCACCGTCCAGTACGCAGGTTGCGCGTTCTCTAGGGTGTGAGTACATGTAGCTGGTGTCTTGGAAAAATTGTGTTCAATGTCACCATCCACAGCGAGTGCAGACTGGTATACCCCAAATGTCGATGACTGCGAGGAGGTTCTGTTCAATGCCACGTTTCCTGTTAATCGAAATGAAAAGTGAAAAGAACGCAAATAGAAAGAGAATAAAAAACAGCACCTTATATGGTACCGATTACACACCGATTAAAGTTTACTCTCATTACATAAATCACTTTGGTTCAATTCGGAAACAATTTAACCATATGCTACAATTCTGTAAAATATATCTTCGACATAATATCAGATTTATTGTTTCCCAGTTTCTGTATACATGCGAATGTTAAAAATTGTTCGGATATTACGTGATTTTCCAAAGTGCTACTGAAGAATATTGGAAGTATCGAGGAGAGCAACATCTTTAATTACTGAGATAAGGAATGCCTGTGGAGAGAATTCGAATTGTGTGATATACGTAAAATCTGTCACATATCCACAACAACGCAAACAGCTCTTATTGAGAAGTGTGCATCCATTAGAACAGGCTCATGACGAATGTACATGTTGTTATAATGGAATTAGAGACCGCTGTTCGTGGGTAATTAATGTACACAGAGAAAAAGAACCAGGATGTTCAAGACCAGCGACTTGTTTAAAATTACTAACAATGTGCTGATAGAAACATCTGAATATCTTTACATTTAAATTCTACCGTTCAGTCCACGGTGGTTCTAATGATGCTCAGTGTTATAACTTCAGTTTTCCTAGTGAAAAAAAACCCAAAAAACCAAAAAACCGAGACTAAGTTAACATTTTAAGACATCATGCGTCGATGGTTTTACGTGACGGTAAAATGTTTTGCTCTGTGCCTGTTTCTATATCTAGGTCTGAGAAGTTGCATCGGTTTTTTTTTTGATAGCGCCATGTAACATAAATTTTAACCTACAAGAGCGTATTCATATAACTTAACTACAATTCGAATTATGACAGTTTTGCGTTTAATGAGGTAGTTATACTGTTTAGTGCCTAAGTACTTTAACTGGTATTTTTTATAGTAATGCATCAGTATCATGAGTCATAGAGAACGGTGCATCCACGAGCTTAGATACAGCAGCCGCTTTTCCGAGAAAATGATCACGTGTTTTGGGTTATATACTCATATAATTATCAGTCATATAATAAAAGCACAGACGCCATTTTCAACACCAACAATGTCCAAAAATGTTCTACATGAGTGCGGGAGGGAGTTTACTTCATACGATTCGCATGGAAATCACACCTTTACAAAAACAGTACAAACACAAATGACAAATGTTTTATGACAATGCATCCATATAGCCTAATATAAACCAATGTGGGGACATTAAGTCAGTATTAGTTTCAATTTGCAATGCAGTACGCAAAATTTGCCAAAAGACTAATAATGCTGTACGACGCATTGCACAGTATTTGTGTTTAAATTATACGTTAATGCGTTACTTACGTCTGGAGCAGGTAGGACCGTCCCAGCCACGCCTACAGTTTCCGGAACATTCGCCTGTGTCCTGGTCACATCTATTCAGACAGTTGTGGCATAACTGTCCTTGACCTGAAATTCATTTTTAGACACGTTATGCAATTATAAAGAAATGTTAGCTCAGAAAACATGTACAATATTTTTGACAAATTTGTTATTTTGCAAAGGTTACTTTTGCTATGTTCACTGTATTGAGAGATATCACATTTAGAAAAAAGCCCAGCTGTCAAGAAAGTACAAAGAAAAACAATGGAATGATACCCTTATAACATGCTATTACTGCATTACTTATTTCCAATTTGTATAATCTGTATATCATAAGGCTATAAAATGTTGTTGGAGTGAAGCCCATTGAATGACCTTTGACACCAATTTAAACCATAGTTGTGATGTCACATTATTGTTTGAACATAAGACTTTTTTCATAAATCCACTCTTAGTAGTTAGCGGTTTTTGAGGTGCAATGCTCACCCCTTTTACTACGTGTCAGAGTTTGTCTAATGTTACATGTGAAGGCTCGAGCATAGGAGGAAACCGGGCCGAGCCCAGGGAAAATCAACGATCTTCCTCAGGTTGCTGGCAGACCTTCCCACGCACGGCCGGAGAGGAAGTCAGTATGAGCTAGAGTCGAAGTCGCAGATACCGCATTGGTGGGAGGCTCCTGAGTCATTGCGCTGCCATAGCGCGCTGATCCATTCAGCCACGGAGGAACCATTTGTCCATTTTACCAACATTTCACAAGTATTAGCGTCATGCAGAGGATAATTTTTACATACCTCGATATAGTAGACGACCAACGTGAATTATACAAATTACCTCCATGCAACAGATTCACACACACAACGCCTGCATGCAATAAGTGACTAGCCGGGAAATATAAGTTTTCTCTGACCTGTATGTAGTACATGATAAATAGATCTTTATATAGCAGGTCATTAAATAACATATGGTTGTACTCGGCGTTTTACGAATCACGTTTATGTTGCCACAGAGGATTAGCCGATTGTTACACATACATGACCTCCCTGCAGTAGGTGACTAACCGGGTGTTACACATATGTGACCTCCATGCAGCAGATGACCAATCTATTGTTTCACACATATGACCTTGCTGCAGTAGGTGAATAACCGATTGTTACACATATAGGGCCTCCATACAGTAGGTGAATAATCAGTTGCCCCACATATATGACATCCCTGCATCAGCCGACTAACCGGGTGTTACACATGCATGTGTCATTTTTATGCAGTAAAAGTAACTAACTGTATGTTTTACAAATCAGCACTATACAGTAGATAATTATCTGCAGATAGAGATGATTCACTGATCGTTACGTATATTACCTCACTGTAGTAAATCACTTGCCCAGTACATATGACTAACTGATTGTTTCACATTTGTATTACCTCCATGCTGTTACTGACTAACCGAATGTTATACATATGAGTTTTACGTATAGGCTGACTAACCGATAATTACACATATTACCTTCGTGCTGTCCTCATGTTGTTGTTACACATATGACCTCGTGCAATTGTTGAATAACCGATTGTAACACACACAATTAATACCTCCCTGCAGTAGATGACTAATTGAATGCTATACGCATTATCCAAGTGAAGCAGCTGACTTATCGGTGATTATACATATACATGTTCACCTTCTAACCCACTATGTTGAGCATTTGTTGACTTACCGAACACCACATATGTCATCACGACTAATACTCTGATGATCAGTGATTTGTGATTCGTCGTAAACCAGGATCAATTGAAAAAATTGTACATCTCTATTCTGTTGTAATTCCCATTATGCAGAAAATCTCACAATTCACTCGTTTTCTACTTCATATATATGCACGCTTGAACATGTAAGTTCTTTCCCTGTAGAAGAAGTCCTGATCAAAACCAGCAGATTCAATATCTGCGATATCCAGTCTGTCCAAAAACTGCACTGTGTACTGAGTAAGACGTGAGACGAGTTAGACTTGTTCCCAGCCTATGTACGAATCCTTCTGGCGAAGAAGTGTCATCAGTTTTCAGGTGTTTAGTTTTATACATGTACCAAAAGAATACATGTGTGTGCCTAAAGTAAATTTGTACTTAGCCTCATAGAAATCAAACCCTGAACGAATTTGTGTTCAGTATTATATTCATGAATGCTGTAATGAAAGCGCTACTGAGACATTAAAGAATCGCCAGAATATCGGGTACGTAGATTGCGTGAATATACTATGGCCCTATCATCTTTCGACCTACATTTGCTGTTTTGGTTCATCGACTATGGCCTAACTGGCTGACACCTTTAAAGCGTGCCACATTGGCATTTTCCCTTCACTAACCAGAAAGTCACGGTAAAGTGGCATATGCTTGAGCACGGGATTAAGCACCAAACAAAGGAATAGATAAATAAACCAAAGTGAAAAATTGCGTGTACAATACCCAAATCTATACTCAGCGATAAACGGCAGTTTAGGTTTCATTTCGACTCTGGCTCATTCAAAAGAAAATACCCCTTTTATAGCTATTTGCTTTAGAAATTCTAAAGCTTGCGCAAATATAATTCTTCATGGCCTGTCAGGCAAAGTAGGAGCAGAGAAACTCACCTACCTGTCGCTTCAGCCCGGGACCAACCATTGGCTTTCGCCGAGATATCTACAGCTGACAGTACATTACTAATCCCTCCCTACCTATGATCCAGGTGAGCTGGTTTTGGAAACGAACATTAGTGAACATCAGCTTCAAATTTCCAATGGTGCCCATCTGTAATCTATGCTGAAATGACGATGTAGCATGTGTAAATAATCGACGAACATGAGTCTACACACCCCGACTTGACTTTCTTGAACAAAGAGGCATAAGCTTACCTTCCTATGACACTGATATACCATAAGTTCACTCCGACAAGGGTGTCTTTCGTCCTGCTACATGTATTTACAATTCTATAGTGATTAGTGTCAAATTTGGTGATACTCTATAGAGTAAAATAAATTCAATTAAGTATTGACTGTTTTTCCTATAAATGTGTCAGCTGTTGGCTCCTTCTTTCTTTCATCTTACCAGATTTGTTTAATATTTACATATTTTTTCGTTCTTATTCATTTATAAAGTGGTGTATTTAACATGTGTGTTGCGATTAATGACAAAGAAGGCTCGTTTATGTTTTCTGCGTGATCTATAAATGTTGGCTTCATGTATTAAAGGGCTTTTGCTTCCCCAGACCTGCTGGAGCTGTGGTACACTTCACCATTCAAGGGGCGTGTTCAAATCTATCTCTGACTGATTCCACGGAACAAGTTTACAGATACCTGCAAAAGGGCTTAATGATAACCTTGGTGTAGCCAGCACATGGCTTGTCGAGTGTTATTGATATCTCTACGCAGAAGATGACTTACCGTGTGTTATAGATATCTCCATAGAGCAGATGACTTACCGAGTGTTACAGACACCTCTATACAGTACATGACCTACAAAGTGTTATAGACCAACCAAGTGTTATAGATACCTCAATACAGTAGATGACTTCCCGTGTGTTATAGATACCTCAAAAGGGGAGATGACTTATCGAGTGTTTTAGATTCCTCTATACAGCAGATGACTTACCCAGTGTTATAGATACCGCTATACAGCAGATGACTTACCGACTGTTACAGATATCTAAAAAAAGCAGATGACTCACCAAATGGTATAGATACCTGTATACAGCAGTTGACTTACCCAGTGTTACAGATACCTCTTTGCAGCAGACGACTTACTGAGTGTTACAGATACCTCTAAAAAGCAAATGACTTACCCAGTGTTATAGATACCTCTATACAGCGGATGACTTACCAAGTGTTACAGATACCTCTATACAGCAGATGACTTATCGACTCAGTACAGGTACCTATATACAACAGATGACTCTTTGTGTGTTACAGATAACTGTATACAGCAGATCACTGCTAGTGTTATGGATTCCTAAATACAGCAGATGACTTACCCACTGTTATGGATCCCTCCACAAACAGATGACTTACTGAGTGTTAAGGGTATCTCTATACAGCAATTGACTTACCGAGTGTTAGAGATACCAGCAGGAAAAAGACTTTGATGATATGTGGGTGATGATTCTCCATGCTTAAGGGTGAACTTCTTCCACCTGGATTAGATTGTTAGCTTGTCCATCTCTGTGCTGTTGGAATTTCCAACCATGCAGAAAAGTGGTGGGAAGGCACAGTCTTTTCTAGAAGATATATACTGACACATGTACAGGGCAGCTCTTTCCCTGGTGTAATAGGAAGTCCTCATCTAGACTGGCAGATTCAATATCTTCTATGACCAGTGTATTAAAAAGAGTATTGTGTACTGTGTAACAGTGTGACCACCTAGATTTGTGCCTGTGATGAGTTCTGCTGGTGAAGAGGTGTGATCAGGTTTTAGATATTTACTTGTATACCTAAAGAAATACATGTGTGTGCCTACAGTCTGTGTGAACAAAACCCCATAGAAAGCTAGCCCTGAACGCGTTTGTGCTCAAGATTATATTTACCGCTTTCCTGAGATCGTTATTGAAACACTAAAAAATCGAGTGAATAGCTGATGCGCAGATTGTGTGAACAAAATATTATCACTTCAATTATTCTTTTGGACTTAGATGTCAATTGCCTCCTCATTCTCAACGACTATGGCCCAGCTCTCTCATGTTTACAGTGCGCAGCATTGAGATATACGTGTCACTAATCAGGAAGTCACGGTTCCACAGTAACTGAACTTCAGGTCAAAAAACTCAATTTATACGGCAAACGATTGTGCTTGCTCCTTTTCAACACTGACATGTCAAAAAATATATATTTCTTGTATAAATATATGCTGTAATTATAAAACGGTCTAACATACCAATTGCCAGGGGCCTAAGTGGCCGAGGGTTTGGAGGGTTGACGCATCTCAATGGCAGAGAATTCTCTTCACAGTGAGGTCGCGGTGAGCTTACATGAAATTACAGCTCGTGTTGGCTTCCTCTCCGGCCATTCATAGAAAGTGGATGGTTGTGGGTTCCCCCGGGTCATTGCCAGTTCCTTACCACCATTGCCCTCGTCACCCTCGTATGAATGAAACATTCATTTATGCATCTCAATCAACAGACATGTGTGTCAGTGTTATACATGTACATAGCAGGGTTGGTGTACTCTGGATTCGTATAGTCTACAGGACACATCTTTCTCACTATTTGAGTCATGGGGATAATTTATTTATTTATTTATTTAATTGGTGTTTCACGCCGAACAAGAATATTTCACTCATGGGACAGCGGCCAGCATTATGGTGGGAGGTAACTGGGTCCCCGTCCATGTGCATGTTGTTGGCAGGCCTTCCCACGCACGGCCGGAGAGGAACTCAGCGTAAACTGGACTTGAACTCCCAGCGACCTCGTTGATGTGAAGCTTTTGGGTCAGTGCGCTGCGACGGCGCTCTAACCAACTGAGCCACAGAGGCTAACACAGTAATGTTATCGTGGTCAACATGTTATAAACTGTTTGCTATCCTTTTATGCCACATCAGCAGTATTAGAGACGTTTCACGTTGATCACATCTTCGAATAATTAAATGGTTTAATGTCTTGTCGCTAGCTTGACACTACTACAGCAGCATTGCTGTATTCATTAAATGTGTTCATTGAAAATATACGATCAAGGCTTCACGCCACGTCACCGGATTAAAGGAATATGAGCACAGAACCGTGTTTGAAGTCTCATTACCATTACAGCTATATAATAGCCACAGAAACATATGTTCGAAAGCATTGCGAATTAATCTTGTCCTAGGAATCGTGACAGAAATATCAGGACCACTGAATCATGTGGTTCAATGCGTTAATAGCCATTGATCTGTAATACGTTCACATTATTACAGCAATATTCTTGTTTTTTTGAAAGCATTGGCTCCACACAGGCTGGCTTTAACAGCATGTTGAAGTCCAGGAAATATGTACCATTTCGAGAATCTGTAGCTTCCCTTAAATCCAGCAAAGATTGATATATATCTTTCACAGCCTTTCTTTTGTACGGGCTATTTACAGCTAGCAAGTGATCAACATACTAATTCGTTAATGACAAAGATCGAACCTGATGAAGATTACTCTTTAATAATTTCTACTTATAGTCGTATTCCCATTGCAAGTAATTTGAAGGTATGCATAGTAAATGACATGTTGTATGGAGTTGGAATGGACTACTCAGTGGAATGACACGATCTCATAATACGGACCCGTACACTGTCTTTATGTATAGAAATTTACATTTCATTTTCTAACCGCTGTAAACCGCGAATGGTCAAAAGATAAAGTATAAAATATTCCTCTAAGGTCAAAGCTGCATATAGTGTGCACTTTTATTAAACACCGAATTAATAAGGTAAAAATATGAATTGCTTTAATCATTTCTCATAATGTGGGAGAGCTCTGTCAGTACTTAGCTAGTGGCTAGTGGCTCTTGCTTGCAAAGAAAGGTTGCTTCAGTAGTCCACCATATTCACACTAAATGCTTTTCCCGAGGCCAAACAGGTTCTGATGGATCAGACGGGGTAGAGGTACTTCTTGATCTTTTGCATTGTTAGAGCGAACAAAGGTATTAATTTTTGTAAGCCTCTATTTGCAGGCATAATTACAACCAAAATCTTGCATTGGAACTAAATCCTTCTACAACACCACCACATACTCTACTAGTACATTCACTCAGAAAGCACTAGTTAACAAGCATAAAGCCTGTTTTAAAGAAACACACAAGAACATACCTCCCAGTCGTTACTGATACGCAACAAATTAACTAGAATCCAGATATTTGTATAAATCTCAACTTATCACGTGTTCGAAAATGTTGTGTGACCAAGAGTGTGTCAGAAGTATAAATAAGATAACTATGATTGGAATAAGTGCTGCTGTGCTGGGTATGTAGGTGCCAGTTCTCAAGTGCACTTGGATTCTCAACAACTCGAAACGTCTCATCTTCATGCCTAAGTGCATATACCAAGTAAAGAAGTGCCCAATCGTTGGGTTTCCAGTCCACCTCCTTACAGCTAGACTAAAGGGATTCTCCCTCCAGTCCTACAACAGACAGCGCTTTTATTTAACCCTGACATTTGGTGACACTCTTTACCGGCAGCACTTATATGTAATTCACTGGGTACCAACTGCCCACATACAGTGGTAATAGTTATGTACCGAAGAGTCATGCATATGACTTTTGTGTGTATCGCCTTGTACCATTTGTTTGATCTGGTGCAAAATACTATGATCCTATACTACGCCAGAAATATTTAATTAAAAACAACTAACAGAAAAGATAGTGCGTAAAGGATATTCCATTAAACACTTTCAGTCTTGATTTCTTAATGAGTATAACACTCCAGATGACATTGGCGACACTTCGTTCAAGACCAATGGCGATCTGTGTCACAGTTGTTTCCCAGTTGTCATAGTTGTATCTAATTCCGCTTACCCGGGGCAAAGGATATGTAAACGT
Source organism: Acanthopleura granulata (assembly GCA_016165875.1). Classification (NCBI taxonomy): domain Eukaryota; kingdom Metazoa; phylum Mollusca; class Polyplacophora; order Chitonida; family Chitonidae; genus Acanthopleura; species Acanthopleura granulata. The sequence continues at coordinate 3,706,082 of JABBOT010000028.1, forward strand.
TCAAGTTTATGAGATCAACATGATGTTTCATGAACAGTTGCAATCAAAGCGCCCCTGAGATACCTACGGAGTTTTACAAATTATTCACGAACCACGACGTTGAATTTTGATTTTTATTTCATGCTTAGAATGTCGACTGTCTCTGCCGCATAATTGAGAACTGTTGACCCCTTCTCTCTTCAAGATGTTACCACCTTTATGTAATAGTTATACAATATTTTCCTTTGGGAACTGGTGTTCTAGAGTGGGTCTTTCAATTATCGACTTGGAACAACCCGTTATCTTTTCTAATTTGTATACGACTGCCGGTCTTGCCGATTAAATATATATTGTTGTATTGACTTTCTGGTTTGTGGATATGGTATACACTAACGTGAGCATCTAAAGAGCACTACATAGAGCTTTTCATTTAATACAAGTCTCAGCGCGTGTAATATGAACTTTTTCAATCTATATACCTGATCTTTATGCAGCCGCGTATAACCTCAACCATTCTGTCCAAAACTTGTGTACTGGGAGAGACGAGTCAGACTTGCACCAGTGTGTGCACGAATCCTGCTGGTGAAGATGTGTAATCAGTTTTCAGATGTTTAATTGTATACCAATAGAGTACATGTGCGAGCCTGCAATTGGTTTGTACAGAGATTCAGAGCAAGCGACCCCTGGACGGATTTGTGTTCAGGATTATATTTCTCAGTGCTGTAGTGAAAGCGCTACTGGGACTCTAAAGAATCGACAGAACAGCGTGCTGGTAGACTGCCGGAAAAAAACTATGTCCAGTAGCCTATGTTCTTTCGACCTACATGTTCTATGACCTAACTGGTTGACGTGTTTAAAGCTTGCCCCATTGGGAAATTCCTGTCACTAACGAGGAAATCACGATACTAAAGTGCTATGTGCATGAGTGTGTGGTTAAACTTCAATCAAAAAAATAAATAAAACAACATGAAAGGTTCTATGTGAAAGACTCAAATCTACACCAAACAATAAAAAGGCAGTGTTGGTTTCATTTCGACACCGGCTTATTCAAGGAAAATATTCCTTTTATAACTATTTGCTGTCATATATTAGAAATTCTACAGCTGGCGCACGGCCTGTCGGGCAAACTAGGTAAGTTGGGGCCTGTTAAACCTGAATCTTACCAATGCGGTCGTTCTGAGAGATGTTCCAGCTCAGGCAGGTCCACTCCCCACCCACCCACCCCCTCACCTCCCCGGCCGTTTATAGGGCTCATTCTCAACTCCTCTTCTATTTCAACTCGCCTATTCGAAACTCACCTACCTGGGGTTTCAGCCTCGGATCAACCATTGGCTTTGGCAGAGGCATCTACAGCCCACAGTACAGTACCTATCCCTTCATACCTATGACTTGGGTGAGCTGATTTTGGAAACGAACATCAATGAATATCAGTTTCAAATTTTCAATAGTGCCCATCTGTGATATATGGTCAGGGGACGATGTAGCAGGTATAAATAAACGACGAATATCCACACATCTGTGCCGCACGAGCCTATGGACTTCAACTAAATTGCCTGCCTTGAACAAAGACGCACAGACTTACCTTCCTGTCATAATCATATACTCCAAGTTCACTCCGACAAGGTTGTCTTTCGTTCTACCACGTGTCTTTACAATTCTGTTATAACTAGGGTCAAACTTGGTGATACTCTTTAGCCAACAGTGAGTCGGTATTTCAATCAGTACCAATTGCCAACTTCTATTCTTCGTCGTCATATGTCAGAGAAAAGTTCAAGTACGACGTTAAACAAAAGCCTTCTATTGGTGGACTTATACCTGTTTTCGTGTGAATTATACATTATGCAGAAAATAGTAAGGCGTAATCTTCATAAACATCGATACACTTTGTTTATCCAGCGGTGTACTGTTACTCCAGTGGCCGTACATATACAACATATTTTAATTGTATGTATACGTCGCATTTGTTAAATCCTAGCGGAACTATAATCATTTTAAATTGGTTCAGAAAATTCTAAATCATCAACTAGTACACAAAGGTGTCACGAATACTGCACCAAACGCCCTCACCTAAAGTTCCCTAAAGAGTATAATACATTAGCTGATCAATACAGACAGAACTTCCAAGGTCTCTGTTACGTAGTAGTCTTAGTTAGGAGTTATACAAGCGTTTATCTTCAGGGCTCCAACGTAACTGGTTTTGACCAGTTGCATAGACAGTGCGAAGGAGATACCCCTATTCGTATAGAATTATTCACAGGCCGTTATTTTGAATTTTGAATTTAATCCCCGTACATCGGCTGTCTGTCCCACACCAATGTAAATTGTTGGCTGCTTTTCTCCTTCGTCTTACAAAGTTTGTTTAATATTTATATATTATTTCACTTCTTTTCCTTTATAAAGTGGTGTTTTGAAAACGTGTGTTACGATTAATGACAAAGAAGTCCCCTTTTTGGTTTCCACGTGATGTATAAATGTGGGCTTGTCGCTTAGATTTGTTCTTACCGTGTTTAGGAAAGTTGGATAGGCCCACCTCTGACGATTTGATCTTCGAGACTGAAACGATATTCAGTCCAAAACCACTCTTGAAGTTCTGACCCTTATCTGAATATCACGTTTACAACAGAGATTCATGTCATAGGCGGAATCTCAGTTCCTCGTAATATCTAGTACAATTCCTACCACTTTCAATCACGTTTTGGCCGAATATCCACTAAAGGTGGACTGAATGTGGTCGATTACCACTTACTATGGAAGAGAGGGGGCGGGGTGGGCTTGGCATTACGTATTACTGGGATTTGCTGGCCCAGGTCTGCTAGAACTGTTGTAAACTTAACCGTGGAAGGCGCGTGTTCGACTCTACCTGTGGCTGATTTCACTTCCCAAGTCAATCAGGGGGTTTTACAGGAGGGTTGATTTACAAACTTGGTGTCTTTCAAGGTTACTAATTCCATTCATAGATACATCTCACCACTGTTTTATAATTTAGGATTTGTCAATGAGGCATTAAATACCAACCTACCAGATAAATAAAATGACCAGAGCAAACTCCTTCAAGCGTGGTTTAACAAATTCGTACATATCACCTTCACGTAATAGATGACTTACGGAGTGTAACATACGCACATATCACCTTCAAGCTGCAAATGACTAATCGAATAATATACATCTGCGTATTACCTTCTCGCACTTGATGGAAAGCACAGTTTGTGTCATGCAGTGTATGATTTACTGTGTAGCACACGTTACGTTGGAGAGATGGGCCTGCCTTGCCCAGTGATGAATGACTTTACCAAAGGGGCTGTTTTCAGTTAAAGCCCTTTTCATACTGGCCACAATCCTCCCACAGCAATGCTGGACGCCGCCTTATAAGTGAAATATTCTTTGAGGGCGAAGTCAAACTCAGATCAAATATGTGAAAAAATAAATAAATAAAATACCTATCAATTTAGTGAGAAAATTCATGCAGAAACTGGCTTACCCGATGCTAAATGCCTACAAACATAAGTTGCCTCAACGAGTGTTTACATATAGCTTTTCTGTAGCGGTTTATTTACCGAAAGTTGTACGTCATCTTCGAGTGAAAAATGATTTACTCAATGATTTACTCCGCCATGTGTGCTGTAGATGACTAACCACATGTTGTACATCATCACATCCATGCAGCATAGGTGATTGACTGGGACTTGCGCAGTAGATGCCTTACCTAGTGCTACAGTTGTATCCATACATCACATTTATAAAGTGGGTGTCTTAATGAGATCTATACATCACTGTCATGCAGAAGAAGATTTACCCACTGTTTCACATGTCACCATAATGCAGTGGATGACTGATTGTTGCACACCACGTATTCAGTGCCTCCATGCAATAGTAGACTAACCGAATTAGCACAGATAGCTAATCGATCATCACACATATTACCCCCGTACGCTAGTTTACCACTTGTGTTATGCATATGACCTGCGCGGACTAGCTGCCTAACCGAGTGTTTCGCTTACACTGTATCACCTCCTAGCAGTATACAGGTGACAGTCCGAGTGTTACCAATACCTGTATGCAGCAGATGACTTACCGAGTTTTACACATAACAGCAGGAAAAAGACTCTGATGATCTGTGGGTGATGATTCTCCATGCTTAGGGCTGAACTTCTTCCACCAGGACTAGATTGGAAACTAGTCCTTCTCTGTCCTGTTGGAATTTTCACACCATGCAGAAAATCTCACAAGGCACAATCTTTTCTAGAAGATATAGACTTACACATCTTAATTGAAGTCTTTTCCTAGGCGTAATGAGAAGTCCCGATCTAAGCTAACACGTTCAATATCTACCATAACCAGTCTATTACAAATCAGTGCACTGTGTAAGAGTGGGACGTCCTAGATCGTCGTGTATGGGTCTCTACAGGTGAAGAGGTGCGATCAGTTTTCAGATGTTTACTTGTATACCTAAAGAAATACCTGTTTGTGCCTACAGTCTGTGTGTACCTGACCTCATAGAAAGTTAACCCTCTACGGATTTGAGCTCAGAATGATATTTACCGCTGTCCTGAAAGCGTTATTGAAACACTCAAGAATGGACTGAATAGATGACACGGAGATTGTGTGAATACAGTATTCTTTTTCTTTTGTGTTTTTCTTTTCGACCCACACATCAGATTTGTCTCCCTGATCATCAACTATGGCACAAATCTCTCCCATGTTTGCAGTGTGCAACACTGAGATATACGTGTCACTAACCAGGAAGTCATGTTTCCATAGTAACTGAGCTTCAGTTCGAAAAACGCAATTATTACACACTCTATGGAACGATTATGCTGGCTCCAGTGAGGTCGCAGTGAACTTATATGGAATTGCAGTTTTAGAATGGAATTTGAAGTTGTTTACCCCGAATTACTACTTACCTCTATAGACATGATAAAATATTATGGCACTTCCATTAACAACACTTAACAAATTGTAATAATGCTGATGTAACATTTGATTTCTTGAAAACAAAAGTGCAAGGTGTTAAAGTGGATTTACTGCTTTAGTTGATAACATTTTTAGCGAAGGCTTTGGCCGTGTTCCACTATCCATAAAAATCGGTCCTATACAATACAACTCTAAACGCCTTTCTCCGGAAAGCCTTGCAGTTCCAGATGAAAATTATTCGTCTTTACTTTCCGTAATTCGGTAAATTTTTAATTTTATTTCTTTTTCCAAATTTGGACTCATTGATTATTATGGTTTTCGTGGCAGCAGCAGAGATAATATACTGCTGACAAAAAATAAGAAAGCCCTCTTCCTGTTATAGGTTAGACATGTGCAATGCATTTAGTTGGGTGAAACAGCTGCGATCGTAATAAATGAGTAAATGAGAATACCTTTATGACACATCGTCGTTCACATTGAACGGTGGTTGGGCAGTGACTGAATAATACCGTGTCACATACATTGTGGTAACTTGATCTTAAGCATTAAATTATGTATTGTTAGTTTGCACCTGGCAAAGATTTAACGGAATTCTGTCTGAAGATTTAAAATGTTCTTCATCTGGGTGCTAAATACCTGCAATTTCCATCCATCAGAAAAATAAGTTCATAATTTGACGACTGATGAAGAACAAAAAAGAAACTACGACAGAAATGTGTTTTTGTGGAGTCATTTATTCGTTATCTCTTACAAGATATTAGTATATGTTGTGCCTCATCATGGCAATTCTTTTTCATGCCAGTAAATTCCGTCATGTCAAATGCTAATTAACACTAACATATTGCATGATACAAAAGGCATATAAATAAGAACAAAGTTACAAGCTCCCCTTCTGAATCCTGGTCAGAAGGGGAGAATACTGCTCATTAACTTGAAATTGAGTAATCTTGAAATTAAAAATACAGGTTTCGAAATCGTAGATCTCATTTAAAGTGATCTTGTGTTTCTCATTCGCCTCTATAACCGTATAAAACGCAGAGAAGGCTTAGTGTGTTTATGGGACTGTATAAACAGTGTCCTAATTTTGAAAATAAAATATCACAATGAAGAGGAATTTATTTTCTTATCGAAAAGAATTTTCTTCTTTACTTCTCTCCTTGAATGTTCAGGCGATACTTTATATAGGAAGTCACGCGAAGTGATTGAATAAAAAGAAACTTGAATCTCTTTCATGTTTTCAACTACATGTTGACTCGAAGTGACAGGCCTGTTACTTGTAGATCGTACATAATAATAGAAATTTTTTGAGCAGCTTGGGGAAGCTTTGACGATAGGCGAGAATAAAGGTAGTAACATGAGTCTTCTATGTAATAAAGTCTTGTGGAGATGTAGTATAGCTGTAAATTAACAATTGTTTTATCCCAGGTTATCTCGGTAGGATGGAAATAAAACAACCTCTAAGAGTGAGAACTGGTAGCTTTAAACCATACCCTGTTCAGTCTCCTTCTTGTAAGTAGTTAATCTACATCTATAAGAGTTGCCATACATCAAACCGTTACAAAATAATCACACACTCTGACATGTTGAACTAGAGACAAGATACAAACATGGTAGACAAACAAAATAGACAATATACCTGTTTACCCCCGTCACAAACATACTATACATACCAAACCCTTAGCCATTATTTATTATGGAATGTGGTGACCAAGGCTTAATGCCAAAATACCCAAATGTAATCATTGTTCTAAATAATATTGTTAACACGACTATTATTTAGAGAAAGCCTCCAAGTCTGCCTCATAGTGGTTTAATCTCCACAGGTATTTTGAACATTGGTCTCATATGAATGTTCTTCTGGCACATCATGTGTGCGTCTATCATACAAGGGTGATGGCTCTGGTATTTCACTCCTATTGTTGAATTCTGACGGGCGGAGCTCTCCAGGGCTGGAGTACTGTTTGCCTTAGGGTGCAAAGCGCCAGCTGTCTATACATTTCGCTTAAACTTCCTTCTAGAGGAAAAGGTACATATAATCGTGAGAGAACAATTATGGAAAGACTCATTCAACACTACTGCAATACTAATGAAAGTGAATCCCCTGGTTTAACGGGTAAATCTTCAAAACTGCTGTTTTCATTTCTGGTAAGATGCGTTATGCCTGTTTGACTCAATCCAAGATCACTTTGGTTTTATTTAACGCCATCGATTCAGTACTGAGAATTATTTTATTCATATTCATGTATCTCTCCTGGCTGTGGTCAACCGGAGCGCCCGAAGTAAACTACATACGGTACCGACACAGTGGGTGTTATTGGTGACAGGTAAATGACTTCCAACATGGTCCTTGTGAAAAGCATATAATTTAAAATACGAGCCAACTGTGCCGTATCCTGGCGACGAATCGCCAGCAATCGGTTCTAGTACATTCTGGTAAATATCATGAGGTTAGAATGGAACCAGTATCATTTGTCCACAATTGTATGAAGAAGATATACATCTTGTATTGTACAACAGGAAATAAAAAATAAATCAATAATTTTTTTTAACAAAAACGTTTGACTATGTAAATTCTATGAATAAGTAGAAAAGTAATACATGTAATAACATACTGCAAACAATTAAACATTATTAGACGTACATCAACATAGCAAAGACAATGACTCAGATGATCAAGACAAGGCAGATTGCGATCCCAGTCCTGGCAATAAGTCCCGTATAATTCGGAGGGTTAGCTGGCAATTCTGAAATGTATAGATTTGGTTAATGCTATTATCTTCTTATAGTAAGAATGAGTGCGATGGTAGAATATTCTGTTGTGTGCTGGCCATTTAACTTTTATGATATAGTTTTAAAGAGTACTGTGTTAAAACTCAGCTGTTAAATAAATGAAGCGGAGGTTGTTCTTATGGTCTTATATGCAGTTGTCTTCTGTGTGGCTGCTATATGTGTGATCCACAACAGGACATTCATAGAAAAAAAACAGCCTTTTAATTCCAACATTTGTATTAATATATTTATGAATAAATTTACCTTTGTTCCAAATTGACATAATTATCTGTTAAAGCGACAGTGACTGAATAACATTTAATTTGGTCAACCGGAAACATATTGATCAACTTCTAACTTTGCGACACTCAACAAAAAGTCTTCAAAACAGAATGGCTTGAAAACGTACAAACAAATGTTTATATGTGTGTGTGTTTATAGAAACAATCTCGGGGACGAGCTCATAACAGGGGTGTGTATTGGTAAAGAATTCGTGATAAATCCAGTTTCTGACTACTGTTTAGTTCTATTATGATTTTGTTCCATAGGGGAGAAAATCTGAAGCGTCAGGCACCGTTCCTGTTTAGTGAGGGTTTTTGATGTTCACACATATAGCTTCCAGTTCTAAAAATATGGGAAACAATACTGGCAAACCTTCCACCAATAGGTCTAATCCAGTCGTTTACAATTTTGGCTCCGGATAACAATCCGAAGCTCAGTTGATTAGCCCGATAGAGAAGCGTAATGACCCAGAAGAATCCAACCAATGAGGTCATTCTGTGTCCTTCTCACGCTGGCTTCCTCTCCTGTCGATTGCCAGCAAAATGTGGATGGCTGTGGGTTTTCCCCTCCCACCATAATGCTGACCACTGTCGTTTAAGTGAAATATTCTTGAGTACGGCGTAAAACACCTATCAAATAAATATATAAATAAAATATCTGAATTTAAATGAACCAAGGAAGATAATCTTGGGTCATCAAATATATAACGGTTGAGTTATTTATGCTCAGATACTGGAATACGGCTGTGGGAGTTTGAATAGAATTGTCACATACCGGTGAAGCTAGTGCAACGGCGTCTAATTCAGTTTTGCCTAGATGACCACAGAAGATAATGGCAACGGTTGTGTTAAGAGCTTTTCTTATTAGAAAATAGAATTATAAGAAGAAGAAGTATATATTAAATATTTGAATTTTTAAGGGCAGCTTAAGGTTTGGGCAGCTTTGTTAATATAATGAGATAATGGTGAAGGGGAGACAGGATGCATAGATAATTACAAGTACTGAACCACCACCGGTTACCATTAACTGAAATCAAAATGTCCGAAACTGTTTGTAATACCTCGTTTTACTAATACGAACTTAGTGTTGGTCAAGCCAAATAAAACAGTTGTTTCTGTTCATCTTGAAAGCCAGACGGAATCATGCTATAAACGCATGACTTCTCCTGGTCCTGTGGCTCATCTGAGTAATACAGAAATGAAAGAATGTGTATTCACATGAGTACTGTAATTTGACTTCTCTTCAGTCGCGGATAAAAAAAGTAACGTGTGTTTTGATGAGAAAAGAATTTGTCACATAGCATAACTTTTGTAACAACTGGAATGTAATAAAGAGGCTATGATGACGATTGCGGTCAAAAAATGCTCCTCGATATTTAAATCCAATATTTTGTGTTCATCAAGACGAACTCAAATCATTGATATTCAGAAAATATCAGACTCCTTCATTTGCTATTTTTAGTGTCAGTGTAATTTTAAAGTGTGGAAAAGTTGAGGAAATTTTGTGAAAGTGACCGATATTGTAATTTTTTTTTTCGAATCTTATGGTCGATTTTGTGAAAGTAAGATAAGCACAGACCAAGCTGATGTCCTGAGAAAGTTAACTATTGGGGATATTCTAAAATCATAGTAAACCTTCGACTGAATTTGCCCGGTCGATTGTTGTGTTGTTGTCATTTTCTCGTGGATACTAAACTAAATGTACATTGACATAAATAACATGGCATGATTCCATGAAAAGAATGTTCACACTAGTGTGCTATTTCACAAAAGTCATCATCTCAAATTTCAACATTTTATTGGCTTTTAGTTGTTGATGACTTTACATTTCATACTATAGTTTTACCGTTGGATATAAGTCTGTTAATATTTTCCAAATTTATTGAAAGCACTGAATTATTTGTAATAGGAATTATCCTGAAGTAGGAACTAGCATGTGTTTACGATTCCACACCTGAACACCACTGTAGGCGTCCGTGGATGAGACAGATTCTATGAAATTCTCACCGTGTCTGCGGCTCCTTCAGTGTCAGCAGCTGTGTACTCGTACCAAGAAGGCTGTGGTTTTAAATATATTCCCTACATTTTCATATTTAGAGCCTAATGGCCCTATGCAGGTGAACCATCTCGCGACTTCAACATGTTAGAACCCCTAAGCGCATAAAGATCAATCCATGTTATAGTTGATATAGGGCTGGTATATTTATGATGTGACGATAAACTGTACTTTCACTACATGGATAAAGTGTACACATCGGTTACTGACTTTTTTTTATTTTTATTTTTTCTCCAGTTATTCAAATTACTCAGTGTTATGTAATCAGTAGCTTAGACTAACCAGGCATCTAAGGTTAGTCTCCACCGAGGTTACCTAAGGATCGCCATACTTTTTCACGGTTCGCCCTCACGCGAAAAACATGTACGTTATCATCACTACAGCCATATGTAATATGGATACGAGAGGGAAAACACATAATACCAAAGTTAGTGTTCAATTTAACTGGCTTATAAAACGGTTTAAGCAAAATTATGCTATATAAGACAGTACATATAATAATTTAGTATTTCTCCATTTAAGGAAAGTTTGGCAGCCATGGGTTTTAATAATAAACAGTTTGAGAAGATGCTCATTTCAACAGGGATGATGGAAATTGAACAGGTACACCTACATGTGTAAATGGTTCTTTGTAAAACAGTCTGTTCAAGGACACCACCCAGCATGTATACATAGTGCATGGCCTAAAGACCACAAGATGAGTGCTCAGCCTTTTAGCAACTGTGAACTGTCAGTTACAGGACTAACCGTGTGTATAGGCTTGATTTTTAGATGCTAGGCCCAAAGAGAGAACGGATAAAGTAGTGTACGTGAAATAAAATTTCGTCCATGCTTATTTTACGCATTTTACTAGATTCTGAGAGTTTTGTTGATCTTATAAAGTTTGTTTGCAAGATAAGATGATATTTTCTTGTTGGCTAAATGTAAGTTTCAGCACCAAGCGTCATATTTTATGAACTTACTTGTTTATAATAGTGCTACTGTGTTGGTGAATTTTTAAGTTAAATACGGTATGTATCCTTACCAGATCGGCGTTTACCGTACACGCATTTCAGGTATAATTAATCCCAACAGAAACAGGATTCTTTAGACTGGCTGAATTTGCTGGCTGATATGCACAGTACATTCCAGGCGTGATACAACACATCAGGCAGATTCACAATCACCTGCAGATGACTGTACCTTTGTGGTTTACTAAACTAAGGAATAGTGCTCATATTTGCTGTTAAAATACAAAATCTGCATGTAAATGTTAGGAGAAAGTCTTTTGGAAAGTTAGGACCGTTCCTATATATCAGTGTACAGTTAATACTGCAGATACAGCCTAGGCGCTCACTCATGGTGCACCGCTTCCAGTTCTGATCAGCCATGATGACTGAGAAGTATAGCCAGACTACACAGCTAGCCATACAATCCATGTAGGCTACTCTTCACTGACAAGCATCAGTGACAGTTATGTTGTTCTAAACATCACTGTACAATGCATGGCGAATACTTATTTCTTTATTTATTTATTTGATTGGTGTTTTACGCCGTACTCAAGAATATTTCACTTATACGACGGCGGGCAGCATTATTGTGGTAGGAAACCGGGCAGAGCCCGGTGGAAACCCACAACCATCCACAGGTTGCTGGATGGCCTTCCCACGTACGGCAAGAGAGAAAGCCAGCCTGAGCTGGGCTTGAGCTCACAGCGACCTCATTGATGGGAGGCTTCGATCACTGCGCTGCATTAGCGCGCTAACCGACAGAGCCACAGAGGCTCCGTTTCGTAGTACAACGATAGATGACACACACCCCTCCCCCTGTACACCCCTTGTACGTGAAGCACTCACATTATGAGCGTACGTGCTTTATCCACAGCCCCTTATACGACGGCGGCCAGCATAATGGTGTGAGGAAATCGACCAGAGCCAGAGGGAAACCCACGACCATTCGATAGTATTTGTAATAATATGGGTAACTAATAGAATTGCCAATCATGTCTTGATGGTTGAAAATGACTCTCGAGCTAGCTGATAATGGTGCAGTTGTTTAGCCAAATCTCTTTAATTTGCTTTCCAGATGATCAGAAAGTTGTATTTGAGTCATGGATGTGTTCATCATCATGCGGTGTTTGCAGTCACTTAAGCCATTTTTACAGTCAATGATTCAAGGCTTTGCAACCATTAATTTTATCATGGTAAAATTTTTGTTGAGATTTAAAAGATACCTGCAAGTCACCCTGACAACATGTAAATGGGACTACTTTTTCTGTTGTGCCAACTACCATATTTGATAGGGAGAAAAATGTTTCTGTCCATAAGTCGCCATTTTTGTGTCGAAGAAGAAATATCGTGAAATCAAAAAGATTACTTAGGTTCTGCAGACTTATGCACCATTAGTTTAGATAAAGATACTAAGATTATCTAATTAAGGAGGTCAGTAAAATTTAATTACTGATGACAGCATAATTAAAATTCCTAATTTTTTATCACATGTATCTTATATAAGACTCACAAAAAGTTATGCACGATATCCAAATCTCATTTCCAGATAGCAATGTCCAGAACGGCAATTCATATATAGTAAAGTAACGTGTCTGAGTTAAGATTTGCAGACATTGTGTAATCTCAGTAGAGCGCCCATGGCTTCCCCTGTAATTGTCTATGACCCTCTTGGATCTGACTCAGGAGGGTCGCCAATTAACAGTGCATCGAACTTTTGATGCAATCTTTAAAAGTTATTTCAAGGAGAGCATACTTACTGCGTACTGTTCATTCCAGTGGCCACATAAATATGGTTTATTTATTTGTATGACTCACGCTTTACGACGCACTCAAAGATTTCGTAATCAGTATTGTGGATAATCCGTACCTGCACCGCAATATACCAAATGGTCTTGCGTGTGGCAAATACATATCTCGTCTTGTAGCATTTGTTAGATCCTGTGTGCTGTGTGATGATTTCAATCAACGTCACAAGTTGTTACTGCAAAAACTATTGTGTCAAGGATATTCCATCAAATGTCTTCATTCTAGGTTTCGTAGGTTTAACAGTAAGTATGCCTCTTTTCTTAGTAAATACGGACGGAGCCCCTGGAAGAATCTAATAATTGTGTCTAATTCGGCTTTACCCTCTATTTTCCAGTTCAAGGTTTTGTAATCAAAATCATTTCCTTTGGTGTTATCTGCCTGGATAATCTGTAGAATTAATGCTAATGGTCAAGTTTGACCTTTGGTTTCTGTGACCTTGAACCTGGAACGTTGCTCAGAGGCTACATTGGCAGTGTAGCTTCATTGGCAGTCTCAATGAACAGATAATTTATTTGATTTATTTGATTGGTGTTTTACGCCGTACTCAAGAATATTTCACTTACACCACGGCGGCCAGCATTATGGTGAGAGGAAACCGGGAAGAGCCCTGAGGAGACCCATGACCATTCGCAGGTTTCTGGTGGATCAGATCCAGCCCATGCTGGCTCCCTCTCCGGCCGTACGTGGGAGGCTTCTGGGTCACTACGCTTCGCTAGCGCACTAACCAATTGAGCCACGGAGGCTCGGAATCTGAAATAAAATTACTAAACAAAATATGAGTGAAATATTGCAGTGGTGTGATTCGTGTTTTTTTGCTTTACAAGACAACAAATATAGGATCAAGAGCAGATTTCGCTATTTTAGAAAGTTTCTCTGAGGGAATTCTCATCAGAATAAAAATATGATAACGTGAGCCAAAATCACTTGTGCGTATTTGATGTCAAGTTGGAGTTTTCTAATACATTCCGAAGTATCATGTTGGTTCAATCAATCGTATTTTGTTAATTAAAAAAACAAATATTATCATATATTATTGTATGGAACTGCATTTTCACCATAACAGATAATGGCTCGTAGAATTATGTTCCCGTTAGTACAGACTAAGCCGAGCGGCTAAATGCAACTTCTTATACATCTGACAGTAAGAAGGATTGTAATTAGTGGACCCTGGCCTATTGCATGGCAAATCCAGTAACAATTTCAACCGGACACCGAGCAGGCCCTGCAGTAGATGTGCCACTGTAAGCAGGTGGGCAAATAAAGGCACCACAGAAGGATCACTCCCAATCTCGTTGTAAAGGATCCTTCTGAGGCTAGAACATACCGTATCTTAAGCCAATACAACAAAGAGCAGCGGTTGGTCAGTGTATGGTGGAGGTAAATAAAACGCTAGTTTAAGCCATTTCGTGGTAGTTTGACATCCCATTGGTAGGTGCTGCAAGCTGAGAGTTTGGTAGCCTGTCACAAAATTATCATGACAGAAACCTCTTTTTCGAGCTGCTAAAAGCTTAATTAATTAGAAAGTTGGCCGAGAAGGTTTGGAAGAACAACAGCTTGTTACCGTTATATTGGCTTTATTTTGCGCACCTTCCACAGTCCGATGTGCCAGAGAAACGTTACCCATAACTACCATGACAACGCATGTTAAAGAGATAAGCTGCCATGGAAGTTACAATCAACTTACCCTACCATTGCTTTGTGGAACAATGTCCAGGTTAATTTACCTTCAGTGGAGCTCTTTAATTAGAGTAAGGACTCATTGCCAACCTGTCACTTAACAAGAGCAGATATTTTGCCCAGATTATCTTAGAATTGTATCAGGGGTTCTTTTTTTCCGGGGGGGGGGTATGGTACGGAAAGAATATGAAAAAAAGAAGCAAATAAACAGGTGCAAGGGGCTTTAAAAGGGTCTAGGGTTGAAATGACCTGATCTCATTAACCATTGCTATCCTCTTTCGAGGGGATGGCGTGCGTCTCTGGGTCACTATATTTCAACCCTATACTGTAACCAGTGTTGTCCCCAAGGTCTTCCAAAGTGTTGCAAATTAGAAGTTTGCGTTTCTGGGGATAATAGGCTATCCCCATGGTTGTGGTGAGCTGTGACTGTGTGAGAATTGGTGAATGATCTCCCGTTATGTTGTATGTGTGGCCCATCCAGGGATAGGGCTTTTGGTGTTTGTTTGGTTTCTCTATCTGTCGGCATCACATGACAGTCCCATCCTCTTCTGTGGCAAGCGGGATTCCCTCAGTCATTCCGAAAGGCACTAATTGTGCCCCACTGTTGGCAGATTTATACCTGTTCTCGTATGAATACATGTGCAGAGGTTATTAACAAATAACCCTCATCAAGCCCGATCTTTCTCATCAACCAAACGGTTTATTGATGATTTGCTAGCTGTATACAACCTATGTATATCCAAGACTGTGAAAGACATCACATTTTCTCTGGATTTAAAGGAAACCATCTCCAGATAGTACATCTTAACTGAACTTGTTCCGTACAAAGACCATAGCAGTTTCCTGTCATGCAGACTTTACGAAACAGAGGAAAGTTTCGATTCTGATGTTGTGAATTATCCCTTCTTAGAGAGCCTTCACTCTGATTATACCTCTCCTGTTAGTAATTAAGGAGGGGGTCTCTATAATATCTGAGACTTTGCTCCTTAATTGTGTTTAATTCCGCTTAACCCGGATCTAGAGTAGGCTCATCGTGTTAAGTATGTTTGCCACAATCTTTGCACTCAAAATGCTTTTGACATACATAATTGATTAACGACATCATACATAGTAAAATAGTACACGATTTGGATACGGGCTTTGTTGACACGCCTATAGAGCATTCATTGAGTCTTTTCGTCATCACTGAAATCTATTGACTGCTTCTCTTTGCATAAATTCCTCCTAATTTTTTTATGTTTTGTATGCTTTGTTGTTTCTTTGGTGGTTTGTGTTATTTAAAGTTTTTAAATCTGGTCTTTGGTTGACAGCTGATATATGAATATCGACACTTGAGAGGGACATATGGTATTTATTTTGAATGAACATAATATTAATCCTATGCTAAGCAGTGCATTAAAGAGGATTTTTCATTGAGATTTTGAGCCTGGTTTATTGTAGTCCACTAGTGTAGTCTTATGTTTGTTTATGGTAGATAGCATAGTAATTTATTACATTTGATGTCATCATTTGGAGAAACATTTGAATAGACTTTGCCGGCTTGCCTGAGCTATTTATTAATTGGAATAAAATATTGCTTAAAAAAAAAGTGGTTCTCTCTCTCTCGAACTCCGCAATCTGGAAATATCCGACTTATTGTAAGCGAACATTCATTAACCCATTGAAAAAGTTATGCATCTAAAGAAGTTTTCTTTCCCATCGGAACACATAATCTTTATTTATTTATTTATTTGATTGGTGTTTTAAGCCGTACTCAAGAATATTTCACTTATACGACGGCAGCCAGCATTATGGAGGGAGGAAACCTGGCAGAGCGCGACAGAAACACGCGACCTTCCGCAGGTTGCAGGCAGACCTTCCCTCGTACGGCGGAGAGGAAGACAGCATGAGCTGGCCTTGAACTCACAGCGACCGCATTAGTGGGAGGCTTCTGAGTCATTGTGCTGCAATAGCGCGCTAACCGACTGAGCCACGGAGGCCCTCATATAATCTTTAGTGTGGTGAATCCACGGCCATCTATGAAGGGGGGGGCGATAAAATATTTGTTGATTTACTGTAGCTATCAATACAGATATCATATTTAAGGCACAGCTGGTTTTATTCTTGGTTCAATCAAGCAGTATCGATAAAGATTAATTAAATTAATACGTTTTAGGGTAAATAGGTTCTTGACATCATCCGTGTACTAGTCACTGGACACTTTCCAATCACGCGGTCTGACAAGTGGTCAGTGGGCGACATGTGGTGTACATGCTTTGGTTTCGGATGCAGCTCAGTTTGTTGTTCTTAGCTGTACGGTACAGTCAGGCACCAAATTCGTCAGCACGCATACCGTTTTTTCTAGCTGCTTAACTTCAACTCTGCTGTTGACTTAGCTGTGAAAGACCTGGTTATTTTCAGAGATTGCTCCACTGCTACGTTAAGTCTTAAGGCCTCTTAGACCGATCCATTCCGATGTGGTGTCATTGTTAAGTTGTTTCCTATTCTTGTTGCTGTCCAATCTCTAGTCTTGAGCGTTACAGCAATTCCACATGCGTCTCACCGATCCGTTAATTGTATATGCAGATAGGAATCCTCTTACCTTCATTCGCGATGTCAGATTGCGATGTCAGATTGTTCTATGTAAGTTAGGACTAAAGCAATACAAACGCTCTCACAATAGTTTTCCTGTAGCATCAGCAACTACGGCCGCCTCACGCAACGTGGAAGACCATATCATAAGCAATTTAAGCCTCTGGTCCTCTGAGCGTTATCAACGTTACATCCGTGTTTCTCACTCTGACATTGTTAATGCCTTTGACTGTATGTGTGTGTCTAACTAATTTTATACCCATTTGTGTCTGTGTAAAAATCAGTCCTAAAAACATGTATTTTACTTTATCATCACAAACCCTTTTGCGGCACTTTCACTATTCCTTACCAGGAATAACTTCACCATAGGAATTATAACGATATTTATTGTGAATACCAGATTGATTTGCCTCAATGCGACCTGCTACAGTAGGTCTTGTCAGTTTTCAGCCTGTACTTAACTAAGTGTTTTGTTTATCTCTCAAATGACATAACTGCTGACTCTCAGCGGTATTAAACGCCCCACGTGCCAACACTCGGTCTACTCCTGTCATTTCATGGCCAAAAACTATAGACTACAGCGTTGATAATGCCGACCCCAGGGTTTCATTTAACATTACATTGGGAACAGATGCCCAGACAGCATTTTGCTTTCACCTATACTTCAGCCGACGCTCGGCTTGCAACTGCAGTCTCATTTACCAAGGTAACAGGTACCAAGTTTCAGGAGTCCTGTACCATATCTTGTTATTTTTGTGTGTGATTCTTTGTATGTTAAATGTAATTATATGAACTTCCTTGTGTTCCCGGCTTCTCACTATTATATCACATGCATTAACCATCATTTGGATGTTGGCAGATAAACTGCCCTGTGCCCATACAAAATTTTATCCTGATACCTCCTGGTTGTGTGTTCATTAGTAGCATATATGCACCTAACGAACAATGGGAATGTTCCTTATACATCATCTTCTAAATAAGGTAAAGGTCAGGGCACCAAACTGTGGTTATTTTGATTGGTCAATACCATTTACTCAGTAACAACACTAGGGGGTATTTAAACTGCATGTTAGCTACCTCTGTAACAATAGCATGAACACACTGCACAAAAAGCACCATGCCAGCAAAAACAAAGAACCATCATCAATTCAAAGAGAAAACTACCCTCTAGTTGTGAACAGTTCAGCTGGGGCATCTTCAGTTCAGCTGGGTCGTCTTCTACAGAACTTAGAGTGCAACATCTCACGCCCACAACGATAACCTTAATCAAGGACTGTGTAATTGGTCTCGGAAGTATCATTTGAAAATCTGATTTTGCCGTACTCATTCTCAGAAACGTTCTCGTACGCGTGGTTTTCCGCGGGAGTTGAAATCGTCGCTTTTCTCCCTTGACCAGAACTCTCCTCGTTCCTGACGTGTTCATGGTCTGAGCTGTCCGTGGTCCGCCCAGGGCTGTTACCTTGACGTTTTCTCCTGTAAGGATAACCCAGTATACTCTCCAGTACTCTCAAATATTAGGTTAGATTCTGTTGTATTTTAGCTATACAATATCGTCGATTACATTTTACATATGTAGGACAACATAACATGTTCAGACTGAGCAGGAAATTAGATCGCTTGTGATATATTTTGGCACAGTACTGCGGACACCCTTATCACGTTCAATCCTCAGTTTCTTAAATTTTACGGTTCCTCGAAGAAGTAAATTCGTTATCTCTCCGATAACGTGGCATTTTACCCGAGAATGAACAGAAAATTTAATGCCCAAACTGCAGGTATGGGAAAATTTATGACTCTATTTAAATTTGAGGTTACTTACACTTGTAAAATGACAACGATTACGATAGCGACCACCACTACCGCAGCCACACAGCCTATGATCACTCCCGTGTAGTTCCGGTTCACGGCTGGAAAACGACAAAACACACATTTAAACAAAGCCAGATTAGTAGATTGAATTGCGCTTAGTGCTGCGCAGTAATACTAGTGTACATTCCGTTTGGAAATAGCATATTTCGGCAGCACAAAAATGTCCATTTGTTCAAAACCGATCTTCTATGGTGCACAGAAACATGGTGTACTTTAATATACTCAACGATATACCATGGCAGTAAGCCGATTAAAAGTGCAAAGTCTTCCTAATTAGTGTTCTTTTGGCGGGGGACTTTTAATATGAAAGGTGGGATTTGTGTCACAAAATGATCCTGTTCTTTCGGGTTCAGTGCCACTGAACGAAGTGTATACACATCCAAAGATAAGTTCATAATTAACGATTCTTTCCCAATTTGACAACTGAAAAGTGAACTGATATAGCTTACGTGTACAGAATGGGCCCTCGTGACCATCAGCACATCCGCTGGTACATGCTCCATTCCTGACGTCACATCCGGTCGGACCGTCAACACAGTTCAAACTACAAGTGAGTTTACAATTTTGTCCCCAAGTGCCAGGGAAGCATTCTGTCGAAACACAGTAATATAACTTGATAGAATCTAATTAAGACAGTACAATAACGTCTATGGGCCGTAAAATACGAAACCTATGCGGGAATAGTAATGCTAATCTGTTTTCCGCTGCAATTTTGAATAATTATATATTCACGATAACTTCCTGTCTGCCAGGGAGACAAAACAACATTAATTATAAGTTCCCTTATCTGAGTGTCTTGCATTCTTAGTAGTTCACATTTCTAGATTACTTTTAGACCTTAGTTCCGTTTTGCAACAACTCTAAGACCAGGCCAACTAGCTAGGCCAGTGGACCAGCAAATTTGCCTCCTACGTTTCACAAAGAAAATATGTGGTTATAGAAAAAACAACTTTGCTTGCTTTTAAAAGTTCCTGCAGAAGCCTTAGTTTGGTCTGGAGAATGAAAGATACTCATGTATCTAAAACGTTTTTCGCCAGCGTAAAATGCCAAGCTACAAACACAGGACATTCAAAGGGAAGCAGAGACGTTCTGATTCCATAAGGCATGAAATACCATAAACAGGAAACATTTATGGTATTAAATCAGTATGTTGATTTGTGTCATTGCAAAACGACGTGTTAGTTACAGAACGCACATCGATGTATGTAATCTGAGCAGAACGGACTGCATGACTGAATGATTACACCACGTGAATTAAAAAATATGTTTCTGGACAGATGTCCAAGGAATTGAACCAGCTTGAGGATATCTCTGGCCAGTATATCATGCAGTCTCAAGTAGCTGGGATTCACCAAGAGATGGTCACCCCTGCGGGAATCCTCACTGGTTAATTCAACTTTGTTGGAAACGTAGTACCGCTTGGTTATTGAAAAACTATGCAAAAGAGAGAAAGGAACACAAACGTATCTAGTTGGACCATCCATTTTAGTAACGTACTCTCCAGCAGTGTGCGGTATGCATTCCCGCGATACGCATGGAGATCAAAAGAGAAAGAATTAACTGCCTGTCCAAGTGTATAACTACTGTTACGGAGCAAGTAAATCACGGTAATGAGATCATATCAATAATCCAAAAGCACTAGAGGTGAACTTTTCCGCTCGTGCAATTTTTCCGACTTCCCGGGACATTAAAACTCTCGATTCAGTTTTATGCAGCCGCATACCTTTATATTATCCCCACCTGTGCAGTGTGAAATGCTGATAAAATTACTTTCTTCGGATGTACAATAAGTACCTTATGTATATACCCGATGGTATGATCATAACGTTGCTGTTCACTGCTCTCAATGTCAAACATTACGATATGGCTTCTTTAAATCCCAGCGAATGTCATTACATTGCTACTTCACCTGTTATAAATAATGTTGCCCATGTTGAATTTGGTTTAAGTCGTGGGCTATGCCTTGAAAAAACATAGTCGCCTTAAGTTGTATGCGGCTAAAAGTTGCTAACTCTGGGGTGCTCAAGCTAGGGTAATGGCAGATCGAGTAACAATCTCAAAAGTATGTGGTTTCACATCCCAACTTTGATATACCACATATTCCTAAAGAAACAATAAATTATTATATGAACAAGGAGCCTTAATAGAACTTCAAAAGTGCAAGAAAAGTTCCACTGGAAGCTTTTAATGTCAGTCATTCTGTAAACATTATCTTCCTTTTTCTAACATTGTTGCTGAGATAACGTCTTTGTATTTTTATTGTTTTTATCATTGTTGTATTCTAGGTGTGCAAACAATATTTTGGATTGTGCCCTTGTAAGGGTAAGTCAGAGGATGATTCAGTTAATGATATTTCATTTGTACCATTAAGTATTTTTTCGTCGGATGAGCATTATGTTCGCATGGCTGAGAGTTTACGTTTTTCATTTCATGGTAAAATTTCACTACAATAAAAAATTAACTTGCAGCTGTTGGGTAAATTCAAGCTTAACAGGGATAAATAATTATTTGTATTTTAAGGCCATTATTAGCACTGGAATAACAATACATTTTTAAATCCATAATGTTAAGCACTACTAGTTTGTTTTAGATATCAATAACTGCCTCGGTTGGTGTTTTAATAATCCAAAACAGACGTCATGCCTGAGTCCAAGATGTTTTGACGGAAAGGAACGCCATTCATCTGAACTTTCATCTCAGTCCTCTTTAACACGTTGTAATTTTTTAATGTTTTTTTTTTGTTTTCAGAGTCTGATGTTTCGAAACTCTGTTATAAAAACAATGTAGTCTGTCTGGGGAGAGAGCATGTTGGCTTTGCCACTGCAGGGAGTTTGCTTCAACCCCAGTGGAAGCAGCAATCGCGAAGCAAATTACTGTTCACGGCCATTGTTCAGCATTCCTCAGTTTTATTTTGGATTAATTCTGACGTCACACGACAATTCTTGGGCTCCAAAACAAGCATAAGAAAAATGGCATTATCAATTACAAAAATTACATTCACAACAAATTGTTTTTCAAAACAATGGCGTCAAGCGTATCGATGTGCAGAGCTTGTCATGTTACATGTCATCGACGACAAGAAATTTTGTTATCAAGCATGACTGATTTACAGATGGATAAATATAGGCGACATATCAAAGGGACCAGACTTTAGAGAACCATGCAAAAAAACCAATGGCTCCTTATGAAGAGATAGATCATCTTAAGAATAAAAAGAGAATAAAAAAACTAGTGCCGTCGGTATCAAAGGTAAAAGGAAAGAACTTGACGCAAAATTGTTGAATATTGATTTAATAATTTCGTCAGTCGCAAGACATTTCCAGTTGAATGATGTTTAAAATATAATGTTTATCCTCATGCGACATTTAACGGTTCTTCACAGAGATTCTCATAGATCTAGCCTCCATATCTGATTAGAAAAGAGCATCGTTCTGCATTGTTCATTGGTGTATCCCGGCATGCATCTCGGCTGACTAGTTCTGTCGGGACAGCGCCCGGATGTGGTGTCACAGACTGTGGGTCCGTCTGCTCAGAATCCGCAAACCCCTATACAATTCAATTCATATTTGGCATCATTAGAGGCTAAAGTTGCAGATGTACTAATAATAATGGTACCAGTTAAAGCCACTGCGACGTGGAAAAACTGCCAACAGGATAAAATGCGTTGCAACCCAAAAATTCCAAGCCAGTGCGGCCAGTTAAAATCACGCAAATCTAAATTTACATCAGTCGTGCATATCACGACGCTACTTTTAAACACAGAGTTTGGGCCCTACTCAACATTTCTAAGGATCACATTTTAGACTGTAACAAAGGAATGCGTGTTGACATATACGAGTAACCCTACAGAGGACAACCAGCAAGAGAGTTCTGAAGTATGTCCCCATGCTGGCCAGTCGGGTTTAGGACATGTGATGCAGCTGAATATAAACCTCAACGACACTGTCTTAGTGGAGCCTTCCATTATCGCCAGGTCCGTTGCCAGTAACATCTGATCTCTTTCTGGCGTCCTATAATCACTCAGTACTACCCACTACGCCAGACCACGTCGATCGGTGAATCTAATCAGTATCGTGCCTAATTGTGAACCTATTAGATAACACAGAGACATGCAATTGCTCTTTAAGACCACACTGGATCAGTCATCCATAAACACCAGAGTTACTTCCAATGGTATGATTTTTTTCAGAGAGGCAGAGAAATACAATTGAACAGCCTTGCGTCAAATCAGCCATTTGTAGATGACATCTGCCAGGTTGCCTAGACCAAGTATTTCATGCACTGTTCCCTAACTATGTCCTGTTGAACTTTTATATCAGTCTAAGGTACTGAGAAAAGGTGAGGTGTGGGGTGTGGGTATTCTTTTTCCCTGAATTTTCGCGGATGTCGGTTTCCTTTCTCGATGCAAAGGTGTGAAAGGCAGAATGTAATAGGCGAATTGGTAGAGGAGGACTGCCAATATTGTTTCTCACACTTTTACAAGGTTACTTGGGATTCTGTGTGTTCCAAACCTCAGACAAGTGAGTAATGTTCTTGTGGAGTTAAATATGACTGGTGTGGGGAAATGCATTCTTTCTCTTTTAAAATTATGTTTAGACCGGTATGACACTTGTGTTTAGAATATTTTGTTTCTCGGAATCATTCTCGCAAACTTTTGTCGTTTGAAGTGTTCTCAAGAGTCTGGGGTAAGTAAGCTGTGGTAATGTTGAGTGTGATATAAGATCAACACAGAACAGACAACCATGTAGTGACCGTTACTACATTATGATGTACCCGTTTTAATTTATTCATAGAATAGCTGACATACCGAATTATGTGCCGTTCAACCAAAGAATGGCTCATAGAGGGTAGGTTAATTTAGTGCAACATCAGTGGAATGAAAGAGGAGTGGCAGTGTTTTATACAAATGTTACTCTATGAGATTAAACTTATTTATTGTTCGGAGAAAAACAAGGGATTGGGAAATAAGGTCAAAAGGCTTAAAAACTCTTACAGATTAAATAATCTGGTGACATGAAATGTCAAAATAAATAAATAAACAAAAAATCAGAATAAAAGAAATTTAAAGGGTTAACAATAGTCAAAAAAAAGCCACCCCCCCCCAAAAAAAAAAAAAAACATCGCCTTGATTAATGTTCACTCACTTGCCACACAGTCACGTCCGGAATACCCTGGATCACAGCGGGGATATCTCTCCTGTACAGGACAATCCCCGTTTGTTGGGTTACATTGGTTATTGTCGTAACAGTGTCCGCAACGCTCCAAGCATTCGGTTCCCCACGTGTTGTTAGTGCATTCTGTATAATACAAAGTCTAAAGGCGATGTATACAATTTGTAACAAAAAAACCAAGACCAGTGTCTGACTCCTTGATAGAATTACATGCTGATACATTCATGCATTAGGCAATCTGAAAGGTAAAGGCGAATTACAGCAGGTGATGTCAGCTTCGAGCCTCAAACCACAGACCTGTATCACACTTTGGAGATTTCTATCCCGGGTAACATGGGGCTGGTCCAATGCAAATATTTATCCCCCAAATATCGTGCCACGGAAGCACGGTCTTTCAAAACAGTTTCCTTATCCATTCGTAGTCTTGGTTCAGTCTTTCTATCACATCAGATCAAACCAAAGACTTTAAAAATAGTACTTGTTGCTGGGTCGCTTAGCGTTCAGCATGGAGAGGTTAGAGCAGGGAAACTGGACTGGTCGAAACGGCGTCAGTATAATGTGACTGGATGGGGTGTCATGTGCGGTGTCTTCGGCATGATGTTCCAGTGACGGCAGCACTTTGATGGCATGGACTGGCCCTGTCATAAGGAGACATAGTATATATATATAGAATGTGTGTGTGTGTGTGTACTTTAGGAAATGAAGTAAATGAATTTATGTTTCAGTGTTGTCACAAAAATGCAACGTCCCCACATGTTTTCTGATATAAACTGTCTTTTTTGCATAGCTTCCTATAGGATGAAAAATGTGAGTTGCATCAGACTAAACTGGAGATGAGGCCTAAATCTGTGATCTTCATAGAGTCAAATCCGTGCAAGGACAGTGTTGTGGCTGTTGGTGACACAGAAGGTTTATGTGGTATGCAAAACAACAAGTGTTTCCATTTGAGAAGAGTACCTTTGAACAGTAATACTCACGAATCTATCCCAAATTTATTCCAGACTGCTTCAGGAATCGTGAATTACATGGGCATGTGGATATTCTGTCTACCAAACGTTTGTTAGAAAAATTAAGAACTTCCTACTTAAATGATATAGCTGGAGCAGTGAGCTGTTTTATTTAACTCGAAGTTTATTTGCTTTGTTCATGGAAGGCTATGTTCTAGCCTTTTTGAGTATCACGAAAAACGGTAATAAAATGTATGAACTAATATTCATTCTGGTATTTCTTTCTTTATTCATGGTTATATCGGCTTCAGTAGAAAATTTGTCTTAGTCTGCAGTATTATCGTTAACCAATTTGCCAAACACAGCTACGTATGCTATTTAAAAACACTGTTCAAGAGTGTTTACTGTGTTTTATTTTAACACGTTTTCACAAGTGTTTCATTTACAAACACCGAAAGTGTGGGACAGTCTTAAAAACACTTTTAGTGTTTTATCTCAAAACACTTGTCTGGTTTCAAGTAAACCACATGTGTGTTTTAAAGTAAGACTGTAAATGTTTATAATCATGACACTTATGTAAGTGGGGACAGAAATGTGTTTATCAAATGTTTTGATTTGAAACTATTTTTATTTACAATCTGACTGAAAAATTGTTGAGTACGACGTTAAACCCAAGAATACATACGCATGCATACATACATACCATCACTCACCCCAATCCATGAGGTTAACAAGGTGACACTAGGCTATTACGTCACTCTCAGCAGGAACAGCTCAAAAATGGTGGTCGTGCGAGATTGTGATTTGGAATATTGAAGAGAAAAAGTGGCGCGAGTATTTGAAGATACAGGATTTGTGGGTAGTATTTGTCAGATTAAGTACATAAATGATATGGAAAATCAACGCTCTCGTGTAGGTGATATGAATGAGGCCTTGCTTCGCCTTCATTTTGTCCAAAATTATACGTGATTGAAAATGATCTTGCACTTTTTGGGCATATTTTTAGGGTTGATCCGCAGCCAATGCCCAATAACCCTCCTTCGACACATCACACCCCATCCACCCGTATTTTCTGGTACAATTTCCCGAGGGATATATTATTTACACATGCTCAATTTGAGCAGTTGCGTCCTACTTTTGCCTCTGAATTGAAGAGCACTGAGGCACTGATTAGATAATACTGTCAAAACACACAGCTGTTAATACGCTATAAAGTTCCGCATTGTTCTATCACCCTAAGGAAAATATCTTAGAAGCCTGTTTTCGAAAGAATTGAAACTTTTGTTGCACAGACTTACCACCCCCGCCTGGGTGTACTCATGTACACGTCATCCTCAAACATGTCATTCCCACCAGTCTGGTTGACTTGGCAAACCGACAGCAGTCTAGCACGCCCCGAGTAATGTGTAACTTCGTATGCTAAGGGGAAAGTATTTGTCTCTTTAATAGCCCGCGCAGCTGGCAAAACGGTATGAGATGTGAACAAATCTATCAATTAGTGTCTCGAAAAATGAAGTGGTCAGCTTTTGACTGACAACTGAAAAGTCATTCTCAGTTACATATGAAGTGTCAAACAAAACAATTCCTGTGGCTAGTTCGTCCTATGGCTTCTTGTTTCTATGTTAGCATTGAATAAAACACAAATAAGTACAGGAATCGTTGTTAATTGACAGATTTTCATCATTTTTTGGCCAGGTTCACCGGGTGCCGCCATATTGAAATTAAATCTCGTGAAATCACTTGATCACGTGACCTACAAACTCCTGCCCGACCAAGCCCGAAGGTTAATTTTATGCACTGAGATTGTCGACTATCTGCTGCGCGGTATTAGTGGTAGCACCACATTTCATGTTAATTCCTTGCTGTATCAACAATGGGTTTTCTGCATTGGTTTACTTTATTTTGACGTAGTTATTTTCCTTTATGTTGCTCTTCGACCTTAAGAATTCGGAAAAGCATACTGTTAGTTACGGTGTAAGCTATGTATGGGCCTACAGACAATGTAGAGGCGTTGTTGTAGCACTAAGTTTTACAAAACCATGAAGGTTCTACGTTTTAGGACATAGTCATAGGACCAGAGAAACTACCTACAAATATCTGCGGTAGTAGAACGGGCTTTAATAGGGCCTTCAAACATTACAGTTCTACATAAACCCCACTGTGTGGTTAACAGCGGCAGTTTTAAAAGTATCATATTCATTTTCCTCTCAAGGAATGGCAAGATGTCATCAAATGATATATAACAGGAGCAAATCGCGTTGCGCAAATGTATACTTACGCGTATTACAGTCACTACCGGAATACCCCAAAACACACCGGGAATTCTCCTCCTGTGCAGGACAATCCCCATTTGTTGGGTTACATTGGTTATTGTTGTAACAGTGTCCACAATGCTGCATGCAGTCGGCGCCCCACGTGTTGTTGGTACATTCTGTGAAATACATAATTGCATTCACGACATCGTACATTTTATTTTATCTACTATTTTATCTAAAACTCATGTATGTGATTTGTAATGTTGCAGTATACGCACAAAAGCCATTAGCAACCGACATGTTACTATCACAAACATGCGTAATTTGACGTAAAAGACTGAGGTAAACTGCATGTGTAAGGTGGCTCAAGTGTGCTTTAGGAATGACTAACACATTAAAACATTGAGCACACTGTACGTCTGGGGTACGTTTCCGACACTGAAACAATTCAGCTAACAATGAACAAGAAGCGAAAGCAGTTTAATAATTTTATGATCACAAAACATAAAAATTCTTATTAATTAACAAAATCCTGTGACAAGTTCAATATAGTATGAAATGCAAATATATATGTTAGCCAATGATATTAAAAAGATAGTGATCACAACAAATAAGGCTAATTTATTATCACAGTCCTGTAACTAATTCAAATATCATAAGAACTGCAAATTTAACCAATTTAACCAAATGTTAACCAATGAGAAAACCGAATTATAGAAGATGATGTCAGCCATAAGCTTCAGATAAATAACCGACCTGAATCACACTTCGGAGGGCTGTATCCCAGCATGCACCTGGGTTTTCTCTGTGGACAGTGGCCGGATATCGTGTCACAGACGGACGATCCTTCAGCACAGTTCCCGCACCTCTCCCCACAGTCAGGTCCGTACGTCCCATTAGCACATACTGATCAATTCAGAAGTCAAAATCAGGCACACAGAGGGAGGGGGATTTAGGGTCACCGTATCGCTACAGTTCCAAAAATAATAAATTAAAGTGCACTAGAACATAGTATTGCATAACATTATACCAGTTTGTTTGATAAAAAAACAGACGTACTGGAGTGACCTGGGTTGAATTATGTGTGGCCCAATTCCGCAGGGTGTGCCTGTGCAAACATGAAGCATGCAATTCATGTATTCATGCCTTCGCGTATTTCACCTTCATTTCACTTCACTTGACCTGTATGAAGGGTGTAGGTTGAGTGTGAGTGTAATGTCGTTGTGTATGCTTCAAGGGTCTGGAATGTCGACGTACGTTGTCGTTCTTACTATGGGCTCAAAATACAGTGCATGAGTAGGATGTGGTCGAAACTTAAATGAGAAAATGTATACCAATATACTATTTGTATACATATAAATTACTTATGAAATTAACACTTAAAGACATACCTCAAAAGTGGTCGTCCCTAGTTGGAAATTTATGAGTTTTCTAATTTCATAACATTTAGGGCCCCATTGAGGATGTTTATACTGTATGGCGGAAGTCAGATTTTTTTTTTATATATAAGCAGAGGAAAAGACAATGCGCGCAGCAAGCCACTGGCCTTCACCAGGTAAGTGACAAATTTCTTACCTTAAACCCGCAGCCGAAAAAGGGGAGGTACGAAAAAGGCAAGAAAGCAAAGCGAATTGTTAGATTTCTGATAACTACATCGGTCTGGTAATGTGTTGCTTGTCTTTACAACAGGTCCCAATACTTCTTTTTTTCTTGGTTGATATCTATGTTTGCACATACAGTACTTTAAGCGGAATGGGTGTGGGGGGCTAGGGGGGCATCTGAGCCATGGCACCTAGCAAATATGTCTGACGGTTTATGCTTTGTGTTCCTGTTTATGGAGGTGATAAGAAAGAATGAATGATGGAGGCTTTACTTCAGGTTAGCAATACCTCAGCCATAGCGGGGACCAGAAAGAAGGCCAGAGCTATATTCATAAATTCTGCCATATAGATAATAGGTATTTCAAACCTCGTGCCAGTTAGAACATTGTTATCTCTGTACTCGAACGGCCTAGATAAATGATGTCGTGTGTTGAGACCAAACACTACCTGGTTCGGCTGTTGTATAAAGTCAGGAGATTTGTCAGCTTACGGATGAACGGCAGTTGCATACCTCTGTTACTCGTATACCACAAGCTAATATGGCGTTGCTCACTAATTAACTATAGGCGCCCTGGAAAGCCATTTTTTTCTTCATGTCTCTTTTAAGTTATTTCTCAAATATCGATGATCGTGTGTTTGCAAGTTTAGGATAGTGTTCCTAAGCCTATTTATACTAAATATGTAAAGAAATTTAAACTTTTATTTTGATCAATACAATTAAGCGAAAAGATATTTTTCCTTGAAAATGACCCATTTGTGTACGCTAGCATTGTTTACTGACGTTTTTTCAATATCTTTCTCCCTGTCCGCCCTAAATCGTAATAAGACGTTCAACTGCTACATCAGATTTATTGCTAATCTTAGAATACTGTCATCATGGAAATATACCGAAAATCTGCACTTCACACAGAGTAAGAGGCCAGGTATTGTTGATCATAATCTTCATGGTGTCCCCTCTAATCGGAGCCCCAGCGTTACAAGTTCCTTTGATGGTGTCCCCCGGGCCGTTATTGTTTGTGGTGGTGTCCTGGTAACAAACCCTGTAGTTCTTGGAAGAGTTTCCCACCAGTAAAATAAAACCGTTAAGACGGTTACCGCCTGAAACACAAGCAATTGTTTTACACAAGCATGTTATCTCTAGACATTTGATGTGTAACACTGATCAGGGTACAAAGTGTCCAAAAATATCAGCTTTATACAAAAGAAATCCTACAGGACAAGCCTGACACCATGGCCCAAAAGGATTTTCTATCAACAATACTATTCAATCCATATAAGTGAAGACTTGCTAAAAAATAAAATCTTCGGCTGTATCCGTAAAATTTTCTTGACGTAATCGTATTTGATATATGACGTCGAATCAAACAGTAAGGAATTTATACTAGGATGACATCAAGGGGGTCGTCAAGCAGTATCATTTGTGGATGAAGGTCAGCTATTGGTGACGTTACGTGGTGCCACACCAGGCAAAGTGGAAACTGCACAAAAGTCCTGTAATCTCTCACAAAAACGTACAACAGCGATTTCAATACACTACAACATATTTAACAATCCGGGAAAGCAATTCAGACTATCTCAGTCTTTCTCTCAGCCTCAATTCCCCGCTGGCAGCCGCGAGCCAAATTGGTTGTTTACCCCAATATCACGTTATGTGAAAACTGGAGCAAGTTTGGAATTTGAAATTTCACAGGTAAAAATGAAGATTCAGTTCTCTATATCAGTGAGATCAATGTGTGTGGGTGGGGATCGTTCAATCACATGCTCTTGTGTGAATGCTGTGATACATGTACTTCCCGTTTTCTTCGTCTTTTTCATTTAAAACATTGACATGTAATCTTCTTGTTCTAGAAATAATATTGGAAAATACTAGTAACAAGAGTCTCACGTATCATGAATTAATTGAAGTGAAAGACAGTTCCAAGTTAAGTTTACTAAAAAGGTTGGACAATATTATGCTTATTTCAGTAAAGTATTTTTCCTAACAGCCATTCCGACGGTGGAAACTGACATTTGACCGTTTTCAATCGACTAGCATGACACGCAGACATTCTGTCAGGGCTGTGACGTAAATTTTTTCAAGCACGGAACACTCTTGCAACCTGACATTGAAGTCTGCTGTTAGAGTTGTGGTTGAAACTTAAGTATACATGTAGACTTAAAACATGAAATGTTCTAAAAACCTACTCTAGTCATACCACAATGGTTTGGAAATAATTTGCAATCTTGTTCACACATGTACTTCTTGTAATTTAATTATATAACATGAAAACAGTGTACTGTCCATATGTTACTACATATTGCATTGACAGTCAACTCGGGGGGTTTACGTCACAAATCATGAACAGCCGATATTTCCTGGGTCTCCGATTGGTCAATTTCATAAGCTTAAAATCATGGGATATCCAGCCGGCAGCAAAACACTCCACATTTCAAAGGGGCCAACCCAATAACGAATTCATACAAATTCAAACAGATTTTGGTGTTCAAGAGAGAATAATGCAATCGTTTTAGTGAGCAGTACCTCAGTCATGAGCTGTCTTCTTCTTTATGTGTCCAGTTTGTAGTCCAGTTGCATAATGCTGGCACATATTAAGAATTTAGGTAACCCAAAGGGAGACTACAAAAGTGATTTTTTCAACATTAACTTTCTCAGGTGATTTTTGTATGTCTAGATTCTATTAATTCTTAGGATTTTGTCATTACAAGATCGATAGTTTTGGTGGTGTGAACGAGGAATGTTAATTTGTGAGTGGGGCGTTCAAAAAATCGTTCCACATCAGTTATTTGCAGAGTACCATTTCTTCGTGTACTGGCCAATTAAAACCAAGAATTATTGAATGAGATAGAAGGATACCGTTGTCTTGGAAAGACTTTTCTCAAATTTAAGCTAAAGAATCATGTTGATCCCAAGGTTCTGTGCCACACCGTGAGGAAAAGGTTTCTCTCTGCTCTCATAAACATTCTTCACTGTGGATTTCTAAAAAGTGCATTTGAGAAAGCGTTTTTTCTCCCCTCACACTATGGCGCAAATGCGTCTTTCGAGGGGGTCAGGTTATATTCAAAGGTTAACGTACACGGTCTATCATAACAATTCCCATTTCTGTTATAGATCCTGAACCTGTAGATGTCGTACTGTGCGTCCAGTGTCACCGTCCAGTACGCAGGTTGCTTGTTTTCTAGGGTGTGAGTACATGTAGCTGGTGTGTTGAAAAAATCGTGTTCAACGCCACCATCCACAGCGAGTCTGGATGGGTATACGCGCAATGTCGATGACTGCGAGGAGGGTCTCTTCAATGCCACATTTCCTGTCAATCGAAATGAAAAGAACGCAAATACAAAGACAATAAAAAACGGCACCTTAGATGGTACCGATTTATACTTCTATTACAGTTTACTCTCATTACACAAATCACTCTGGTTCACTTCGAAAATAATTTAACCATGTGCTACAATAGTGTAAAATGGGTTGTATCTTCGACATAATATCAGATTTATTGTATCCCAGGTTGTATATACATGCGAATGTTGAAAATTGTTCGGATATGATGTGATTTTCCAAAGTGCTACTGAAAATACTGGAAATATCGAGGAGAGCAACATCTTTAACTACACAGCTAAGCCTGTGGAAATCATTTGAAACGTGTGGTCTACGTAAAATCTGTCACATATCCACAACAACGGAAACAGCTCTTATTGAGCAGTGTGCATCCATTAGAGCAGGCGCAGGACGAATGTACATGTTGCTATAATGGAATAAGAGGCCGCGCTTCGTGGGTAATTAATGTACACAGGGAAAAAGAACCAGGATGTTCAAGACCAGCGACTTGTTTAAAATTAGTAGCCATGTGCTGATAGAAACACCTGAGCATCTTAAACGAATTTACATTTAAATTCTACGGTTCAGTCCGCAGTGGTTCTAATGGCGCTCAGTGTTATAGCTTCAGTTTTCATAGTGGAAGCAAAACGGAAACTAAATTAACATTTTTCGGGGTCATGCGTCAATGGTTTTATGTGGCCCCAATAAGTCATTGAAGATGTTTTGCACTGTGACAGTTTCTATATCTAGGTCTGAAAAATTGCATCCAATTTATTATTTTTTTTTGGATGTAGCAATGTAACGTAAACTTTAACTGACAAGAGCGTATTCATACAACTGAACTACAATTCTATTTAAAACGATTGTGCGTTTAATGAGGTAGTTACACTGGTTAGTACCGAAGTACTTTAACTGGTATTGTTTATAGTAATACATCAGTATCCACAGAACAGTGCATCCACGACCTTATCACACCTTTATAAAAACAGTATAACACAAATGACATATATTTTATGACAATGCATCCATATAGCCTAATATAAACCAATGTGGGAGATATTAAGTCAGTATTAGTTTCAATGTGCAACCTGGTACGCAAAATTTGCCAAAAGACTAATAATGCTTTACGACGCATTGCACAGTATTTGTGTTTAAATTATACGTTAATGCGTTACTTACGTCTGGAGCAGGTAGGGCCGTCCCAGCCACTCCTGCAGTTTCCGGAACATTCGCCTGTGTCCTGATCACATCCATTCAGACAATTGTTGCACGGCTGTCCTTGAACTGAAGTTCATTTTTCCGTACGTTATGCAGTTATAAAGAAATGTTAGCTCAGAAAACACAATACTTTTGTACGAATTTGTTAATTTCCAAAGGTTACTTTTGCTATGTTCACTGTATTGAGAGATATAACATTTAGAAAAAAGCCCAGCTGTCAAAAAAGTAGAAAGGAAAACAATGGAATGACACGCTTATAGAGTGCTATTACTACATTACTTATTTCTAACTTGTATAATCTGTAGATCATAAGGCTATAAAATGTTGTTGGAGTGAAGCCGATTGAATGACCTTTGACACTAATTTAAACCATAGTTGTGATGTCACATTATTATTTGAACATAACATTTTTTTCATAAATCCACTCTTAGTAGTTAGCGGTTTGTGAGTTGCAGTCTCATCCCTTTTACTGCATGTCAGAGTTTGTCTAATGTTACTTATGGAAGATCGCGTATAGATTTCGAACCCGATATTCTTATTTATTTATTTATTTGATTGGTGTTTTACGTCGTACTCCAGAATATTTCACTTATACGACGTCGGCCAGCATTATGGTGGCAGGAAGCCGGCCCGAGCCGGGGGAAAACCCACGACCATCCGCAGGTTGCTGGCAGACCTTCCCACGCACGGCCGGAAAGGAAGCCAGTATGAGCTAGAGATGAACTCGCAGCGACCGCATTGGTGGGAGGCTCCTGAGCCATTGCGGTGCGATAGCGCGCTGATTCGTTCAGCCACGGAGGAACCGTCTGTCCATTTTACTAACATTTCAAATGTAATACCGTCATGCAGAGGATAATTTTGCCATACCTCGATATGGTAGATCACTTACCTTAAATTTACGAATTACGTCCGCGCAACAGATTCACATACACAACGCCTACATGCAATAGGTGACAAGGCGGAAAATATACATTTATATCTGACCTGTAGGTAGTAGATGATGAACTGATTTTTATACAGCTGATCATTAAATAACATACAGTGGTACTCGGTGTTTTACGAATCACGTTTATTTTGCCACAGATCACTAGCCGATTGTTTCACACATATGACGTTCCCGAAGTAGGTGAATAACTGATTGTTACACATATATGGCCTCCATACCGTAGGTGACTAACCGATTTTCATGGCTTGTGAGGCAAAGTAGGAGGGGAGAAACTCACCTACCTGTGGCTTCAGCCCGGGACCAATCATTGGCTTTCGTCGAGGTATCTACAGCTCACAGTACAGAACTAATCCCTTCGTACCTCTGACTTAGGTGAGCTCATGTTGGAAACGAACATCAATGAACATCAGCTTCAAATTTTCAATGGCGCCCATCTGTGATCTATGCTCAAAGGAAGATTTAGCATGTGTAAATAAGCGACGAATTCCCGACCGACGACGTCTGAGAAGCATGAGTCTGTGCACTCCAACTGGCCTTTCTTGAACAAAGAGGTTTAAGCTTACCTTCCTCTGATATTGATATACCATTATCACACTCCGTGTAAGTAAGTTCACTCCGACAAGGGCGTCTTTCGTCCTACTACATGTATTTACAATTCTATAATAACTAGTGTCAAGTTTGGTGATATTCTTTAACCAACAGTGCATAAACGTTCCATTCAGTACCAATTGACAAGTTTTATTGGTACGTCCTCGTCATATGTCTGAGAAATTTTTAAGTAGGATGTTAAACCCAAGCATATATGCATTCCGCTGGTGGACCTATACCTCTTTTCGTGTGAATTACGTGGTATGCAGAAACAGTGAGGCGTAATCTTCATAAACCTTAATACACTTTATTTCCCCAGCGGTGTACTGACGACCCAGTGGCCATCTATATACAACATAACGGCAAAGCGTTTTGGTATGTCTTCGTAGCATTTGTTAAATACTAGCGAAAATGTATTAATTTTATCTGACTTCAGAAATTCGAAATTAACACCCGGTACATGTATGTTAAGAACATGTTACGTTAACACGTATGTTACTGGATCAGACGCCCTCACTCTAAGTTCCTTGAAGAGTATAATACGCCATCTGATTAATACACACAAAACTTTCAAGGTCTCTGTTTCGTATTTGTATTAGGGGTTATACAAGCATTTTTGTTCAAGACTCCATCCTAACGATTTTTGAACAGTTGCATTCAAAGTGTGACTGAGGTACACGTACTCGTCGAATTATTCAGAGACCGCTAGTTTGAATTTTGAATACTGACTTTCTTTCCTATACCTGTGTCAGCTGTTGACTCCTTCTTTCTTTCATCTTACCAGATTTGTTTAATATTTACATACTCTTTCATTTTTATTCCTTTATAAAGTGGTGTTTTGAAAATGTGTGTTGCGATTGATGATAAAAGAAGGATCCTTTATGTTTTACGCGTGATATATAAATGTTGGCTTTATGTATTAAAGGGCTTTTGCTTCCCCAGACCTGCTGGAGCTGTGGTACACTTCACCATCGAAGGGCCGTGTTCAAATGTATCTTTGACTGATTCCACTGCACAAGTTTACAGATACCTGCAGAAGGGTTTAATGATAACCTTGGTGTACACAGCAGATGACTTACCGAGTGTTACAGATACCTCTATACAGCAGATGGCTTATGGAGTGTTATGGATACCTTTATACAGCATATGACTTTCCAAAGGTTATACATACCTCGATACAGCAGCTGATTTACCAAGTGTTAGAGATACCTCTATACAGCAGATGGCTTGCACAATGTTATAGATACCTCTATACAGC
This sequence comes from Acanthopleura granulata, assembly GCA_016165875.1. Taxonomy (NCBI): domain Eukaryota; kingdom Metazoa; phylum Mollusca; class Polyplacophora; order Chitonida; family Chitonidae; genus Acanthopleura; species Acanthopleura granulata. Next base: position 3,742,290 of record JABBOT010000028.1, read on the forward strand.
ACATGACTTACCGAGTATTATAGACTCACCAAGTGTTATAGATACCTCTATACAGCAGATGACCTGCTGCGTGTTACAGATACCTCTATACAGCAGATGGATTACCCAGTGTTACAAATACATCTATACAGCAGATTACTTACCGAGTGTTACGCTTAGATTTGTTCTTACCGTGCTCGGGAAGGTGGATAGGCCCACACTTCTCTGACGACTTGATTTTGGAGACTGAAACGATATTCAGTCCAAAACCACGCTTGAAGTTCTAACCTTCAAGTCCTGTTCATGCTGGCCACATTTCTCTCACAGCAATGCTTGATACCGCCTTACAAGTGAAATATTCTTTGAGAGTGAAGCTAAATTCAAACAAATATGTGAAAAAAAATCAATATCCTATCAATTTAGTAAATAAATTCATGCAGAAACTGATTCACTCAATTCTAAATGCCTACAAGCATAAGTTGCCTCAACCAGTGTTTACATATTACTTTCCTCTAGCGGTTTATTTACAGAAAGTTGTACGTCCTCTTCGAGTGAAAAATGATTTACCCAGCGATTTACTCCGCCATGTGTGCTGTAGATGACTAACCACTTGTTGTACATCATCACATGAATGCGGCATAGGTGATTAACTGGGCCTTGTGCAAATCAGCTGTGCGCAATAGATGTCTTACCCAGTGCTACATTTGCCTCCATGCATCACATTTATGAAGTAGGTATCTTAGTGAGAGCTATACATCATTGTCATGCAGAAGAGGATTTACCCACTGTTTCACATGTCACCTTAATGCAGTGGATGAGTGATTGTTGCACATACACGCATTGAATGCTTCCATGCAATAGTAGACTAACCGAATGTTAGCACAGATAGCTAATCGATCATCACACATATTGCCCCCAGTACGGTAGGTTACTACTTGTGTTATGCATATGACCTGCGCACATTAGGCGTCTATACGAGTGTTTGGCTTACACTGTATCACCTCCTAGCAGTATACAGGTGACATGCGGATTGTTATGGATACCTCTATACAGCAGGTGACTTACCGACTGCTACACACACTATGAGGAAAAAGACTCTGATGATCTGTGGGTGATGATTCTCCATGCTTACGGGTGAACTTCTTCCACCTGGATTAGACTGTAAACTTTTCCATTTTTGTCCTGTTGGAATTTACCACCATGCAGAAAACCTCAGAAGGTACAAGCTTTTATAGAAGATATAGACTAATACTTGTACATGGCAGTTTTTCCCTGGTGTAATTAGAAGTCCTCATCTAAACTGGCAGATTCAATATCTACCATAGTCAGTCTATTACAAAAGAGTATTGTGTACAGTGTGAGAGTGGGGCCACCTAGATTTGTGCCTGTGTATGGGTTCCAGTGGTGAAGAGGTGTGATTAGTTTTCAGATATTTACTTGTATACCTAAAGAAATACATGTGTGTGCCTTCAGTGTGTGTGAACAAAACCTCATAGAAAGCTAGCCCAGGACGCGTTTGTACTCAGGATTATATTTACCGCTGTTCTAGAAGCGCTATTGAAATACTAAAGAATCGACTGAATAGCCGATACGGAGATGGCGTGAAGAAACTTCACTTTTTCTTTCTAACCTAGATGTCAGTTCTCTCCTCATGCTCATCGACTATGGCCCAACTCTCTCCCATGTTTACAGTGTGCAGGATTGAGATGTGTCACTAATCAGGAAGTCGCGGTTCCATAGTAACTGAGCTTCAGTTCGAAAAACGCAATTTATACACCCAAACGATTGTGCTTCCTCCTTTTCAACACCGACATGTTGAAAAATACATAATTCTTGTATAAATATATGCTGATATATTTTTTGAATGAATATATGCCGTAATTATAAAACGGTCTAGTATACAAATTGCCAGGGGCCTAAGTGGCCGAGGGTTTGGAGGGCTGGCGCAGCGCAATGACAGAGGGGGCTCTTTCCAGTGGGGTTGCAGTGAGCTTACATGGAATTGCAGCTCATGCTGGCTTCCTCTCCCACTATTCATAGAAAGTAACTTTTGGATGGTTGTGGGTTCCCCCGGGCCATTGCCAGTTTCTTACCACCATTGTCCTCCTCACCTTCGTATGAATGAAACATTCATTTATGCACTTCACTCAATAGACATTTATGTGTCAGTGTTATACATTTGCATAGCGGGGTTGGCGTACCCTGGATTCGTATAGTCTACAGGACACCTCTTTCTCACTATATGAGCCATGGGAGATAATTTATTTATTTATTCATTTGATTGGGGTTTTACGCCGAACAAGAATATATCACTCACACGACAGCGGCCAGCATTATGGAGAGAGGTAACTGGGCCCATGTTTTCGGCAAGCCTTCCCACGTACGACCGGAGAGGAAGTCAACGTAAGCTGGACTTGAACTCCCAGTGACCTCATTGATCTAAAGCTTTTGGGTCAGTGCGCTGCGATGGCGCTAAACAACTGAGCCGCGGAGGCCCCCAGGTTATAATGGGGCCAACACAGTAATGTTATCGTGGTCAGCATGTTGTAAAATATTTGTTATCATTGTATGCCGCATCAGCAGTATTAGAGACGTTTCACTTTGATTACGTCTTCGAATAATTAAATGGTTTTATATCTGTACGCTAGCTTGACACTTCTACAGCAGTATTGCTGTATTCATGAAAATGTGTTCACTGAAAATAAGCGATCTAGGCGTCACGCCACATCACCGGATTAAAGAAATATGGGCACAGAATCATGTGTTCGAAGTTTCATTACCATTACAGCTATAGAATAGCCACAGATACATGTGTTCGAAAACATTCAGAATTAATCTTGCCCGACAAAGCGTAGGAACCGTTGCAGAAATATCAGGACCACTGAATCATTTGGTTCAATGCGTTAATAGTCATTGATCTGTAATCCACATTATTACAGCAATATTGGCGGCTGATTCTTGCTTTTTTTTTGAAAGCGTTGACTCCACAGTGGCTGGCTTTAACAGCATGTTGAAGTCCGGGAAATATGTACCATTTCGAGAATCTGTAGTTTCCTTTAAATCCAGCGAAAATGGATATATATATTTCACAGCCTTTGTTTTGTACGGGCTATTTACAGCTAGCAAGTCATCAACAAGAGTTATTACTCTTGAAATACTTCTGCTTACAGTCTTATTCACACGAGCACAGGTGTGGACCCAGAATAATTCCCAAGGGCAAAATATGAAATATATTACCTTTAAGGCGTGTCATTACCACATTGCAAGTACTTTGAAGGTGTGCATAGTAATTGACATGTTGTATGGAGTCGGAATGGACCACCCAGTGGAATGACACGATCTCATGATAGGTACACGTACATTGCTTTTATGTATGGAAATCTACATTTCATTATCTAACTGCCGTAAACCGCGAATGGTCAAAAGATAAAGAATAAAATATTTCACTAAGTTCAAAGCTGCATATAGTGTACACTTTTACTTAACATCGAATTAATGAGATGAAAATATGAATCGCTTTAATCAATTCCTTTAATGTGAGAGAGCTTTCTCAGTGCTTCGCTAGTGGCTCGAGCTTGCCAAAAAGGTTGCTTCAGTTGCCCACCATATAGACATCAATGCTCTTCCCGAGGCCAAACAGGTAGTGATGGATCCAACGGGGTAGAGGTACTTCCAGACCTTTCGCATTCTTCCAGCGAACAAACGTTTTAATTTATTTAAGCCTCTATTTGCAGCAATCATTACAACCAAAATCTTGTACTGGAACTAAATACTTCTACAACAGCACCACATACTCTACTGTTGTATTCACTCTGAAAGCACTATTTAACAAAGAAACACACATAAAAATACCTTCCTGTCATAATGATACGCAGCAAATTAACTCGAATCCAGATATTTGCATAAATCTCAACTTATCGCGTGCTCGAAAAAGTTGTGCGACCAAGAGTGTGTCAGAAGTATAAACAAGATCTCTGTAAGTCGAATAAGAACTGCTGTGCTGGGTATGTACGTGCCAGTTGTCAAGTACACCTGAATTGTCAATAACACGGAACGTCTCATTTTGATGCCTAACTGCATATACCAAGTAAAGACGTGTCCAATCGTTGGGTTTCCAGTCCACGCCCTTACAACAAGACTAAAGGGATTCTTCCTCCAGTTCGGCAATAGACAACGCTTTAATCGAACCCTATCACATGACATTTGCTGATATTGTTTGCCAACAGGATTTATAGGCAATTCAGTGTGTACCAACTGCTCACATACAGTGGTAATAGTGATATACCGAAGGGTCGTGCATATGACTTATGTGTGTATTGCCTTGTAGCATTTGTTTGATCTGGAACAAGATATAATGATCTTAAACTACGTCAAAAATATTTAATTAAATAGAAACTAACAAATAAGATGGTGATTCAAGTAAATTCCATTAAACACCTTAGCTCTTAATTTCTTGGGGGCCTCCGTGGTTCAGTCGGTTAGCGCGCTATCGCAGAGCAATGACGCGAAGCCTCCCACCAATGCGGTCGCTGTGAGTTCAAGACCAGCTCATGCTGGCTTCCTCTCCGGCCATACGTGGGAAGGTCTGCCAGCAACCTGCAGATGGTCGTGGGTTTCCCCCGGGCTCTGCCCGGTTTCCTCTCACCATAATGCTGGCCGCCGTCGTATAAGTGAAATATTCTTGAGTACGGTTCAAAACACCAATCAAATAAATAAATAAATAAATAAATCTTAATTTCTTGGTGAGTATAACACTCCAGATATCAATGGCGACACTTCATTACAAGATTATTATTCATGGATTACGACTTTTAATTTTGTTTTTGGTTTCTTGCGTAGAATGACGACTGTCTCTGTTGTATAATTGAAAACTGTTGACCGCTTCTCTCTTCAAGATGTTACCACACTTGTGTAATAGTTATATAATATTTTCGTTTTTGAACTGGTGTTCTAGAATGGGCCTTGCAGTTATCGACTTGGAACAACCCGTTATCTTTTCTAAGTGGTATACGACTGCCGGTCTTGCCGATTAAATATATATTCTTTGTATTGCTTTTGTTGTTTGTGGATATGCTACACAGTAACGTGGACATCCAAAAAGCACTACATAGGGCTATTCATCAAATGCAAGTCTCAGCGAGTGCAATATGAACTTTTTCAATCTCTATAAGTGATCAATGTTGTACAACGTCTTTATACAGCCGTGGATAACCATAACCATTCTGTCCAAAACCTGTGCGCTGGGAGAGACGAGTTAGACTTGCACCAGCGTGTACACGAATCCTGCTGGTGAAGAGGTGAAGTCAGTTTTCAGATGTTTACTTGTATGACAATAGAATACATGTGCGTGCCTACAGTTGGTTTGTACAGAGACTCAGAAGAAGAGACCCCTGGACGGATTTATGTTCAGTATTATATTTCTCAGTGCTGTGATGAAAGTGCTACTTTGAATCTAAAGAATCGAGAGAAAAGCGTGTAGGTTGACTGTGTGAAAAAACCTATGGCCAGTAGTGTACGTTCTTTCGACCTACATGTGCTGTATGTCCTCGTCTTCGTCGACCATGACCCAACTGATTGACATGTTTAAAGCGTGTCCCACTGGGAAAGTCCTGTCACTAATCAAGAAATCACGATACTAAAGAGCCATGTGCATGAGTGCTACGTTAAGCTTCAATCCAATAAAGAAATAAAACAACGTGAAGGTTCTATGCGAAAGACACAAATCTACACTCAGCGATAAAAGGCAGTGTTGGTGTCATTTCAACACTGGCTTATTCAAAAGAAAATATTCCTTTTAGAACTCTTTGCTGTCATATATTAGAAATTCTGAAGCTGGCGCAAATATAATGTTTCACGGCCTGTGTGGCAAACTAGGTAGTTTGGACCTGTTAAAGCTGACTCTTAACAATACGGTCGCTCTGAGAGACGTTCCAGCTCAAGCAGATCCCCCCTCCCTTCCCCCGTTTATAGGGCTCTTAATTCTTAATTCCTATACTATTTTAACTCGCCTATTCGAAACCTGGAGTTTCAGCCTTAGATTAACCATTGGCTTTCGCCGAGGTATCTACAGCTCACAGTACAGTGCTAATCCCTTCATACCTAATACTTAGTTGAGATGATTTTGTAAACGAATATGAATGAATGTCAGTTTCAAACCTTCAATGCTGCCCTTCTGTGATCTATGCTCAAAGGACGCAGGTATAAATACACGAAGAATAACCAAGTCTGTACCGCATGAGCCTATAACTTCAACTAAAGTGTCTGCCTTCAACAAAAACGCAAAAACTTAGCTTCCCGTCATACTCACATACCACAAGTTCACTCCGATAAGGGTGTCTTTCGTTCTACTACATGTCTTTACAATTCTATAATTACTAGTGTCAAACTTGGTGATACTCTTTAGCCAACAGTGAGTGGGTATTCCAGTCAGTACCATTTGCCAATTTCTATTCTTCGTCGTCATATACCTGAGAAATGTTCAAGTACGACGTTAAACCCAAACATTCTCTTGGTGGACTTATACCTGTTTTCTTGTGAATTACACATTATGCAGAAAATAGAAAGGCGTAATCTTCATAAACACCCATACACTTTATTTACCCAGCGGTGTACTGTTGATCCAGTGGCCGTACATATACAACATATTGTAATTGCATCTCTTCGTAGCATTTGTTAAATCCTAGAGAAAGTGTAATAATTTTAACGTAGTTCAGAAATTCTAAATCAATACCTAGCACATGTAGGTGTCAGAAAACTGCATCAAACACTCTATCCTAAAATCCCCTAAAGAGTATAACGCGTTAGCTGATTAATACAGACAACACTTCCTAGATCTCTGTTTCGTAGTAGTCTTAGGAGTTATACAAGCATTTATCTTCAGGACTCCGGGGTAACGGGTTTTGAACAGTTGCATAGACAGTGCGACGGAGATACCCGTAATCGAATATAATTATTCACAGAGTGTTAGTTTGAATTTTGAATTTACTACCAGTGCCTCGGTGTCCCACACCAATGTCCATTGTTGGTTCCTTTCTCCTTCCTTCTACAAAGTTTGTTTAATTCTTATATATTATTTCCCTCCTATTCCTTTATAAAGTGGTGTTTTGACAATGTGTGATGAATGACAAAGATGTCCCCTTCATGGTTTCCACGCTTGTCGCTGAGATTTGTTCTTACCGTGCTGGGGAAGGTGGACAGGCCCACACTTCTCTGACGACTTGATTTTGGAGACTGAAACGATATTCAGTCCAAAACCACGCTTGAAGTTCTAACCTTCAAGTCCTGTTCATACTGGCCACATTTCTCCCACAGCAATGCTTGATACCGCCTTACAAGTGAAATATTCTTTGAGAGTGAAGCTAAATTCAAACAAATATGTGAAAAAATCAAAATCCTATCAGTTTAGTAAATAAATTCATGCAGAAACTGATTTACTCAATTATAAATGCCTACAAGCATAAGTTGCCTCAACCAGTGTTTACATATTACTTTCCTCTAGCGGTTTATTTACAGAAAGTTGTACGTCCTCTTCGAGTGAAAAATGATTTACACAACGATTTACTCCGCCATGTGTGCTGTAGATGACTAACCACATGTTGTACATCATCACATGAATGCGGCATAGGTGATTAACTGGGCCTTGTGCAAATTAGCTGTGCGCAATAGATGTCTTACCCAGTGCTACATTTGCCTCCATGCATCACATTTATGAAGTAGGTATCTTAGTGAGAGCTATACATCATTGCCATGCAGAAGAGGATTTAACCACCGTTTCACATGTCACCTAAATGCAGTGGCTGAGTGATTGTTGCACATGCAGTATTCAGTGCCTCCATGCCCTAGGAGACTAACCGAATGTTAGCACAGATAGCTAATCGATCATCACACATATTGCCCCCAGTACGGTAGGTTACTACTTGTGTTTTGCATATGAAGTGGGCACATTAGGCGTCTATCCGAGTGTTTGGCTTACACTGTATCACCTCCTAGCAGTATACAGGCGGCATGCGGAGTGTTATGGATACCTCTATACAGCAGGTGACTTACCGACTGTTACAAATGCCAGCAGGAAAAAGACTCTGATGATCTGTGGGTGATGATTCTCCATGCTTACGGGTGAACTTCTTCCACCTGGATTAGATTGTAAACTAGTCCATCTCTGTCCTGTTAGAATTTTCCACCATGCAGGATATCTCACAAGTCACAAGCATTTCTAGAAGATACAGATTGACAAATGAACATGGAAGTTCATTCCTAGGCGTAATGAGAAGTCCCGATCTAAACTAACACATTCAATATTTACTACAGTCTATTACAAAACAGTATTGTGTACGGAATAAGACGTGAGACGACCTAGATTTGTGCCCGTTATGAGATCTACTGGTGGGGAGGTGTGATCAGTTTTCAGGTATTTACTGGTATACCTAAAGAAATATCTGCGCGTGTCTACAGTCTGAGTGAACATGACCTCATAGAAAGCTTTGCCCTGGACGGATTTGTGCTCAGTATTATATTTCCCGCTGTCCTTAAAGCGCTACTGAAACACTAAAGAATCGACTGACTAGCTGATACGGAGATTGCGATCTTATAACCTTTTCTTTTGTGTTGTTTCTTTTCGACCCACTTATCAGGTGTGTCTGAATAGCTGATTTTGTGGTTGCGTGAACATAATATTATAATTTGTATTTGTCCCTTTGACCTACATGTCAGGTGCCTCTCCATGCTCATCGGCTATGGCCCAATTGTCTCCCACGTTTACCATGTACAGCGCAGAGATATATGTGTCAGTAACCAGGACATCACGTTTCCATAGTTACTGAACTTCAGTTAGAAAAACGGAATTTTTAAGACCTTTGTGAGACGATTGTGATGGCTCCTTTTCAACACGGGCATGTTAAAAAAGATATATTTCTTCCATAGATATATGTGCGTCTAATATTAATAATTATAAAACGGTCTTGAATGCAAATTGCCAGGGGCCAGAGTGGCCGAGGGTTCGGAGGGCTGGCTTATCGCAATGGCAGAGAAGGCTCTTTACAGTGAGGTTGCAGTGAGCTTACATGGAATTGAAGCCCATACTGGCTTACTCTCCGGCCATTCATAGAAAATAACTTTTGGATGGTCTTGGGTTCACCCGGGGCCTACCCAGTTGCTTACCACCATTGACCTGGTCGCCAAATTAAACAATTACTTACGCAATTCAGTCGATGTAAATGTATGCTTTAGTGTTATACATGTACATAGCAGGATTGGCGCATCCTGTCGAAGAGGAGATTTGGAAATGCATTTAACATATGATGTCGATTCATCATTTGTAATGTTAACAGTGTGTGGTTTGCAGAATTACGTGTCCAAACAATTTGCCAATAGCCTAACGGGCCCAAATGGTTAAAACCCTGCCTCGCTACCGTGGACAAGCACTGAATCAATAAGTTATTGAACAGCATCCGTAGCCTAATGGTTTATAGAACTTGCAATGCATACATATACACATATTTAGCTATTGCGTGTGAAATCAGGATTACAAGCGCTATGGCTGCTAGGCACATGCATCTGAGGTAATATTGAGCTTTGTTACAAGCACCCCGGGTTTTTCTCCTCCTGCCTGCCTGACAGTCGCCATACAATCGAAACGATATCCAAACACCAATCAAACCGATAACAAACACGTTGTCGGTGTTTAACTCGGGAAATGTTTAAATATGCGACAGTAATCGGGTTTAAGGATATAAAGGGACCAGAGAAGTGAGTTACTGCCTGCGACTCCGCGTATTCCTTAAAGAGAAAGTCTAAATAGCAAGACAGGATTCCAACCGGCGATCTGATTGATAAAGATTTGACCAAGTTATATGAAAACAACGCTTTAGGCGATTCATCCAGGAAGGACTGCGGACAGTTAATGACTTTAGGCCGTTTTCTACCCCTACAAAGCAATTCTAGATTACACAACCACTGTCGTCAGGAAATAACTTTGACCCATGACTAGTAAATCAAATATTTACTGTGTTATTCAGAAAACCCAACACAGTGATTAAGCATCCCTGCCATGATGTCAGTTTCATAAAGCATACTTAGTGTTAAGAATCCCGTGGCTAACTGTATTTTACATCTTTATGATACAGGTTGTTGCGGTAGTTTAGAGCTCATTTAGCTACATCCGCTTAATGAAACCGGGGACTACAATGGGGAACTTCAAGCATTTAATTTTACAATGATTTGAGATGTCCTCTGCCTGATTTAAAACCTAAATACAATAACACGTGATGAAACAGTTCCCACTGGCAAGACTCTGGATTTACGTCAGCCACTCGGTAGTTTACTTTGGTTATTCTCCAGTTTACTCCACGCTGATCGACCTCTTCTTCCAGACGAAGTCTTGACAAAGGCGCAAAACAACAGTCAAACAAATGAATGAATATATGCAAACATACAGAACATATACCTTTCTGTTTTGAAGCAGATTCGTAAGCATGATAACTTTTCCAGCTTCCTGTTTCCACATCATGCGCATAAAACATTGTATATTGGCGGAGTTGTATGCTGTATGTCTTGCTTCAATTAAGACACTCAGCTTAGATGAATGTAGGCATACTAGCCCTTTTGAATTTAATACAAAGCAGACACGTCAAATGCATGAACTAGTTTTGCCGATGGCATTTAACTATATTGGCCTAAAATTGGTATCCACGGCGTGTCTTGGATATCACATTGTTTTAATTTGACCTAACGATTGCTGTACCCATTAACAATACGGACACATTGATATCATTATACAAAATAATAAAATTAAACCAAGTAATATCAAAAACAAGTATTTAGTTGAAACAGATAGTGAATCATATTGTACAACGTCAAGTTATGTCGATTTTACCATCCCCCAATCCCCCCGATAGCGTAGTTGGTAGAGCGTCCGCTTTCCGACGGGGAGATCTGGGTTCAAACCTGGGTCGAGTCATACCAAAGACATGGTATATCCTAAAAAGAGGATAGAGAGGTGTCGTCCTGCACCAACGAGACACCGCCTTCATATAAATGAAATATTCTTGAGTAGGGCCTTAAACAATTAGCATTCATTCATTCATTCGAATTTACCTTTGAGGCAGTGTACCTCTTTGGTTCACTGGAGCCTTGAAAGGAGGGAAAGCTTGATTTTCACAATTCAACGCGTTTTCTGAGAGGCTTTGGTGTAAATAGCACTTGTTGAAAATTCTTATCTTCCTTTTCCTTTGCATTCCATGCCGAAGCAAAGCATAATCCGCGCCAACAGCTGAACAGATGAAAGAAATTCCAAAGTGTGAACGTTAATTTAGTCTGTTGTCGCTTCTAAAATTACAAGTGACATTTGTTACATGAATGTAGTTGGCGTTGATGTAGTTGGCTTATCTCAATATTACCCGGGAATGATCAGTGTTAATTTTGTCATTAATTTAATTTGTGTAATTGTGTGATTGGTATTTTGCGCCGTATTCAAGAAGATTTCACTTTTACGACGCGGCAGGCATTATTATGGGAGCAAACCAGACACCTCTTTGAGCTAAAAGCGACAGCAGTGGTGAGCGGCACCTGGGTCATTACGCTGCTTTGGCGTAGTAGCACTCTCGACCACGGAGGCCTCCCATTAATTTGAGTCACGGGTCTCCTGATTAAAGGATGAAACCATTGCCAAAACTGGTGATCGTTAACAACATATAACTGGGGACAACTGGTGATCCTGCACACCATATATCTGAGGACAACTGGGTTTCAGCAAGTGGCATAGTATCTTGTGGAAATTGGCTCCTTTCTTTACATGACAACAAACATCTAGTGTACAGTTACAATACAACTTCACTTCTTTTTGTAGAAAAACATTCCTGTGAGTCTATTATGCTTGGAAGCACTTGAAGTAAGATGACGGAAGTAAGTAGCCAGTTTTAGTTTAAGTAACCCAGAGTTATGGACTTGCGAAGCACATACATAATTCTAAAAATATAAGTATGGCGTAAAACATAAAATTATATAATGATATGTTCATGAGTATTTTTGCATTTGCTAAATGTGGTCGTAAGAGAATTTTATCTGTTAAGTTTAAAATTAATGCGTTTTAAGGGGAAATCTACATGTAGCTGTATAGTAAGCTTTAATGTCCACATCTACCTTCAGCTAAACCAGTTGTCTTTATTTCTTAATCATGTACTTACAGGCTAGGAGATTTTTAAAACGACTTTGGGGTTTATTACATTTTATGTCAGCGACGTCGTGTTTGGCATGCATGCCAGCCGGGAATTTCTGAAAGCATAGTTGAACGCAATTCCATGTGACTAAGCGGAGTCTTGTGTGGATTTGATATCAGTCAGTGTATATGGTCTTTTACAATGTAACACAGAGACCAGGCGGGATAATTATGTCTCCTTAAGGATATGACGTTTTCACGAGGTTAAAATAAATCTATATATAAATATAAATAATAAATAAAATATAAATAATTGACAATCTAAAATTCATCCTTATATAATACTGAACTCTACAATTTCATTTTCTTTTGCATCTCGTTTCCTTACATACTGCATTTTTAGTTCTATTTTTTGTTTAAGTCTATTTTAGAGTTCAATCGTTTCAATGTGTCATTATGGTCCTGAGAAACGAAGTCTCTACCTTGAGTACACTGTTTCCCATTCATATTTAAAGCACCCGTAAAGCGAATAACAGAAATGCAACGACGATATCGGCTAGTGTGTTTTTTAACTCGAACTGGAATTTGAATCTCTCCACCGCATGTTTAGCACTCACATACTCGCACCGACACCCTCGTGTCGTCGGCACAGCCATGGGAATTGTTCCGTGCTTCACTGTCTAGAGCGGCGTTGTCCTGAAATCCTGTTTTAAACTTCTCTGAGTGAGAGGAGATTGTGTACGTGTATAATTTCTTTTTGTTTCTTTTTTGCTTTTTAAGATATAAAACAATGCTCCATGAGATTTTCTCGGGAAATATAACTTTTTTGTTCAGGTCACATTTTCATACACTCTCGGGATAATAAAGGTGGGCAGTCATCTTACAACACGTTGCATATGAAGACACTTAAAGTATGGCAGAAGTCTTACATACACTCTTTCCCATTCATATTTAAAGCATCAGTAAAGCGAACCACAGAAATGCAACCATGATATCGGCCAGTGTGGTTTTTACCTCCACAGCGTCTTTAGCACTCACATAGAATTCGTCAACGGACACCGACACTGACACAGTCGTGTTGTCGGCACAGCCATGTGGATTGCTCCGTACTTCACTGTCTGAAGCGGCGTTAGCCTGAAATCTTATTTTGAACAATGACACATTCCATAAGGAAGAGCGGTTTTTATAGATATATATTTTTTTCCTTGAGGTTTTCTAAGGAGTTATAACTGTATTTATCAAGTCACACTTTCACAGGCTCTCGGCAGTATGCCAATAGTAAAACAGGGGCAGTCATCCTACACGCTTTATATAAAGACGCTTTAAGTATGGTAGAAGTCTCACATTTCCCTGCATGAATTTTGAACTAAACACAATGAAAACACACAAAAAAAACTGGACCTGGCTCTGAACGAATGCGAAAAATTTATGACTGATTGAGTGTCTCCTTTCTCAATATGGATCGAGTATCACATTAGCACTTCCGCCTTTCCATTAGAGGTGAATGTAGTTCTGTGTACTTTAAGTCATGTTTCGGTGCCATCCAGCCCTTTCAGGTGTAGAGATTAATACGTAGTACAGGAATAATTGAAATTGCCGAAAACTCGGGCAGAATGAGTTTGATTAATAAAGGTGATGTACCTGCGAGTTATGCCCCCTTGATGATGGTAGGTACCACTCCCACGTTGTAACCTAGGAAGGTCCAGAATTGAACAGTCAACTTATATGTAGGTTTTTATGACTGCTTTCTCACAGGCTTGAGGAGGTACATATATGAACCAATGCTTACTGAACACGGGATGTTGGGGACTGAGTTTCACTACTAGACGTTAAAATTGTCGTTTGTGGTAAATTAACAGGGGCCTGAGCTCATATGACAGACATTCACTAACCTCTCTCCACGCTGACCTCCGCTTCATCTGACTGACTCAAACGTTCATTATTCCTTTGTCGAACAGGGAGGCTGTGAAGGTCGCTGTTGTAAAGACATCTAGGATTGCCATATAGATACACTTTTGTTGAGACTGTCATTTGGAGAAAACTTACGAGAGTATTTCTAGACAACTGATTTTCTTCCTCAAGTTATATTCTGGCCAAAAAAATCGCTCATAAGTTACTATGTAGTATATCTGTATATGCCGACTGTTATAGTCGACACGGCAATCAGTAGCAAAATTGCCATCAGATCCAGCTCCTCGTCTGATTCTGTCGGAATATAGGGCACATATATTTGCCCCCTCGGAATGACTTTGTGGCGTTTCATGGCAGCCACTGATGGACAGTTAATACTGCAGATACAGCCTAGGCGCTCACCCATGGTGTACCGCTTCCAGTTCTGATCAGCCATGATGACTGAAAAGTATAGCCAGACTACACAGATAGCCATACAGACCAGATAGGCTACGGTTCACTGACAAGCATCAGTGACACCTATGTTGTTCTCGAGGTCGCTGTACAATGCATGGCGAATATTACTAAACAACACAACAGCACATATCGTACATTTACGTTTTTTTATTGTTTCGTAGTGCAACGATAGATGACACACACTCCTTCCCCCTGTACACCCCTTGTACGTGAAGAACCTACACACCCTCCCCAACTATGAGCGTACTCATACGACGGCGGCCAGCATTATGTTGGGAGGAAACCGACCAGAGCCAGAGGGAAACCCACGACCATCCGATAGCATTTGTAATAATATGGGTAACTAATAGAATTGCCAATCATGCCTCGATGATTGAAAATGACTCTCGAGCTAGCTGATAATGGTGCAGTTGTTTAGCCAAATCTCTTCAGTTTACGTTCAAGATGATCAGAATGTTGTATTTGAGTCATGGATGTGTTCATCATCATCCAATGTTTGCAGTCACATAGGCGATTTTTGCACTCAATGACGTAGTCTTTGCAGTCACTAATTTTATCATGGTAAAGTATTGGTTGAGATTTAAACGATCCCTGTAAGTCAGCCTGACAACATGTAAATGGAACTAGTTTTTCTGCTGTGCCAATTACCATATTTTATAAGGAGAATAGTGTTTCTGTCCATAAGTCGATATTTTCGTGTCGAAGAAGAAATATCATGAAATCAAAAAGATTACTTAGGTCCTGCAAACATATGTACCGTTAGTTTAGACAAAGGTACTGGGATTATCTAATTAAGGAGGTCAGTAAAATTTAATTACTGATGACGGCATAGTTCAAATTCCTTATTTATAATTACATGTATCTTTATATAACACCCACAAAAAAGTTATGCACGATATGCAAATCTCATTTCTAGATAGCAATGTCCAGAACTGCAATTCATATATGGTAAAGTAACGTGTCTGAGTTAAGATTTGCAGACATTGTGTAATCTCAGTAGAGGGCGCATAGCTTCCCCTGTAATTGTTTGTGATCCTCTTGGATATGATTCAGCTGAGTCGCCAATTAACAGTGCATCGAACTTTTGATGCAATCTTTAAAGGGGATTTCAAGGAGCGCATATTTAGTGTTAAGAATCCCCTGGCTAACTGTATTTTACATCTTTATGATATAGGTTGTTGCGGTAGTTTAGAGCTCATTTAGCTACATCCGTTTCATGAAACCGGGGGCCGCAATGGGGAACTTAATTGTACAATGATATGAGATAACCTCAGCCTAATTTAAAACCTTAATACAATAACACGTGATGAAATCGTTCCCACTGGCACGGCTCTGCATTTACGTCAGCCACCCAGTAGTTTACATTGCTTATTCTCCAGTTTACTCCACGCTGATCGACCTCTTCTTCCAGACGAAGTCTTGACAAAGGCGCAAAACACCAGTCAAACAAATGAATGAATATATGTAAACATATAGAACATATACCTTTCTGTTTTCAATCAAATTCGTAAGCGTGATGACTTTTCCAGCTTCCTGTTTCCATATCATGTGCATAAAGTCTTCTATATTGGCGGAGTTTGGGCGTTTTGAGGAAGTGAAGCGAAAAGTAGGTTGTAGGTCTGGCTCAAATTAAGGCACACTCAGCTTAGATGAATGTAGGTACACTAGTCCTGTTGAATTTAATACAAAGCAGACACGTCGTATGCATGAACTAGATGACAATTAACTATATTGACATATACTGAAATCCACGGCGTGTATTGGATATCACATTCTTTTAAATTGTCCTAACGATTGCTGTAGCCAGTAGCATTAAGGTCACATTGATATCATTATACAAAATAATAAAGTAATATCGAAAACAAATATTTAATTGAAACAGATGGTGCAAAAAATTGTAAAGCGTCAAAGTTATATCGATCTTACCTTGTGAGGCATTGTTTCTCTTTGCTTCACTATAGCCCTGAAAGGAAGAAAAATTTGCTCTTGAAAATTCGACACGTTTCCTGAGAGAGTTTGGTGTAAATAGCACCTGTTGAAAATTCTTACCTTTTTTCTTTCTCTTGCATAATCTGCGCCAACAGCCTTTATACTGAATTTGAAAGAAATTCCAAAGTGTGAACGTTAATTTAGTCTGTTCTCGTTTCAAAAATTATTAGTCACAACATTTCTTACATGCATGTAGTTGGCGTTGATGTAGTCTGAGTTGGCTTTATCCAGTGATCTCAAGATTACCCGGGAATGATCAGTGTTAATTTTGTCATAAATTTAATTCGTGTATTTGTGCGATTGGTGTTTTACTAAGTATTCAAGAATATTTCACTTTACCACGAGGCCGGCATTATTATGGGAGCAAACCAGACACATTCTCACCTACGACCGGAGAGGGAGCCAGCATAGGCCGGATATGAACTAAAGGCGACCGGAGTGGTGAGCGGCACCTGGGTCATTACGCCGCGCTAGCGCAGTAGCCCTCCCGACCACGGAGGCCTCCCAATAATTTGAGTCAGGGCTCTCCTGATTAAAGGATGAAACCATCGCCAAAACTGGTGATCCTTAACAACATATAACTGGGGACAGCTGGGTTTCGGCAAGTGGCATATTATCTTGTACAATTTGGCTACTTTCTTTACATGACAACAAACATCTAGTGTACAGTTACAACTCAGCTTCACTTCTTTTTGATCCAACTTATGTAGTACGTTTTCTTCCTTAAAGACACAGTACAAAATTTCCAGACATGATGCCCCATATCGTCAATTTACACAGAGGCCGACGGGAATACACATAACACGATAATTCATTCCGCCAGTATGCATAGAGCCCGACCAGGTAACACCTGACACCACGCCCAACATCGCCAATGTACACAGAGATCCACCAGAAAATACAGACACTACGCCTGACACTGTCAGTGTACACAGAGACCGATCAGACGCGACGCCCCTTAGCGCCAAGACACACAAACACCGTCCACAAAACACCAGACACGACGCCTCAAACCCCAGTGTACACAGAGACCAACCAGAATACACCATTCAGGGCGCCCTACACCACCAGTGTACACAGAGGCCGACCAGAAAACTCCAGACACGACGTTTTTAGCCACCTAAAATAGGACTGGGATTTAAGAGCATTTAATAGATTGACAAATGCAACTAACGTCATGTCAAATCCATTTTCATTCTGATATGAATCAGAGTAAAAGCTTACAGGGAAGTACATTCTGGGGGTCATAAAGAACAGGATATAACGTTGAGATTTTGAATGCATGGCGTGCAGAATTGCTGTCTTGCGGCAGAAATAATGGTGTTGTCACAACGGCCATTTCTATTTAAATATATTTACTTTCCCACCTATATGTGTTGGTCCATTTTCGGGTGCAAAATGGAAAGGAAAAAATTTGTCCACCTTTGGACAGGTGTAAACGTCAGAAGATCTTTCAAGATGATTAATATCCTTTTAGGGTGGCACAAATGCGACTGAAGAAATAGCAATTAAAGCCATGTTTTGTCCTTCATATTGATTAATCGACTAAAGGTGGGAAAATTTATATATTATATGAAGTTCAGATGAAAGTGTGCGATATGTTAGTTTCAAAAGTGGTTTTCAGTATTTTTTGTTGAGTATTCTTTAAGCGAAAATAGAACACTTCAAAAATTATTTTTGTGTAGTGGGTATATGGGATCACCTTTTGGTATATATAGTCTTTCTGTAGTAATGTTATAAATGACGATGTAACACATGTTTAAGAACTATTTTTGGACTAGAACCTGTCCTTTTCAGCTAACAAATGTATTCAAGCTCGAATTGGATCATATTTATAATTTTAATACATTCATAAATATTATCATTATTCAGGGTAATTGCATTTTTGGATATAAACCACACGGTACAAAAATATTTTCAAAAACTCCTTTTCCCCTAAAAAAAACATCCAAAAAATATTAAAGTCCATATTTGCAAATAAGTTTTGACGTTCTTTCATGCGACTTTGGTGTCATTTTTATGTTTTCTTCTCTTATAAGATTCCAAGATTTTACCAAGGGAGACAACTCCACCAAGGCAGTTACACGCCGCAGTATCAAAGCAATTTTCTCACTTTAATCATTGTCCTAATTTCGCTACATGATTATTTCCCTGGGGTATACAGGTAAATATTTGGCTGAGGTCGATAAAGGCGTACAAACACTTCCGTGAAAAGTCTGGCTAGTTCAGGTACCAGTGATGTCCAGGTGTTTGTCAGCCTATCATTCAGTTGGATATATCAACTCTAGAGCCACACGATCTGTAAGATTTAATTTCCTTTTCATTTCAGAGAAAGCATATAAACTGATGTAGTCTTGACCAGTAAAATGCTTCACAGGAATTGAATGTGTCTTTGTCCATAATTTCAAAAGCGAACAATAGTTACATCGGAAAGGTATTAGGCAGAAAATGTTGAAAATGGCGTTGATATCTCATATCACCTTGTTTTGGGTTAGGTTTGGTATGGAGCACGTGACTGAGGATTTACTTAGTACACAAAACGCACGTGACTTCATGACCGTCAACGTAATTTGGACAAGGCAGAGCGCCACATCTAGATTCCACTACATACAGCAGATTACCGTTTGAGTCAGCGGCCGAGCCGGGGTGAGTGTCAGGGTCCTGATCCACGCGCACATACTCAGACCTATGTCACGTGCAGTGTTCGGCCATGAGAAACCCCAAGTAGTCCACGGTCCATCCGGCTGGACACTCCAGGCGGGCTGGAATCATGACGTGACTGGGCCTGCCCGGCGTGTAGCAGACAGCACACACGCTCTCCCGATGGTGGAAGTTTGTTCCGCCAGAATTGGTCAGGTGAAACACCCCTTCATTGCCTCGGTTTACCTCATATTCGGTACCATACAGAAAGGAACCTGCTTTGGAGCCAGAGTAGGTCTTGTTCCACTGTGGGTTTAATGGGAGACAAAGTTGGTTTGCCCCAGATCCCTTGTGTGTGTAGTGGGAACCTGCAATTACACCTTTAGAAAGAAGGAGAATTTGTTTAATAATTAAGAATTAACACCATGACATTTTTTCTCCACCAGAAACAAAAAAGTCAAAAAGCTAATGTTAGTCAAAAATTATGTGATGTCAGTCAATGTCTGCTATGAACGTTATTTAAAAACATGCCCAATATAATTTATACGATAGCCTAGGTCTTTAAAGCGGTTAGTTAGCTAAATTAGAAAGAATTACGTTACCTGCGTATAGCATGACTGAATTGTCAGGACATACTTTTCTTCCCCAGCGAGTATAAACAGCGCCACCTGATGGTCAGTAGAAGAAACCGTATATTTAAACTGCATTTGGTTAATATTACTCCTGGATGTTACTTTTCTAGCGATTGTATCTGAGGGCTTTACTCGCACACACACTGTCCTTGTGATTTATTTAACGTTCACATTTTCCGCGTGCCAAGTTTCTATGAAGTTTAAAAATGAATTGGATGTAGAAGGATTTGAAAACCGGGAAATAACTGCTGCAAAGGGCATTCAACACGTTACCAAAGCTGTTGTTCTTCTAGACAGCGATGATATCAGCACACAACGAGGATATCAGCAGTTTTTGAAAGGATATTGTGTACATTCTGGTAGCGCTATACTTCGGAGTCCTTAAACATATCACAGATTACAGATTACACATGAACACGATACAACATCTGCTGATATACTAGATAGTGATGATATCAGCACACAATGGCGATGTCAGAAGTCTTTAAAATGATACTGTGTAAATTCTGATACCGATATACTTTGGACTCGTTAGACATATGACAGATGTCAGCTTTGTTTAGTAGGATGTATTTTTTAAGGGTTCCCCGTTGTCCTTTTTTGTATCCAGGGTTGTTTTACTTAACGAATGTATCTCCGCTGCACATTAGGGCACATTCTGCTACTGATTTCCGATCTGTACGACAGAGGTTTTACAGGTAAGCAAAGACAGGTCGGAAATGAAACTATGACAGTAATTTAGAGAGCTTCCTCTTTAAAATTCACTCCTTAGATAAGACAAACTTCTGAATCAAGTCATGCTGCTCTGAACTTGCGTCGATGTATAGATTGTTGAAATGTTGTTTATTATTACTGGAAGCCTGAAGTCATAGTTTTGTTATCCTGATGTGCTAAACGTAATACTGCATGGTGGCACCTTAGCGAAAGAGGTTCACTCAACATCTATATAGCTAAATTATAAGAGAGATTCATAAGATTTGTGCAGATACAGTGGAGATGATTCTTCTCACTTAGAAGGTGGACATCATTTGTAAGGAGCGAAAATAAACAGACAGGCTGGTGCACATTTGAGTTGACAACATTTAACTCGTGACAGCCGACAAGGACCATTTCTCTGTAGCTGTTTATAGCCAGTATACAAAGTAGCTTACTGTCATGGCAAGAGTCCAACCGGATGTTTGTTTCGCTTCACTGAACTCATTATATCCAAAACGTAACTATTCAATTACTTACCAACCAATGGTGGCTCGGCAATTCAAAGTCAATTCAAATCACCATGAATAAAAACTTTTAGACAGCTGTTATGTATGAAGGATGACCCGATGTAATCAGCAGCTTGTCCTTTACTGAATTCAGTCAAGTACACACCCACATGACCATCCTCTTTGCACTGTGCTATAAATAATGATCTATTTATTTATTGTTGCTTAATAACATTTGGGAAACCTTTCGCCCTACCCCACTCCCACCGCAAAGATTAAGGATGATGCTTGAACGGGCTCTAGTTTTTTCGTTTGTCCAGATGGAAAATAGACTGAGTAACATGTACCCTTAAATAGTTGTCAAAACTGACGAAGCCTTACAATAAGGATCCGTACTTTCTAATTTATGTTTTATAATCTTTATACTCAAGTTATAATAGGTAACAGTACTATTACTGTACTAAAGGCCCAGTGTCATGGTCACCGGAAGTCCCCTCTGCCCTTGGGGACCCTGTGGTCCAGCCTCCCCTGGTGGTCCGGCAGGACCCGGTCGGCCGGCTGGGCCGCGCGGTCCGACGGGGCCCTGGAGCCCGTCACGCCCGTCTCGACCATCCCTGCCTCGGAAAAATCGAGTGTTCAAGGACCACACTGCAAGTTAGGAGGCGATTTGCAACAGAGAATATCAAGTTAGGAGAAAGGCTAACAACTGATAGCAACTCACTTGAGGAGAACTGGAAATTACACAAATAGGAACAGAAAAAATCTTGTAGGAGAAATATAGGTTTCCTGTCTTTATAATAGGTGATTATAAATGAATTTACGAAATTTTGTTTTCATTTGATGGCGAGGCTGCTGATGGTGACCTAAAGTAAAACAGACAATGCATGTCAATCAAACGCTGGAGATTACACTAAATATCAGGTCTTTTGGGTTCGTTGTGTTGGGATATATATGTGCATGTCAGTGTTCCCGCGAAAAAATGCAGGGTGAAAACAGCTGTACCCGTATAAAAATAGAACGAAACAAAAAACACAACATATGCAGTTTGTGTTGTTTTATCATGCAGACTAGGCCAGGTTTGTACGTCACCATTTCCTGTGCTCTTAATTGATTTCATTTCATGTTCAGCAGCGATATATGTAGTGTGCGGCGTGTTTGAAACACTATTTTAACAATAATGAGAAGAAAACAAGTTTTGCGTTAAAAGCACTTTCTTGAGGTATTCACGGTTTGATGCACCTTAGATATCAAACCTATTGACTGGTTTCAAAATTGCAATGGCCTATGGAATTAGAGCCCAACAAATTCCCATTAGAAGATGTCATTAGAAGAAATGCGTGGTAAACATTACGTATTTCTTAGAGTAGCCTATCTACCCATGCAGACAAACATGTGTTGTAAGGACAACGTTCATGCAGTCCATATTTTCTCAAATTTTGCCCCTCCCCCCCCCTTTTGCTGATTGTGTTTTAAAATTTTGAAACACAAAAATTTGGGGTTTTGAGAAAAACCCCAACTTTCAGTGCACAAGCAGCTGATCCTTTCATTTGATCCCGAGCTCTTCCAAATAAAGGGGCAAAATTCTTCTTCTTGGAAATAAGGGGAATCTTTGCCGCAAAATTTATCTATACACAACGGCTAGAAACTTTAAGATTAAGATATGTCCCGTGCAAGTTATGTTCCAAGCAAACAACTAACTTTATCTATTTTAAAATCAGAACTTAAAATGGTAAAAAATTTGACAGAAATGAAAATTGGGCCATTTTAGGTTGGCTATAACATGTAGAACAGAAAATTGACACTCTACTGCAAGAAATCATACTCTTACATGCTGCCTGTTTTAAAACTGTAGAAATGAAAAATGACTGTTTTGGGCTGTTTTGATCAATCGTATGATGCTTCACCGACTTCAACCGGAAAACATGTCCCTTTTAGGCCCTAATACCAGAATAGCCCGACTGCTTTGATAAACTCCACCAAGTTCAAAAGTTTCACATTAAAAGTTTTAACAGGGATTATTTTTTCTTGGTGATATTTTAAAGATGAATGTTCTTTGCTATAGTTCCTCTGAAAATTTGCACTATTTTGAATATTCAGTACGTATTTCCAAGAACACATCTTACGAAGTACACCGGCGATCCGACTAAGACCCAAATAGGCAATGCGTAAACTCATTAGTGACAGGAGAGACATCTATGGAAAAACCGATATGCACGGGTCAGTGAGGACTCCAGCAGTGTCTGTGTATTATGGAGTAATCTAATCTGTAATCTACAAATACAAAAACCTTTATTCTCTCTACTCAGTGAATATTCCTTACCATCCGCAACTGTCGCCTCAACTCGGCCAAATTCAGCAAGTGGCGTAGAGTTGGTCGGTGTTTTTGCTCTTGTTTCCTTGACCTGGAAGAAAATTCGCAGTGTTGTGATACAAAAAATGAGTCTGGTTTGGCCCATTTAACTTTTACATTCGTTCGCTTCAGTCTTTTCTTTGGACAAAATTCGTGAGCATTTTATATTGAAAGGTTTACCTACCTGAACCCCTACACTCAAGACAAAAGCAAGACCCGTCAAGAGAAGAGCTACGTGGTATATCATCATGGCACTGTGGGTTGTACCAGAATGAACATGGTCCCAAATCCACCAGACATTTATACAGATAGTGGGCGTGCCTTCAACTCAAGTTTCTGTGACACGCCTTATTGTTCATGTGTACGTGGCATGCATTATGAAAACCTATGTGCGTAAGCAAGGATAACACATGTAACACCTAACCACTAAAATCTACGTACATGCAACATTAAATATCGAATATCTTTAACTTGGCTTTTTCACATATATTTGATTCAAACTTTAAAATCTGTAATCTTTTTATTATTTTACCAGGACTTATTTACAGAAGGAAAAAGCCCGGAATGCCCAGAGTAAATCGCCACCATTCACCAGTAACCTGGCAGCTCCACGGATTTAAAACCACAGGCAACCGAGGAAAGTTAGATGTAGTGTGCGTGATAACATGCTCCGAGCAATCTCTGGAATAATGGTCCATCATCAGATTTGTTTACTTGGTTGATTTGCGCCTTGTTTTATTTGAACTGAGCGATAAAGAAGATATATCAGGGTGCCAGCAAAACGTTCTCTCTATCCATATTGTTTAATATTTTATTGCAGTCACGAGTATCATGTTTATTTCCAACGCGTATAAATCTATAAACGCACCCAGGGAGACAGCCGTCGGGTAACTCACCGACAATTCTTTTACCAATACCCAGAAGATGTTTACCACTTTACAAAGGATACTGCAAACTTGCTGGATTTGTTCCTTACTTACCATTACACCTTGATACATGGCACACTTCGCTGGTTTGTATGTTTTCATGTGTACATGTTGCCATAGTCATTTTAACTTCAAGTTTTTTCATAAGTTTTACACATGTGAATACACAGAAAATCAAATCAAAACGGGTAATATTAATAAGTTAAATAAGTGTTGGATCAAACTCTTTCTCCTTCCTTTCCTTTTCTACTGAACCGCAGTGGTACCTGTTATATATAATGCTCTGGTTTTTCAAGGACAAATCTGCGATCATTTGATTTATGTACGTCTGTCTGACAAGTGTTGTAGTTCATGTAAACAAACGATCTGATGTCTGCTGCCTTTTCCTGTCTTGGCGATGGTAAGTTCCTAAGTAAAATGCATCATTGAACAACACTTGTGTTATCACAATGTTGATCTCAGGATCAGAGCGTGATATAGATCTTCCGTCATCTACAGGAACACCAGCCTTGAGAAAGACAACGTTAGATATGTGGAAGATTTCCATGCTTCAGTAATTTTATTTAACTCATGGAAATCGCGTGCACGATATGGTGTCATCGGAAACCTGCTCTTAGATTTTAACAAAGCCTGTCCAACCTCGACTGAACATGATTGAGGCAAACATACAAAACTGACAGCTATCTATTAAATATCTTCTTAAGGATGTTCCCGAAAGTTGTTAGTTAACACACGAACCCACATCCGATAACCAGCACGCAGACAGAACAATTCTAGGGTTTCAACGCTGCTATTTCTAGATATTTACACAATGCCACCATTAACAAGCTTACGCGTACACCGTATACCAGGACATTCCATGGAATGTATTCCATATAGTCTTCGTGCAACCCGATCTGAACTAGCTACTGTCTTTGTGCCATTTGAAAAGTTAACATTTTGATACGACATCAATTACTAGAACATTCCACGATGTGTATAAAATATTGTCTGAACTGGCTGAACCGGATCTTTGACATTTGAATGTTTCTCGTGGTTTAACCCTAACCGTTCATTTAGTAATATGAAAGGTCGCAATAAAGTTGCCATGACACGGAGCAAGTCTCTACATGAAACCCACCTTTCTTACTGCATGCCTCTGTAGGAAATAGTTGATTTAAATGCTGTAACGTTATTGATTTCGGGCAAATATTCGTAGTCTCTCAAAATTCGGAGAACGCATGTGTTCCATTTGAAGAATTATTATGTAAAAACTAGAGTACTCCTCTGTAGGGGTCAAAAGATCTCTTGCAGGTGGACAGATGAGGTGTATTATTTGCCAGGCTCAAAAACAGTGAAATTTTACTTGGCCCTAAAATGCAATGATTATACACGTCTGTGAAGAAATTCGATTCGTGTAATTCATAGAATTTGTTTTATCATAATACCACAATAGTGTCAATTAGTAGATTTTACTAAGGTGTTTTGCTGAGGTAATTCCCATCGTTTGATTGCGTGAATCAAAATTATTAGTGTATAACTGGCATCGAGTTGGGGAATTCTAAACCTTTTCAAAGGACTGTGCTGGCTCACGCAGTCATCGAAAACCTTGAAATAATTGCTAAGAGCATTGGAACTGTACTTCAGGGTAATATTTCGTACATTGCAACGCATCGTTCAGTGTGGCAAACAATCAACTCGCTAAAAATCCTGTTGTTCTTTGATAATCAGAAGTTCGAATCAGTTATTTATATTTTATAATTGTGTAGTAACGTGAGTCACCCCATTATAATGATCTGCTCTAACACATTGAATTTTTGTCACAGCCTCAGTTCATTAGATTGAGAGAAGAGCAGAACCGCACACGAGCACAAGATACTGTTCTCACAGAGAGCTAGCCTCTACACCTGCACAAAACTCCGCTTAAGACACTGATCGCCATTCTGAGCTGTCTGGAAACTAGAGAAACAGTAACAGAAGAAGGATTCCATGACCCGCACCATACAGACAACGTGGAGCGCACCACAGGGACGAGTGAATGAGAATTATACGCCGACTCTGAATATGGCCAATAAGACAGGGCACCGAGCATTCGTAATCCTTAATGAAATAGTGTTCTTCATTAGTGTTGTGATCGCTCTTTCCTCTTAAACCGAGCGACATGTTAGGTAGTCACAAGATTATCGATGATAAAGTATCATGTATTCCTCGAATCGGGCCACACCTCTGATCCCAAGATTAAGCTTTACCCGCTCAATGCAAGCTGCATGTCCATATGACAACTGTGTGTCCAATAACTTCATTGTTTGGATGTTTACTTTAATTTTTAATCTGGCCAACTTTGGAAACCATTTAAATGCCTTCAGCTGCATTGGAATGTTCTCAACTGCTTACGAGTATTTCATAAGTGTAATTTTATATTAAAACCCGGAGGATAGTACACTTAAACAGTTACAAAGAAACAATTCAATGACAAAAATGAATTGTATGTTACAACCTTTTTTCAACAAACGACAAAAGCTCGTGATTTGTGCATTTTGCCACACATTTCATTTTTTATGTTTTAAGCAACTATAACAGAACAATTACGGGTTGTTTACAAAATGCTTTCTGTTTGCCCAGTTTGGCACTCTAATGTGTTTCTAAAACTTAAGGCAATTTTGCTGAACTTCCAGTATTTTTATATGGGGTAGGGTGTGAGATGAATAGTAGATGACTTAGATTTGCTTATTTATTTATTTCATTGATGTTTTTCTTGATGAATTAGAAGGTTACTCAATAACAATGAATGAGTAAGCTCTATTACAGTTCTTGCACGTCTCTCTTCACTTCATATACATCACAGGGGCGTAGTACTGTTACTTTCTTTTTTATCCGTCGGATGTGAAGCGTTACTCGATAGTGTGTGTGTGTGGGGGGGGGGGGTTGCATAGTTTCATCACGAGCAGGCCATACACTTGTTGATACTCAAGGACGTTAACTCTGACAAAACTGGATGTCCAGCATTACACGAAAGCGAGGCGGGGGGGGGGGGCAGCGGGGTATAATTTCATCACGGGCAGGTCATACATTTGTTGGTACTCAAGAATATTTCACTTGGTCTGATGGTCTTGGTATGCGTGGAGCATACTAGAGTGTGCGGGCCGCACCACCGGAATGTGGAATGCTACCGAAGAACTCGCTCATGTATGACGTTCAGATATGATTATCATATCGGGGGAAGATGATGTGGCCCTTAACGAACCTTAGATTGAGTTAAGTCGACGGCATGTTATAGCCAACGCCTCAAAGAGATTGAAATTGAGATCTACAAACTCCCTCATCATGCCCGCTTGTGAACACTCATCTTGTTTCATGTAGGGATTGGATGGCAATCGCTCGCTCCCTATCAGACAATTGTACCTGCACGTTAGTCGACATTGTCTTACACACACAGAACAGCAGTTATCACTTTCTTTCTGTAGGACAATTTCATCCTGATCCTCATCCACTTTTTCACGAACCTTACTGGTTGGGTTTAAGAAAACGTTTACCTTGTATTCATGTGACCTGAAACAGTATTCAGCATGTTATACCAACAAGGGCAACGCTTTACACTTTTCAAACTCTTTAAAAAAAGAAACTCGAACTTGAATAAGTTCATTGCATATCTTTAAACAAAATAGACAAACAGTACAACTGGCAATAATCTACTAAGCAATAGAGATAATTACAAAATATATAATTTCTGATATTCCGGCTCCCAAAGGCAAATCAGTCCACGTAAATATAGAATTCACAGTTCTTTCTAATTCTCCAATTGATGGATGACAGTCCTGTTAGTGTCGAACAGTAGGGTACGGCACACCGATGATATCCAATTGACTCTGATGGTGTGAATTCTCAAGGCGGAAGGGTTGACAGTAGCGTCCAGATGTCAAGATGGCGATGTTTCACTCCTCGGAAATATACACAAGGCCACGTTCAGGGTAAACTGGTAGTAAGCATACCTAATTACACTAAAACAATGAGTAATACAAGCTCCAAAGAACGTGTGAAACAAAATAGCAACATAAACTCACAAAGTGCTACGTACACAAATATGGAGTACAAAATGAGGCATATGGATTGGCATGATAGCCTCTCCAATCCTAACAAAATCTGGACGGTTTGATTGTAAACATGTTTACAACATGGGTACATCTTTCCAGAATGCACGCTCTATGTACAATGACACGAAACTGATAAACACAGAAGCCTCGAGAACACGCAACCGAACCACAGTGCATGCAATAACGTATACAAAGGGAAGAATGTAGGTCAGACACTGATCCGGTTACCGAGAAAACAAGTAAAAAAATACATCACAATGTTTTAAAGACGGGTTGGTAACAGCGGCCTGTTCATGGCTGTTTGGATACCGAATTGCAATGGTCTTGTTTTAAAGATTTGCTTGATTGATCTCAGGATTTAATTCAATCATGCTATGTAAGCTGTTCAGCAGGAGTGTTAAACACCAGATTGTCAATAGTGTTGTGTCATTTTACCAAGACGCAAGTCAATTTATCATTCTAAATAACCGCGTGTTGTGTTTTAGGCTTCTTTTTCCATAACTGGAGGCAGGACAATTCCCGATTAAAATTAATTGGGAAAAGAATTAATGACGAATTTTAAAACATGCAATGCTCCACCAGATGTTTTGATCCTTTTCCCCCTTTCTCTTTTTGAGACTGTTCTGTGGTGAAATACTTTTATTTCTCGCTTGATTTTCAAAATAATTCTATGAGACTTTGCACACATGTACCTATATAATTAAGCTAAAATATGTCCCACAGATTTTCGACATCTTTTCTAGTTCTAAAAATATAAGTGAAAGAACATCAAAGTTTCAAACATTTTTTAAATTTTTGAAAACTTAACTTTATTTGATCACTCAGAAAAGTCTAAGATGAATAATAAAAACCTGTGGGATTGTTTGATAATTTAAATAATAAATTATCCACTTGAGCAAGAACAATTTTAGAATTTTGAAAGTTGACGACGAAATAGCATTTTTTAAAAATAACTCTGATTTGTTTTCTAAGTTTCTCTTAATTTTTATTAATATTCAAGTTAGGTAAACTTTAAAAGCTTTTCTAAAACCACTGGTCATTTAACGTTCAGAATATATACACATATGGCGATATTTGGTCAACTTTTTGAGCGGGTTCTAGAATCCTTAAGTTGTAAACTACAGGTGTAAAGGCATGCTTCATAGTAGAGTACTTGGTCTGATCTCAGAGGTTCAGATTCGGAGGCGTAAACTAACCGGGCATGATTCTGGATTTTATCTCTGCACGCTTAACAAATTGTGTTATGCAGTCTTCCAAATACAACGCATTGTTGACCAGAAGCAGTTCCCTTAATATGTTATTTGAAGGATTACTTCGGAACGAAATTGCTTTCACTGCAAACAAACAGACCTGCTTTACTGTTTTAAAAATGAAAATACGTTAAGTAAGTACATTTAAAACTGACCCAAAGTCTATTCCCGGGAAAATATAGCACCGAAGAAGTTCAACGTAACTTTGTAATTTCTTCTTTTTACAATTACGATATCATTGCTCTGGTGATGAAAGCGGAGAGTTCTGTATCTGTGTATCTTCCTATACCCTGCTTACTTTTCTGTCATACTATTTACATTTCCCCACAAGACTCTTAGATCCCATTTCCAGCAAAGAAAAAACACTTGTGTCAGAGATGTCTCCTTTAATCAGAGGCCAATGTGAGATTTCTTCCAGAAGATATGCCCAGACCTATGCCACATACGCGTGCAATGGATGATTTCCAAGATAAGAAAGTATTCACTCAGTTACAGAAAACATCAAGCGACAGCCGTAAACCTCCCCACGCCTGCTACAAGCAAATGCTATGAAGGACTTCTGTGTCTTAGGGAGTAATTTAATTTACCAGTGCATTGATAATTTACTAATCTCTGAGATCCTATTTCCTGCAATGAAACACATCCGCGGCAGAAAGAACTCCGACAGTGAGACGCCAGTGTGCGATTTCCTCAATGATGTACGCGCAGGTATGTAAAGTCACATAATATGAAATAACTGAAATCTAAAGATTCATTTAAATCACTTTAAGTTAAGTTTTGGTCTAGACAACCTACCTCTAGAGGGTAAGTGAGGTCAAGATGTATGTGGAGTGGTCTTGTAGCGTCAGTGTGGTTAGGGAACACACAGTATAAAGTAGTGTCTCAGCAAGGTGTAGTCAAAGTAACAGCTGCCACGCATACAGGGTTATTTTCGATATCCTGCTGTTTTACTTGCTTGTTAACGATGCTCATCACCGTATTTTTGTCGTGTTCCCTTCTACTTGGTCAGGTAAGTGATTCATGTACTCGTCACCAGCTATTCAAGGTGTCACATCTGACGTTGACCACCAGCCGTCCAAAGCTTAAATCAAGTTTTGCCATGCCATTGAAAAGTTGGATCGATAATTGCATTCAAAGCCGAAGTGTAAAGCCTCTTCAAGTTGTCTACAAGAGCGACAAACAACAGATGAATTTTGTAATTAACAATCAGCCTAAAGCAGTCCCAAACCAGTCCGTTATTTAAACCTGACTGAACCATGATTGTCAGTTATTGTTCTTTCACGTGAATACATCATTGTTGTACCATTTCTACACCAGGTGATATCAGGAGATGGGAGAACTGAAGCCGCCACACACAAAGGGAACAGAGTGGAAAGGTCCGCTTCAGGTAAGAGATTTAAAATACCATATATATACACCCAAGGACGAGCTCGGGTTAGTAATCAGTCTTATATACTAAATGTGAGATTTTAAATGCCATGAAATGCTTCTCATATGCGCATCTGGGAGATTTACTAATGTTGATAAACAGCTCACGTGACTATGGCAGTTTTCATTTCGTAAGAAGTTTGTGGAAGTTGTTTTTCTGCTTTTTCACGACTACGTCTTCGTATACTGTAAAATGCAAACTCGAGATTAGATTATGTACCAGCAGATTAGATCGTGCTGGCAACACGGCATGCAGGAGAAGCTCAGAATCAACAACCTACTTTTACAACACGCTTTTCCTAATCTTCGTAATCAAACTCCTCCGTAGCAAATCCCCCCTCCACCCACCCACTCTCCCCCGACAACAGTTCCACGCATTGGTGACTAACCACATTTTCCCAAGGCCTCTGTTTCATTTAGTTAAATGGCACAACGTACCAGTGTTTGACCTTGCCTTACAGACACTGCTGCCAGTTGTTGTGGTCTTCCGGGTCGGGATGGACGGGACGGACGGGACGGAATCCAGGGGCCTTACGGACCTCCCGGTCCCCCAGGGAAGATGGGGCCTCCTGTAAGTAAATATCTTGTCATGCTTGTAGATAGAAGAGTTACAAGTCAGCTAATAGGTGTCTCCCTATAACATTTACTGATAGCATACATTATCGATATGAATGAGTAAAGACTTTGAATGGTTCTGTCATACATTGGTAGATCGCTATCTGAAATTTCGTGTATTCGGGAACATAGGTCGACGGAGATGCTTAGTTTCGCCTGTGGCTTGTTTACGTAATACCGACGTGTTGGTGAACGTGGCAGACTTGGGTGGAAATTGGAAGTGCCTCGAGTTCTCTTGTCTTACCATCCATGTACCTCGTCATACAATCGAATCACATCCATCACGGTCTGGAACCATCCCATCTTCTTCGCGCCTTCCAACTGAAATACTGCCGATAACCCTGACCTTGGTTTTTACCTCTAAAATCAACTGTACTACGATTTCGAGGACGGGAGCTCCGCACTTCACAACTTCGACGCTTAATAACAGTCACAGGACATTTCAAAAACTTCTTTGGCCGTCTGAGGGCGGGCGGATTTGTAAGATTCAAAAATATTTACACAGGGAGACAAGGCCTAGACGGTGATTATATGACCCAACATCGCAGATCCGATAAATTCCTCAGTTTTATCAGAAATGCTCTTCATAGCTATAAATTCACTACAAGACGATTTCCCTGGGGTATACAGGCAAATATCGCCATTCAGAGAAAATTTCAGTTCATCTAGTTGAACTATCCAGCATACTACACTCATTGTGAAGTTGTGATGTCCTTTCGCAATATCCCAACTTAAGCCCTTTTGCATTGCAACTTCGGATTATCGCTTTTTCCACCCCTAGGATGGCAATTTAGCCCCTTCGCATGGCAACTTCATCTCTGCCCTTCATCGTTCTAAGCATCACTGGAGGTATACTGTGGCTCTTATCAGCCAACATTATAAATAAGCATGTGAAGTGACTCAAGGTCTCTGGCTGCTCATCAGCGTGACGACTTGTGTCAGCGTGTGTTAGTGAACGAGCGAATCTTGACATGGACAAAGACTTCAGTGCCGAGATTTCACCTGTTACACCATCTTGTTGTACAGATTGACACCTAGATGGTTTATCTAAGACGAAATGTTCAGAATCGTATCCTATATTTTCTGCTAAATATCCCACCAGCTGCTGATCCATCGCACCTTTCATTTTACTGACACTAACTCTGATCTTGATTTCATGATACTAAAATTCTTATGACGCTGAAGGAGCATTCAGGGAAAAAAAACATAGTCATTTGGTTACTGATAAGACTGTCGTCGTTGAAGCCGAAATTGTTCTCAGTTTTACGTCTCCAATATGTTGAAACGGCGACCAATTCATTATGTGACGATCTTATAGGGCTATATCGATACATATTTCAGTTATATAACGATAGATGTGAAGCCAAATGGCTTAGGTTTCCAAAACCTCAAAGTCACCATTTCTTTTTTGTTCTAGCATGTGATAAAATTGTATGTACTATTCATATTATACTACTAGGTAAACACGATTGTGGTGCTTTAATCCCCTGTGATGAATTCTGTACTCATCAGGCCTCTTTCAGATCTTTGTGTGGCTTTTGGGACAACTATAAACCAGTGATTTATTGGGCGTTTGCAAGATGGAGTTGTGAAGGCAAGCGCTCAACATAGAAATCTGTGAACGCGGGACTTTTCTGTCTTCTGTACCAGGTTAGGGTCAAGGTCAGGCTTTAGGTTAAAGGTTAGATATTTGGGTTAGGGATAGAATCAACATAGCTCAATGCCAGCTACATTTCTTCAAGATTTGCAATTTTAATAGACGATAAATTCAGACAATCCAGACTTTTGTATTTGTTGCTGAAGATCGGGCACTTTATTTCCCACATCAAACTTGACGCCAGCGTTGAAAGTGTAAATAGCAGTACTTCTTTGTTTTTTTTACAGGGACCCCAGAGCGTGGTAAACCTTAACAATCTCTTGGAAAAGATATTCCAGAGTTTCTTGGAAAAATTGGCTGGTACGGATATGGGTCGTCTTATTGTGAATGCCACAGACTATGAAGGGAAAGCAGAGCGAGGCACACAATCCACAAATGGTAGGAAAGCATGTGGGATGTGTTGGGTGGGGTGTAAGTCACTGCAAAGCAATCTTGGCGTCGATTCGTATCCTTGCCGTCAACCAAAACTCACGTGACCGGTATATAAATGTAAAATAAGAACGCATTCGTTTTCAGAATGGCACTGAACAGTTTTCTTGTGAAGGCTGAAACACGCAAAGAATGTCTTACTCGGATGTATACAAGCACTACAAAAAGTGTGAAATATGACGCAGAGTCCCAGAGATTCTGGTCACCTCGTCCATATTTACTAGCAAGAAACGTGTACTCGTAGTAAAATTTAAGAAAGTTAGAGAGAAGGCGTTTGATGAAATATCTTTTGCACGCTAGTTTTTCCAGTCATAACTTGTAACAATGATTGTTATCATCACACAGTGTAAGTGATGCAACAAATGCTACGCCATATGCCATGTGATGACTTCCAAAATTTCCATTCAATCCTTGTTCATTTATTCATCACCAACAGAATACAAATGTATACAAAGATACAATAAAGAATATAAGTGTAAATATTTTTAATTTAAACAGTTCGTTCAAAAACTATGGGGTGGGATTTAAGTCCGGCGGGACTTGCTCTACCCCGTTAGAGTTATATATATATCGACGTAACAACATACAAGACTGGCAGATGGTGATAACACAGGAGTTAGTTGGTTGGTCTGGTATTCATAATATTCATGAGGTGAGCCTTCAATTTATTGTCGGATAGAGAGATAAAGAGTTGATATTTTTAGGTTTTGGGGGAGTTTTTTCCATTCTCGAGTGCCTTTCGATTGAATCGACAATAAAGGGCCCGATTCATGTCAATCATTGGGTTAGTAAAATGTTGGCATATTCTGACAGCTATATGAGCTTACGGCGACGAGGCATGTCTTTCTGAGAGAACTTTTAAACAATTATCGGATGGTGATTTTTAAATGTTCAAACCCTATTCTTTTCACTACAATTTTACGGTATACTTCCCCAGTCGTCTCCTTTCAACAGGACAAGTTCTGCTTCATCAAAGCTGCCTGATAACCTAGTTTTCAGAGAGCCAAGTGACGAAATGCCTCGGACAGGAGGAAAATCCATACACAAAGTATCTTTGATGGCTTGCGCCATGTGATGTAATTTAGCTTTGACAATATGACCAGCTTAACGTTTCAACTGCACAAGACAACTGGCCTGGCAAATTCGCTGACATTGAAATAAGACAGGTTTGCTCAAGTAATGCTAACTGGTCGGAGGAGAAAGTCACTGTGCTTCAATATGCTGCTGTTGACTCGATGGACTCAAAGCCAGAACAACAACAGGTAATCACACGGTTCGTTCAAAATGCGTATTGGCTGGCTATACCTTTGGTACAGTATCCTTAATAGTCAGCCTCTTCAACGTACAAGAGAACAAACTTACTGCCAACGGGTTTCCAGCAGTAAGTGTGATGCGGAATTTAGTCACGGATGTTCTTGCTTCTGTGTAGGTAAACATTGTTCGTTCATCAGCCGTGTGTGTAGCCGAGTTTCATTGGTTGTCGGAGCTTGTAAATATTCATGTCACGGGTACTCCCTAGATTGGTCTGTACAGAAATGAGAAAAGCATGGCGAGGTATACCCCTTGAGATGTGACTGTTTACGTTCTTTGAAGACCACTAATATGTGTAGACCACAGGTAAGAAAGTTCTGTGGTCTCTCCGGACATCCCGGAATATTCAACCCATAAAACTGGCCGCCATCGTATGTGAAAGACCTTTGATCATAGCGTTGAGATATTATTTAAAGGTTTTTCAATATCAAGCTCTTTGACCCGAGTTAATACCTGTTAGTGTTCCTCGGTCCCTAACTTTAACATCTATAATCCGAAGGTTTGAAATTCAGCTACGATAAGTGAGCAGCTGGAGTGCGACCTACAGACATACGTGCCATCTTATCAACTGAGATATTGTCAACTACCTCAGGCTGAGATCCTCACACTCTGCTTGGAACATTTAGAACGTTCCAGGGGACCTTCCTTATATTTTTTGACGTGCCACACTAGGCTTGCTGCAAAGTTTCGTCACGTTTTCCTCAAAAGTAAACCTGGTCAATGTTATATATGTGCCCACTGATTCAGGAAGGCGTAAAATATCAATCAAGGAAAAATATACCATATGAATATTCAAGAGAGGTTTGCAAGATGTACATGTGATACAATTACCTCCCTTCCTTTACATGGTTCTGAATATAATTCCCAGAATAATACGAGGCACGAATGTCCTATCCCAAGTAGTAACGTCACATTACAAATGATAGACAGTGTGTCTTAATCCTGTTCAACTTAATGACGCTAGTCAAAACAAAACTCCAACAGACGACAATGAATATGAAATCGATCACTGGGCCAGCGCAACTAGTCAGCAGTCCAATTATCTGGAATATCTACCTTTAACTAATCCATATCTACTCTAGACCAGCCCAAAACGAACAATTCGCGACTTTTTATTTAAATGCTTGAAATCTTACAAAGAATTACGACGAAATAACCACATATGTAAATAATTTGAAATGCCACCTCTCTGTACTCGGGTTTACCGAGAGCTGGTGACATCCTGACATAGACGATCACTTTGACATCCCTGGTTTTACACGATTTAGATCATTTGGGTCACATAGAAATGGCGATGGAGTAATTCTTCATGCTAGAAATGAGGTTTAGTCTGGCAACGGACGGTATGATATTTCCTGCTAGGAAGTGAACGGGCCATACGGATAACTATTAACTGACATTGAATTCACAAACACATATAAAGAGCTAGTAGGAATAATTTACCGGCCCCATGGAAAAGACACACAGCTTCCAAATGGGCATTTTCAAACAGTACTTGCTAAAATTCCTCACGATAAAAAAATGCATTTTACGTCGTCACTTTAACACTGATTTTCTTAAAACAGATAAGCATACACCCACTACATGTTTCATTGATATTATTAAATGTAATTACTTTCTACCACAAATAACTAAACCAATTCTCACCATCTCTTTTCTTCCATATAAGTAACCATTTTCTCTTGATTCATATTTTTGGGACAAATATTCCACCGTCATCAAACGAGAGAAATATAAAATATCGCACAATGACTCAGAATCAAATTCAAGCATTTTCTGAAGTAATTAAAAATACACGATTGGGTGACATCTCTGAGAAGGAAAGTACCAATGAAGCACTTTCAGCATTCCACTCAGTATTTATTAAAATCTGCGATGAGCATTTCCCTTTATATCGTTTCGCTCACTAGAACAAAGAATAAAATAAACATGGATTACCCATAGCATTATCCGCTCAAAAGATACTAAAAAGAACCTCCAACGTGAACAGCTACTGGACAGCAACAAACGAAATCGCTATCGAAATTTCAGAAACAAACTCAAAAAACTAATATCGAGATCAAGAAAGAATACTATGAGCGAAAATTCATTAATGTAAATAACGAGATAGAAGATAAAATGGAAAGTCTTAAACGAACTCTTAAAACGAAATATAGCTTACATACCCACAAATTTCACTGATGAACACAATAACCTTTTGGATGATCAATCCATGGCAACTGAGCTCAATAAATATTTCAACATTGTTGCATCAGATCTAAAACAAACGATCCCTGAAATCATGACATCTCCTTTTGATTTTCTGCAACAAGGAACTAGCGCAAATTTTAACCAATCACCAGTCACACCGAGAGTTGTTGAATGTGTTATCCACGAACTACGATCTTATGCAACAGGTATTAATGGCATATGCGTGTCTGTGTTGAAATCAGCCTCAAATTATATCTCAGTGCCCCTTTATCACATAATCCATCTTTCCTTTAGAACTGACTTTATCCCAACAATGTTAAAAATAAATAAAGTAACACCAACCTTTAAATCGGGTGAAAAAACTACTTTTTTAATGACCCTTCAACTTGTGGAGTTTCTTGACAAAATGCCATGATGACAAATACTTAGTATGAATTTCGATCCAACCATTCCACCTTACAGGCCGCCACTGTGCTGTACGAAAATCTCATATATCGTATATCATAATATATTGCTACAAAACCTATATCATTATGGTTGCTGGGACATAACAAATGACTGCTTCAAGAGTTATCTGTCCAACAGACCACAACATAAAAGGGGCCTATGTCTCAAATTGACTGTTTAGTGCATCGGGGCCCCTCGTTAGGACCCCAGCTCTTTTCATTCTATATAAATGACAAAATCAACTCCTAGCCTCTCCTCAGCTTCATTCTTTTTGTCGATGACACCAGCCTTCTTCTTTCCGGTCTTAACATTGAAGAACTTATTGATACGATGAGAGGTGAGCTGGAGTCAGTTCAACGCTGGTTCAAGGACAGTAAGCTTTCACTGAATATTATTAAAACTGAAGGGATGACAATTAAACCATACAGGAAATCACCAACCTCATGATTACCAAAAGTAAAAACAGACAGCTATGAAACAGATTTTGTGGCTGATTTCAAGTTCCTTGTAGTTGTCTTCAGCGAGAGTCTGTCATGGACATCACACATCACATACACTTCAAATAAAATTTCGCGTAACCTAGGAATTACAAGACATGCGAAGAAGTTAATCAACCAAAAAAACAAAAGAAAAAAAAACAATTTCTCCTGATACTGTATTTCTCCTTCATTTCACCTTATCTTTCCTATGCAAATGTACCTTGGGCAACACCAATAGAAAAGACCTAAAGCCCTTGCATATTCTGCAAAAGTGACCAATCCCCACTATTACTTCACCGCACAGACCTGCACATGCCCCGCCCTTATCCCAGCAACTAAAAATCTTTGATGTATTTCAACTCAACGTCTTCCATAAGTTGTACATAAGTTTGTGTATAGTCCTTGCAACCTTCCAGCAACTTTTCGAACAATTTTCAAAATGCAATCTGACCTACACCTTCACCCTTCACGAAACCTAAGACTAAATCTCCATACCCCATTTGACGACAACTAACCTCTCTTTATTGTCGATTCAATCGAAAGGCAACCGAGAATGGAAAAAAATCCTTCAAAACCTAAAAATATCAACTCTTTCCCTCTCTATCCGACAATAATTTGAAGGATCACCTCATGAATATTATGGATACCAGAGGTCTAGCAACCAACTAACTCCTGTGTTATCACCATCTGTCACTCTTGTATGTTGTTACATCGATATATATATAACTCTAACGGGGTAGAGTAAGTCCCGCCGGACTTTATTCCCGCCCCACAGTTTTTGAACGAACTGTTTAAATTAAAAATATTTACAATTATATTCTTTATTATATCTTTGTATACATTTGTGTTCTGTTGGTGTTGAATAAATGAACAAAGATTGAATAGAAATTTTGGAAGTCATCACATGGCATATGATGTAGCATTTGTTGCATCATTTACACTGTGTGATGATAAGAATCAGTTTTACAAGTTATGACTGGAAAAACTAGTGTGCAAAAGATATTTCATCAAATGCCTTCTCTCATAGTTTCTTAAATTTTTCTAAGAATACACGTTTCTTGCTAGTAAATATGGACGAGGTGACCAGAATCTCTGGGACTCTGCGTCATATTTCACACTTTTTGTAGTGCTTGTATACATCCGAGTAAGGAATTCTTTGCGTGTTTCAGCCTTCACAGAAAACTGTTCAGTGCCATTCTCAACATGAATGCGTTCTTATTTCACATTTGTATACTTTAATTCTTCATTCGTGGTTTGTGTAAGCGTCCTTTTACAAACTTGTCATGCAATTATTGACCGGTCACGTCAGTTTTGGTTGACGGCAAGCATGCGAATCGACGCCAAGATTGCTTTGCAGTGACTTACACCCCACCCAACACATCCCACATGCTTTCCTACCATTTCTGGATTGTGTGCCTCGCTCTGCTTTCGCTTCATGGTCTGTGGCATTCACAATAAGACGACCCATATCCGTAGCAGCCAATCTTTCCAAGAAACTCAGGAATATCTTTTCCAAGAGATTGTTAAGATTTACCACGCTCTGGGGTCCCTGTAAAAAAACAAAGAAGTACTGCTATTTACAGCTAGTTGATTCACTTTCAACGCTGGCGTCAGGTTTGATGTGGAAAATAAAGTACCCGATCTTCAGCAACAAATACAAAAGTCTGGATTGTCTGAATTTATCGTCTATTAAAATTGCAAATCTTGAAGAAATGTAGCTGGCATTGAGCTATGTTGATTCTGTCCCTAACCCTAATCTCTAACCTTAAGCCTAACCCTGACCCTAACCTGTTACAGAAGACAGAAAAGTCCCGCGTTCACAGATTCCTATGTTCAGCGCTTTCCTTCACAACACCATCTTGCAAGCTTTATAATTGTCCCAAAAGCCACACAAAGATCTGAAAGACGCCTGGTGAGTACTGAATTCATCACAGGGGATTAAAGCACCATAATCGTGTTTACCTAGTAGTATAATATGAATAGTACGTACAATTTTATCATATGCCAGAACAAAAAAGAAATGGTGACTTTGAGGTTTTGGAAACCTAAGCCATTTGGCTTCACATCTATCGTTATATAACTGAAATATGTACCGATATAGCCCTATAAGATCGTCACATAATGAATTGGCCGCCATTTCAGCATATTGAAGACGTAAAACTGAGAACAATTTCGGCTTCAACGACAACAGTCATATCAGTAATCAAATGACTATGCGGAGTTATTTTCCCTGAATGCCCCTTCGGCGTAATAAAAATTTTAGTATCGTGAAATCAAGATCAGAGATAGTGTCAGTAAAGTGAAAGGTGCGATCGATCAACAGCTGATGGGACTTTTAGCAGAAAATATAGGATGCGATTCTGAGCATTTCGTCTTAGATAAACCATCTAGGTGTCAATCTGGACAACAAGATGGTGCAAAAGGTGAAATCTCGGCACTGAAGTGTTTTTCCATGTCAAGTTTCGCTCGTTCACGAACACACAAGTCGTCACGCTGATGAACAGCCTGAGACCCTGAGTCACTTCACATGCTTATTTATAATGTTGGCTGATAAGAGCCACAGTATACCTCCAGTGATGCTTAGGGCGATGAAGGACAGAGGTGAAGTTGCGATGCAAAGGGGCTAAATTGCGATCCTTAGGGTGGAAAAAGCGATAATCCGAAGTTGCGATACAAAAGGGCTTAAGTTGGGACAGGGCGAAAGGACATCGCAACGTCACAATGGGTCTAGTATGCTGGATAGTTCAACTAGATGAACTGAAATTTTCTCTGAATGGTGATATTTTCCTGTATACCCCAGGGAAATTGTCTTGTAGCGAATTTATAGCTATCGAGAGCATTTCTGATAAAAAACAGAGGAAATTATCGGAGCTGCGATGTTGGGTCATATAATCACCGTCTAGGCGTTGTCTCCCTGGGTAAATATCTTTGAATCTTACAAACCCGCCCGCCCTCCGACGGCCAAAGAAGTTTGTGAAATGTCCTGTGACTGTTATGAAGGGTCGAAGTTGTCAAGGTGGTTACCGTGACGTTGCCTTGTGCGGAGCTCCCGTACTTGAAATCGTAGTACAGTTGATTTTATAGGTCAAAATCAAGGTCAGGGTTATCGGCAGTATTTCAGTTAGAAGGCGCGAAGAAGATGGGATGGATCCAGACCGTGATGGATGTGATTCGATTGTATGATGAGGTACATGGATGGTAAGACAAGAGAACTCGCGGCACTTCCAATTTCCACCCAAGTTTGCCACGTTCACCAACACGCCGGTATTACGTAAACAAGCCACAGGCGAAACTAAGCATCTCCGTCAACCTATGTCCCCGAATACACGAGCTTTCAGATAGTGATCTACAAATGTATGACAGAACCATTCATATCGATAATGCATGCTGTCAGTAAATGTTATGGGGACACACCTATTAGCTGACTTGTAACTCTTCTATCTACAAGCATGACAAGATATTTACTTACAGGGGGCCCCATCTTCCCTGGGGGACCGGGAGGTCCGTAAGTCCCCTGGATTCCGTCCCGTCCGTCCCGTCCATCCCTACCCGGAAGACCACAACAACTGGCAGCGGTGTCTCTAAGGCAAGGTCAAACACTGGTACGTTGTGCCATTTCACTAAATGAAACAGAGGCTTTGGGAAAATGTGGCTAGTCACTAATGCGTAGAACTGTTGTCAAGGGAGCGTGGGGAGGGGGACATTTGCTAGGGAGGAGTTTGATTACGGAGATTAAGAAAAACGTGTTGTAATAGTAAGTGGTTGATTCTGAGCTTCTCCTGCATGCTGTGTTGCCAGTACGATCTAATCTGTTGATACATAATCTATTCTCGAGTTTGCATTTTACAGTATACGAAGACGTAGTCGTGAAAAAGTAGAAAAACAACTTGTACAAACTTCTTACGAAATGAAAACTGCCATGGTCACGTGAGCTGTTTATCAGCATTAGTAAGTCTCCCAGATGGGCATAGGAGAAGCATTTCATGGCATTTAAATTCTCACATTTAGTATATAAGACTGATTACTAACCCGAGCTCATCCGTAGGTGTGTATATATGATATTTTAAATCTCTTACCTGAAGCGGACCTTTCCACTCTGTACCCTTTATTTGTGGTGGCTTCAGTTCTCCCATCTCCTGACATCACCTGGTGTAGAAATGGCACAACAATAATGCGTCCACGTGAAGGAACAGTAAATGGCAATCATGTTTCAGTCAGGTTAAAATAACGGACTGGTTTGGAACTGCTTTCGGCTGATTGTTATATACAAAATTCATTTGTTGTTTGTCGCTCTTGTAGAAAACTTGAAGAGGTTTTACTCTTCGGCTTTGAATGAAATTATCGATCTTACTTTTGAATGGCATGGCAAAACTTGATTTAAGCTTTGGACGGGTGGTGGTCATTGTCAGATGTGACACCTTGAATAACTGGTGAGGAGTACATGAATCACTTACCTGACCAAGTAGAAGGGAACACGCCAAAAATACGGTGATGATCATCGTTCACAAGCAAGTAAAACAGCAGGATATCGAAGATAACACTGTATGCGTGGCAGCTGTTACTTTGACTACACCTTTTTGAGACCCTACTTTATATTCTGTGTTCCCTAACCAGACTGACGCTACAAAACTTATAAAACCACTCCACATATATCTTGACCTCACTTACCCTCTAGTGGTTGCTTGTGTAGACCAAATCTTAATTTAAGGTGATTTAAATGACTCGTTAGATTTCAGTTATTTCATATTTCATGGGGAAATCGCACACTGGCGTCTCACTGTCGGAGTTCTTTCTGATGCTGAAATTTGACCTCAGAGATTAGTAAATCATCAATGCACTGGTAAATTAAATTACTCCCTAAGACACAGAAGACCTTCATAGCATTTGCTTGTAGCAGGCGTGGGGAGGTTTACGGCTGTTGCTTGATGTTTTCTGTAACTGAGTGAATACTTTCTGATCTTAGACATCATCCAGTGCACGCGTATGTGGCATAGGTCTGGGCATATCTTCTGGAAGAAATCTCACATTAGCCTCTGATTAACGGAGGCATCTCTGACACAAGCGTTTTTTCTTTGCTGGAAATGGGATCTAAGAGCCTTGTGGGGAAATGTAAATGTTATGACAGAAAAGTAAGCAGGGTATAGGAAGATACACAGAAACAGAACTCTCTGCTTTCATCGCCAGAGCTATGGTATCGTAATTGCAAAAAGAAGAAATTACAAAGTTACGTTGAACTTCTTCGGTGCTATTTTTTCTCGGGAATAGACTTTGGGGCAGTTTTAAATATATTTACCTAACGTATTTACATTTTTAAAACAGTAAAGCAGGTTTGTTTGTTTGCAGTGAAAGCAATTTCGTTCCGATGTAATCCTTCAAATAACATGTCAACGGAACTGCTTCTGGTCAACAATGCG
The DNA here is from genome assembly GCA_016165875.1 of Acanthopleura granulata. NCBI lineage: Eukaryota > Metazoa > Mollusca > Polyplacophora > Chitonida > Chitonidae > Acanthopleura > Acanthopleura granulata. Next base: position 3,785,816 of record JABBOT010000028.1, read on the forward strand.
TTGTATTTGGAAGATTGCATAACACAGTTTGTTAAGCGTGCAGAGATAAAATCATGCCCGGTTAGTTTACGCCTCCGAATCTGAACCTCTGAGATCAGACCAAGTACTCTACAATGAAGCATGAATTTACACCTGTAGTTTACAACCTAAGGATTCTAGAACCCGCTCAAAATATTGACCAAATATCGCCACATGCGTATTTATTCTGAACGTTAAATGACCAGTGGTTTTAGAAAAGCTTTTAAAGTTTACCTAACTTGAATATTAATAAAATTAAGAGAAACTTAGAAAACAAATCAGAGTTATTTTTAAAAATGCTATTTCGTCGTCAATTTTCAAAATTCTAAAATTGTTCTTGCTCAAGTGGATAATTTATTACTTAAATTAAGAAACAATCCCACAGGTTTTTAATACTCATCTTAGATTTTTCTGAGTGATCAAATAAAGTTAAATTTTCAAAAATTTAAAAAGTGTTTGAAACTTTGATGTTCTTTTACTAATATTTTCAGAACTAGAAAAGATATCAAAAATTTGTGGGACATATTTTAGCCTAATTATATAGGTACATGTGTGCAAAGTATCATAGCATTATTTTGAAAATAAAGCGAGAAATAAAAGTATTTCACCACAGAACAGTTTCAAAAAGAGAAAGGGAGAAAAGGATCAAAATATTTGGTGGAGCATTGTATGTTACAAAATTCGTCATTAATTCTTTTCCAAATTAATTTTAATCGGGAATTGTCCTGCCTCCAGTTATGGAAAACGAAACCTAAAACACAACACGTGTTTGTTTAGAATGATAAATTGACTTGCGTCATGGTAAAATAACACAACACTATTGACAGGGTGGTGTTTAAACACTCCTGCTGAACAGCTTACATAACATGATTGAATTAATTCTGGCAGTAGCCTCAGATCAATCAAGAAAATCTTTAAAACAAGACCATTGCAATTCGGTATCCAAACAGCCATGAACAGGCCGCTGTTACCAACCAGTCTTTAAAACATTGTATTGTATTTTTTTATTTGTTTTCTCGGTAACCGGATCAGTGTCTGACCTACATTTTCCCCTTTGTATACGTTGTTGCATGCACTGTAATTCAGTTCCGTGTTCTCGAGGTTTCTGTGTTTATCATTTTCGTGTCATTGTACATAGAGCGTGCACTCTGGAAAGATGTACCCATCTTGTAAACATGTTTACAATCAAACCGTAAACATTTTGTTAGGATTGGAGAGGCTATCATGCCAATCTATACACCTCATTTTGTACTCCATATTTGTGTACGTAGCACTTTGTGAGTTTATGTTTCGCCACTTGCTATTTTGTTTCACACGTTCTTTGGAACTTGTATCGCTCATTGTGTTAGTGTCATTAGGTATGCTTACTCCCAGTTTACCCTGAATGTGTCCTTGTGTATATTATCGAGGAGTGAAACATCGCCATCTCGACATTACGGACGCTACTGTCAACCCTTCCGCCCTGAGAATTCACACCTTCAGAGTCAATTGGATATCATCGGCGTGCCGTACCCTACTGTTCGTCACTAACAGGACTGTCATCCTTCAATTGGAGAATTAGAAAGAACTGTGAATTCTATATTTACGTGGACTGACTTGCCTTTGGGAGCCGGAATATCAGAAATTATATATTTTGTAATTGTCTCTATCGCTTAGTAGATTATTGTCAGTTGTACTGTTTGTCTATTTTGCTTAAAGATATGCAATGAACTTATTCAAGCGTCTTCGAGTTTCTTTGTTTAAAGAGTCGGAAAAGTGTAAAGAGTTGCCCTTGTTGGTATAACATGCTGAATACTGTTTCACGTCACATGAATACAAAGTGAACGTTTTCTTAAACCCTACCAGTAAGGTTCGTGAAAAAGTGGATGATGACCAGGATGAAATTGTCCTACAGAAAGAAAGTGATAATTGCTGTTCTGTGTGTATAAGACAATGTTGACTAACGTGCAGGTACAATTGTCTGATACGGAGCGACCGATTGCCATCCAATCCCTACATGAAACAAGTTGAGTGTTCACAAGCGGACATGATGAGGGAGTTTGTAGATCTCAATTTCAATCTCTTTGAGGCGTTGGCTATAACATGCCGTCGACTTAACACAATCTAAGGTTCGTTAAGGCCCACATCATCTTCCCCCGATAGGATAAGCATATCTGAACGCCATACATGAGCGAGTTCCTCGGTAGCATTCCACAATCCGGTGGTTCGGCCCGCGCACTCTAGTATGCTCCACGCATCAAACCAAGTGAAACATTCTTGAGTATCAACAAATGTATGACCTGCTCGTGATAAAATTATGCCCCCACCCCCACCCCCCTCTCGTGTAATGCTGGGCATCTAGCTTTTCCAGATTAAACGAAATTGATGTGTACATAATTAACAAATTAGCTCCTGATACCTGGGTACAGCATCACTGAATGGTCAGGACATGATTCACTAATCACTTCTGTCACACATTCCAAAACATTTTGGCTGACAATGACAGATTGTCTCAATCTCAAACAAACATTCCGCTCAAATTTCCACACGACTAAAAAAAATTAATAGAACCTCACAAGAGTTTAGCAGGACGCTCTCTGTTCTTGCCTTCCCTCAGTAGGTAGTGTGGAGTTACTCTACATAGCTGTGATCTTCACTTACTCAAAATTTTGTGGAAAACACGACAGATAACAAAGACAGTAACAACACTGTGGACAGGTGATGTTTATGAAGTCAGGAGAGGAAGGCGCAAACTGTAATAAGAGCTGGTTGTAGTGATTATAAGACAAAGTAGTGCAATTCCAGCTCCCATAGGGTGCATTAATGGTATTCTAAGCGTTATAACTCCAACCCCTGTTGCAATAATTTTGCATTCACCTTGAAAACGGCTCTAGCTACGCCGCCCTTGTGTACTTGATGCATACTATATAAAGCAGTGCATGCCGATAGGAAAGGCCTGTCAACTGTTGAATTACACTGGACAGCCGCCTTAATGGGAAACCGACCGCACGAGTATTGCTTCGCATGATGTGTTCTAAAATCCGATTACACAGATTTATATTTAAGGCTTTTCAACAATTTCTTTATAAGGCCATATCTAATATGAACCCACATACAAGTCAAGAAAACAGGTGACTGGTGAATTGTGCTACCATACACTGTCAAAATTTTAGGGTCAGCTAGATGCAATTTTTTAGGGTCAGGCTGTACAGAATGTAGTTGATAAAAAAAAACCTTGGAGCAACAAAATGACATCAAATACAAATATGTAAAAAGACTTACCTAAGCTTGTTGCATCAAAAGTTAAAGTTACTGTAAATGGCAATATGTATATGAGACATGCAATTTAGACAGAATGATCTCCCTTTGACACGATGTTTTGTAGTTTCCTGAACACATCAACCAGCTGAAAAATGCCAAGAGCAAACAGTTTTACATACCTCAAATGTGGCGAGTCAAACCACTGCTGTTTGTCTCTGAGTACTTGACTGCATTTACGAGTCCTAATTCCTATTTAGTTCCTGAAGTCTGCATACAATGAGGCATTGTCACCAAATGACTATTGTATATTCACGGGGGATAATCTGCTCAGTTCTAGTATAGAACTATAGCAGTTTTGGACTCATCATTTGTGCCAATCAAAATCCAAAAGTGTTAAACAAATCCGCAACAAAACATATAGAATCACTGGGAGCAACAACAATGTTGAAGTTTTTATCAATGTTTACAATGCCATGAGGGTCAAATCATGTTACGATGGCCTCGCCACATTTCGCCACAATACTAGCCTCGTTCAACAAATAAGATATCTGATCACCACAGTCCATGTTATAAGTACTATGAGGGTGGCAATCATTCACTTCAACATCTTCATTCAAGAACGAACCTTGTGTGACACGGACAACTCATTGTATCTTGTGTCGTACAGCAACGGTTTTGGAAACATTGATGAAATTTCATGACGGAACAGCAGCGCGTTTGAAGAAGAGGTGTTTTGCTTCCAAACGCCGGACCCAATGTCTGAGGAGTGGTCCTGCTTCTTTCATTAGTCTAGGGTAAAGGGGGGTACAGTACCTCTTGGGACCTTTACGAAAATTCTTAAACTCTTGTCGGAATCCCTTGAATAACAGCAGCAAATACATTTCCAAGTAGCACAGAACGGCTTCATCAACTTTCGGCGTCATTATGAGATCAACAACATCAGTCAACTGAAGAAGCAGCTGTCAGTGTTCATCTTCTACAGATACATGGTCTCCTATTAAGAATCAAACCATTGCTAAGCAGCTGAATTGGCTATTATAAAATCATCTTAGCTTTGCATATCTTATCATACAGTGAAAGAGAGAAGGCTTGCAATCTTGAAGGAGAAATAAATATTACATGACAAATAAATTATCATGTGTCCAGCCCCTGGCTTTCAAATACTAAACTTAACCAAACAACAACACCAGGATATTAACAGGTCAGGTACATACACACGATATTGATTTAGGCTCCTTCAGTTATCCTTTAGCTGGACATCATCAGTAGTAGAAGACGGCTTATTCTTTTCATTTTGTTCATTGTAGTCGAAGTTGACAATTCCATAGTTCAACTGGTCCATCAACAACAGTCGCTCTTTAACCAATTCATGTTAATATTCACGTAGCATACACTTTAGTCATATTGTAATTAGTAATGTAATTTACCCAGAACTAATAATAATGAAAACAATTACCATTGAAAACCTTAAAAATACTGCATCCTTGCAAATCCTAAAAAGGAGCATAATTTTTAAAATGTATACTGTCAGCAAGGTTCTCAAAACCCTTAATACATGAAACGTTAGACTTTGGTGGTTGTACAGAAATTTATTTGGGAGCCCTCATAGTTAAAGGCATTTGGAAAACTGATTGTGACCGATTGTGACTGATCTGTTTTATTACAGAACTGATTTATTACAAGAGTTTACAAAAACATCAGTAAATCATCATCAGTATTAAAGTGAGTAAAATTCTGAAAAGAATCTACCTGTAATAAGGGACCTTCCAAAATTTCACGATGGACAGTATATTCCTCAGCACCGTGGAAATACTTTTAATGTAACATCTTGACCTTATACCATTGATTGGCCGACCAGTCAATTCCAGGGCACCAAGATCACGATTAAAGTTGTGTCTACTACAAACTTCGCCTTCCTGACGTAATTATGACAAATATGTCAAAACATACTGAGTTAGGAAAGGGCCTAAAATTGCAATGTAATGCATTTTACAGGCCCAGCACCTCAAGGCAAACCCAAAAAGCTTTTCAGTACCAGGAAAATGTTGGATTAAAAACTGAAAAGATGTTTCAACGTTTAGGCTATCAGATCCGTAATTTTGATTTCCAAGAACTCGATATACTGACCTTCACTTGTATGTCAGCTGAGGTACAGTGGTAGTGACGTAATATACAAGTTCTCTCCGTATAAAAGCAATTCTAAAGCCCGAAGATTGAATGTGTAGCCTTGTTATTCATTGCAAACCGAGCAATGGTCCCTTCTAAAAACATGTCTTCTCCATCAACAGTGAAACAGAATCCATGGAAACAAATATTTCAAAGAGTACATTAGAAGCTAATAAACATTTTAACTGAAGCCTGTTTGATAAACGCTTTTACCTCTGTTGTTTTCCGTCAGTAATTAGCTGGATTTATGAATATACATGGTGTCAGTCAGATTTCTTTTTTTTTTCTTTCTTTTACATACAATTTTTATTAATTTACTTCCAAAACCACCTCTTACATTCTCATAGTAACGTTACACCAGAGAGCTTTTGCTTCAGTGAAATTAAAATTTTGTATGGGTTTTAACCAAAGGTAGCATTTCGGCAGTATAAAGCTGGTTGTAAAGACATCTTCTAATCTCCACAAGTCTGAACTTCACCAAATCCAGTCGAAAGTTTACTCTGATTTTAGAATATCACCAATAGTTACCTTTCCCAGAACATCAGCTTGGTCTGTGCATGTCTTGCTTTGACAAAATCGGCCATAAGGTTGGAAAAAAAATACAATATCTTTCACTTTCACAACTTTTCGATAACTTTTCCACACTTTAAAATCACACTGGCACTGAAAGTATCGAAGGTAGGAGCCTGATATTTTCTGAAAGACAATGATTTGACTTTTTCTTGATTAACAGACAATGATGGATTGTCTGTTCGATTTTATCGAATACCTTTTTTGGACCGATATCTTCATCATAGCCTCTTTGGTACATTCCAATCTTTACAAAAGTTATGCTACGTGACAAATTCTTTTGTTTTGTAAATTTTATTTATCAGCGATTGAAGATAAGTGAAATAACAGTACTCATGAGGATACACATTCTTTCGTTTCTGTATTACTCAGATGATCCGCAGGACAAGGAAAAGTTATACATTTATAGCATGTTTCCGTCTGGCTTTCAAGATGAACTGAAAAAACTGTTTTATTTGGCTTGGTCAACAGTAAGTTTCTACGGTTTCTAATAAAGATATAAAGCAAGGAAATAAGGTGAAAGATGGTCTTTGTGAAGGTACTATAACCGAGCCAGAAAGAATGCGCGACCGGAACTTGTTTTATTGCAAAACATACCATTCATGGTATCCACATTGCTGACAAATGAAACAAAAGGTTGCATATGTAACATAACAGCAAATTCTACCTAATTGCTCCAATGCAACTAACTTTGATCATAATGAACAGAGGGTGTATTGCACATGTACTGCGATACAAGGTAAATTAAATCAAGGACACAAATGTTCGGCAATAACGGCAAATTCTACTTGAGTTGTGTCAATGTAACTAACTTTGATCATAATGAAAACAAGATATATTGGACAAGTGCTGCAATACAATATATATTAGATCAAGGGCATGAAAAAAGGTAATCAGTTAACTGGTCCACCGTCCTCAAAGGAAACAAATGATACCATACAGGTGTGCCAGAATTATTTGGAGAGATTACATATACCGTTCCTATGTAGCAAGAGCTTCAGATAACTCAAGAGACGCCCGTCTTCAACTTTCCGTAAATTTCTCCTTATCTACATTGTAGACATTGTACATGCATAAAGTTTAGAGCATTGAAATGTACCACAATGATTTCAACATGGAAGAAGAAACATGCAAACCAAATAACAATATAAGAACAAGATTTTATCTCCAGCTTTGATTAAAACAAGCAAGCATTTGTTGACATATCTTGAATTAGTGACGATATTGTAACACCAGTTACATAGAATCAGGATAGGAGGCGTAAAAATGAAAGACCATGAGTTTCCACATCGTAAACGTGTTTTCTCTAATATGGTGAAAAATGATATCAGACAAACCGGAATAGCTCTGAGGACGTGTCTGTCACAGCAGAGACATTTCAAATGAATGGCAGCATGCCAACACGGACATGAATTCTCGTTTCAGATCTTGTAGACTGAAGTAAGATGACGGGAGTTTAGCCACATTTGAACATGTATGGGAAATTGGGCATTTACCTGCTCCAACAACACCTCAAAAACTCACAAGCAGCTCTTCTGGTATGCATGTGCTGCCTGTTATAAAGAGCAACAGCTTCGATATGTCCTCCTGGTGGAGACCTGTGATAAACTGTGTAAAGTAGTAGAAGGAACGTTCAGCGTCCTGGCGAAGATCTTCATCCACTGTTTTCAGCTTGGATAGGACCTTAAATGATGTTGGTCGCTGTTTATCGAAGAGGAATGTTACCTCCTCTTCGGCGAGGAGGGACCAAAACATTTGCTGGTGAGCCTCCGGAATGGTTTGTTTCATCTTTACAACGAGACCCCTGGGTCTGTCAAGCCGGATTTCTTGCGCGATAGACAAGATTTGTTCACTGATCTTTTCCGCAGTAGGGACCTCCTACTGGTTATGTACGGTTAAAAAAAACAATGAGGTTTTCTTTCTGTGAGCGGGACAGGTTACTCCAGTGAGTGATACAATGGAGACAGAAAGAGCCCGAAAATATACATTTCGTTTCACATTGTGTATATTCGAAAATCTTTAAGATGCATGATAGTGTATGGCAGTTTTAATTTGACCATTATGAAAGGTGAGTTTTTTTTTCAATTACGAGTACAGTTTTCAATTTAAAAATGAATGAAAATGGTACTACACAGGAAAAGCAATCCGACTGAAATTAGAAGTATTTATTTTATTTATTTATTCCATTAGTGTTTTACGGCGTACACAAGAATATTTCACTTATACGGCAGCGACAAGAATTATGGTGGGAGAGGAAGCCAGCATGAGCTGGACTTGAGCTCTTGATGAGAGGCTCCTTGGTTATTACGCCGAGCTGGCTACAAGTCCCGTTTTTGTTTGAATCATCCCGTTTCAGAGAATTAGACATTACAGACAGTAATTTCGAAATATCCGTAAACTTCAGGTGACGAGATATTAAAATTTAATATGATTTTTGGCAAAATGGTGGCAATTTGGTTTTTGGGACCTTTCTATGGACATCACAACAATCCACAGACCAGTACCTGGAGGTCGTAAGCCGACCACATAGTGCAGGAAATGAGTGTGATATGTGGCCACGGGACCACTGATGGTTTCCATTGTTAAAATCTGTTATTCTTTTAAGGTTTCTGTCTAATAAACTAAAGAAACACTTGCTTCCTAAAATTGACTTCAGCTCTAAAGAGTGACTATGATAACTTGGCACAAGCTGTAGTTATGTTGAACAACTACAACTACAGGTGCGTTTACTTCGTGGCGGCCTCACTGCCTCCGAGATTCCCCATCTCCACTTCCGAGTTATCTCAGTTTTGCAGGTCCTGTTTATTCCAGTCACCTTCATAAAAAGAATGTCCCCTTTGCAATTCATTTACAATATGAAGGGAAAGTGAACGTCCAGATGACTTTTAAAATATATATCATACCCCAAAAAACAAAATTCCAACCTTCTAGTTCTGTCCTCCATCAATTTCGCACCAAATCACAACCACGGAGTGTTGTGACATCACGGCCGGCGAAATCGTTATCCGACAACAGCATCACTTCCTTTACACCCAACTGTAAGTATATGTAGCCTCGGTGTGTCAGATTATATTAAGCGGAATCATACTAACAACTGTGCGTTAGCCATGAGGATGTCTGTTATCGGTATCTTTCACTGCAGTAAATTGTATCTTTTATCCCCATAGTAATTAAAGGTGAAAAAAATTATGTAATTTCTTTCTGCAAGTTAAAAGTGGACAGAAATCTGGGCATAACAAATTATTTACCAAAGTAATGGAAATGTATTCAATGCGTATTGTCGGTATTGGAAAGCTTTGTTTAACATTTCCACAAGCTTGCTTTACCAGTGATGAGAAAATTACTACATACACTAACCATGCTATCAAGTACGTTGATTTTAAAAGCAGACACGACCTTCACATTCGGGATGCTCTCATATATTTTTATATAATAATCCTGATCACTATGACTGGTAACAAGAGACATATACAGTCAAACAATTTATCTGACCAAATTCTATTATCACTTAGGGTGGAAAGTTGTTATAGTTTTGACATTTCGAACTACTTGAACATTCTTTACAGAGATGGCTGTCAAACTGTTATAATGTTTAATGATATAATGGGTTATCATTGCACGAAATGAAATGCCCCTGCTATAAAGAGTGCGCATATATATATATATATATATATATAGCTTCTTACGGATGTTGGCGTCCAAAATCAAATCATCAAAAGAGTGAAACTCTTGGAAAACTGGTTGGAATATTGGGTTTGTCTAAAAGGCCAATGCGTGTACCTAAATCAGTGTTCAACTTGTTTTGCATCTCTTGGATGGAAAATGCAGAGAAAACAAACAAGCAAACAAAGTAGCCTAGTAATGGGCCAGGTGATTCTTTGCATTAATTTATTTCAAGAGTAAGAGGAATTATTACGATAACCCGCTATAGGGATTGTGCTAACTTATTTTGCTTCACGCAGTCAAATTAAACCTGTTGGCTCAGGACTTAACTTTGATAAGGCCTTTCTTATATTGTATAAAACGCTGACTGTGGTCAGTGAATTCTAACTGGCGTGTAATGCCACGAGGCGACAAACCCCTTTTTATGGCCCAGACAGAGTATGTTATGCCTATCACTGGATAGAGCCTCTTCTGCCATTGTGCTGCACCAGTCATCCAAACTCCCGGCGACTTAGGTCCCTAGCAATTCGGATGCAAGACCGTTTTATAACTTTTAATATAGCACAGCATATATTTACAGAAGAAATATATCCTTTTTAACAAAGAACCAGCATAATCGTTCCATAGGTTGTGTAAAAATTGCGTTTTTCGAACTGAAGCTCAGTTACTATGTAAACGTGACTTCCTGGTTAGTGACACGTATATCTCAGTGCTGCACAGAACACACATGGGAGAGATTTGGGCCATAGTCGATGAGCAGGGAGACACACCTGATATGTGGGTCGAAAAGAAAAACACAAAAGAAAAGGTTATAAGATCTTGAACACGCAATCTCCGTATCAGGCATTCAGTCGATTCTTTAGTGTTTCAGTAGCGCTTTCAGGGCAGCGGTAAATATAAACCTGAGCACAAATCCGTCCAGGGCAAAGCTTTGTATGAGGTCATGTACACACACACTTTAGGCACGGGCAGGTATTCGTTTAATTATACAAGCAAAGATCTGAAAACTGATCAGACCTTATCACCAGTAGGACCCATACACGGGCACAGATCTAGATCATCCCACTCTTACACAGTGCGCTGTTTTGTAACAGATTGGCTATGGTAGATATTGAATGTATTAGTTTAGATCGGGACTTCTCATTACGCCCAGGAAAGAACTTCCATGTCCATGTGTCAATTTATATATTTCAGGAAAACTTGTGACTTGTGAGATTTTTTGCATGGTGGCAAAATTCCAACAGGACAGAGATGGACTCGTTTACAATCGAGTCCTGGTGGAAGAAGTTCAGCCTTTCGCATGGAGAATCATCACCTACAGATCATCAGAGTCTTTTCCTTGCTGGTATCTATAACAGTCGGTAAGTCATCTGCTGTATAGACGTATCCATAACACTCGGCATGTCACCTGTATGCTAGTAGGTGATACAATGTGAACAAAACACTCGGTTAGTCACCTGATGTGCGCAGGTCATATGCATAACACAAGTAGTAAACTACCGTACGGGGGTAATATGTGTCATGATCGATTAGCTATCTGTGCTAACATTCGGTTAGTCTCCTAGTGCATGGAGGCACTGCATACCTGTATGTCCAACAATTAGTCATACACTGCATGAAGGTGGCATGTGAAACAGTGGGTAAATCCTCTTCTGCATAACAGCGTTGTGTAGGTCTCACTAAGATATGTACGTCATAAATATTATCTATGGATGCAAATGTATCACTGGGTAAGACATCTACTACGCATAAGTGATTCGCACACTGCCCAGTTAATGACCTATGACGCATCGATGTGATGATGTAGAACATGTGGTTAGTCATCTACAGCACACATGGCAGAGTAAATCATCGGGTAAATCATTTTTCGCAGAAAGACGACGTACAAATTTCGGTAAATAAACCGCTAGAGGAAAGTAATATGTAAACACTGGTTGAGGCAGCTTAGGCATTTAGAATTGAGTAAGTCAGTTTCTGCATGAATTTATTTACTAATTTGATAGGGATTTTATTTATTTATTTTTTCACAAATTTGATTTCAGTTTTACCTCACCCTCAAAGAATATTGCACTTATAAGGTGGCGACCAGCATTGCTGTGGGAGGAATGTGGCCAGCATGAACAGGGCTTTAACTGATAACAGACCCTTTCGTAAAGTCATTAATCACTAGCCAACGCAGGCCCCTCTGTCCTAGAGAACAAATGCGATACAGTAAATCATACACCGCATTACACAAACTATGCTTGTCATCTAGTGCACGAAGGTAATACGCACATGTATATTATTCGTTCAGTCATTTGCAGCTTGAAGGTGATATGTGCGTACGTTACATTCAGTAAGTCATCCACTGCGTGAAGGTGATATGTACTCATTCGTTACATCACCATTAATGGAGTTGATGTGGTCATTTTATTTATCTGGTAGGTATTTAATGCGGCATTGACAAATTCTAAATAACAAAACAGTGGTGAGACGTATCGATGAGTAAAAGTGGTAACCATGAAAGACACCCAGTTTATAAATAAACCATCCTAGCTGTAAGCTGTAAAATCCTCTGATTGACATGTGCAGTGAAATCGTGAAAGCGCCTTCCACGATGAAGTCTACAACAGTTCTAGCAGACCTGGGCCAGTAAAATCCCATGAATGCGTAATGCCATAGCCCACCCCGCCCCTTCTCCTCCACAGTAAGTGGTAATCGACGACATCTTTGTTGGATATTCGTGCAAAATGTGATTGACAGTGGTAGGAATTTTACTAGATATCACGATTAACTGAGATTTCAACTATGGCATGAATCCTTGTCGCAAACGCGATATCCAGATAATGGTTAGAACTTCAAGCGTGGTTTTGGACTGAATATCGTGTCAGCCTAGAAGATCAAATCGTCAGAGAAGTGTGGGCCAATCCACCTTCCCCAGCAAGCTAAAAACAAATCCAAGCGACAAGCCCACATTTATACATCACGCGGAAACAATAAAGGGGACTTCTTTGTCATTAATCGCAACACACATTTTCAAAACACCACTTTATAAAGGAAAAGGAGTGAAATAATATATAAGTATTAAACAAATCTGGTAAAATGAAAGAGAAAAGCAGCCAACAATAGACAATGGTGCAGGACAGACAGCCGATACACTGGGAAGAAATTCAAAATTCAAACTAATGGTCCGTGAATATTTCTATACGAACACGGGTATCTCCGTGGCACTGTCTATGAAACTGTTCAAACACCGTTACCTTGGAGTCCTGAAGATAAATGTGTGTATAACTCCTAACTAACACTAGTACGAAACAGAGATCTTGGAAGTTTTGTCTGTATTAATCAACTAACGTGTCATATTCTTTAGGGAACTTTGGGTGAGGAAGTTTGACGCAGTATTCTTGACAAACATGCACTAGGTGATGATTTAGGATTTCTGAAGTAGGTTAAAATTATTACACTTTCTCTCGCATTTAGCAAATGTTAGGAAGACATACAACTAAAATGTGTTGTATATGTACGACCACTGGATCAACAGCACATCGCTGGGTAAATAAAGTGTGTGGATGTTTATGAAGGGTACCCCTTACTATTTTCCACGTAATGTGTAATTCACACGAAAACAGGCAGAAGTCCACCAATAGAATGCTTAGGTTTAACGGCGTACTTGAACATTTCTCAGACATATGACGACGAAGAATAGAATTTGGCAATTGGTACTGACTGGAATACCCACTCACTGTTGGCTAAAGAATATCACCAAGTTTGACACTAGTTATTATAGAATTGTAAAGACGTGGTAGAACGAAAGACAACCTTGTCGGAGTGAACTTGTGGCATATGAGTATGACAGGAAGCTGGCCTTTTGCGTCTTTGTTGAAAACAGACGCTTTAGTCGAAGTCCATAGGCTCATGAGGCACAGACGTGGTTATTCGTCGTTTATTTATACCTGCTACATCGTCCTGTGAGCATAGATCACAGATGGACACCATTGAAAATTTGAAACTGATATTCACTGGTGTTCGTTTCCAAAATCAGCTCACCTAAGCCATGGATATGAAGGGATTGGTTCTGTACTGTGAGCTGTAGATACTTCGGCGAAAGTCAATGGTTGATATCAAGCTGAAACAGTAGGTATGTAAGTTTTGTTAGGAGAGTTAAAATAGTAGGGGATTTAAGAATGAGCCCTATAAACGGTCGAGGAGGTTGGGGGGAAGGGGAGGCCTGAGCTGGAACGTCTCTCAGAGCGACCGCATTAGTAAGAGTCAGACGAACACGAAGGCTTACAGCACACGTAGGTCGAAAAAACATAGGCTACAGGCCATAGTTTATTTTTGTTTTGTTTTTTTTTTTCATGCAGTCTACCTACACGCTGTTCTGCGGATTCTTCGGTGTCTTTTATAGGGCTTCAGGACAGCACTGAGAAATATAACCCTGAACACAAATCCGTCTTTGGGTCGTATACTGTGAGTCGCTATACAAACCATCTGCAGACACGCAATTGTATTCTATCGGTATACAAGTAAACATCTGAAAACCGATTACACCTCTTTATCTGCAGGGTTCGTGCACACACTGGTGCAAGTCTACCTCGTCTCTCCGAAGTTCACAGTGTTTAGACAGACTGGTTATTGTTACACACAACTGTACAAAGACGTTATAAGACACTGATCACTTATAGAGGTTTAAGAAGTTCATGTTACACGAGCTGAGACTTCCATTCCATGAGTAGCTCTATGTAGTGTTTTTGAAATGTGCACGTTACTGTGTTGCCTATCCACAAAACATAAAAATCAATACAAACAATATGTATGTAAGTGGCAAGACCGCCAGTCGTAAAGATGACGAGTTCTTCCAAGTCGATAATTGCAAAACCAATTCCAGAGATACCACCTCTCAAACGAAAATGTAAGAAGCATTTAATAAGTATTACACAAAGGTGGTAACATTTTGATGAGAGAAGCGGTCAACAGTTTTCAATTGTACAGGAGGGACAGTTGAAAGTCTACCCATCAAAATCAAAATCCAAACTCAAAGCCGTGGTCCGTGAAGAATTTCTGAAACTCCGTAGGTATCTCAGAGGCGCTTCGATTCCGGCTCTTCCTGAAAGCATCATGTTGATCTCATAAACTTGAATGTTAATATCTCTTTAGATTAGCGGAATTAGATACAACTATGACAACTTCAACACAGTTCGCCAGTGATCTTGAACGAAGTGTCGCCATTGCCATCTGGAGTGTTATACTCATGAAGAAGTGAAGGTGTTTAATGCATAATCCTTGACACACTATCTTTTCCGTTAGTTTTTTTTAATTAAATATTTCTGACGTAGTTTAAGATCATACTATTTTACACAAGATCAAACAAATGCTACAAGGCGACACACACATAAGTCATATGCACGACCCTTGGGTATATCACTATTACCACTGTATGTGAGCAGTTGGTACCCTCTGAATTACCTATAAATGGTGCTGGTAAAGAGTGTCACTAAATGTCATGTAAGAAGGTTAAATAAAGCGCTGTCTGCAGCAGGACTGGAGGGAAAATCCCTTTAGTCTAATTGTAAGGGCGTTGACTGGAAATCCAACGATTGGGCACTTCTTTACTTGGTATATGCACTTAGGCATCAAGATGAGACCTTTCGAGTTGTTGAGAGTCCACGAGTACGTGACAATCGGCACCTACATACCCAGTCACAGCAGCACTTATTCCACTTATAGGGATCTTGTTTACACTTCTGACACACTCTTGGTCGCACAACATTTTCGAACACGCGATAAGTTGAGGTTTATACATATACGAGTTAATTTGTTGCGTATCAGTATGACTAGAAGGTATTTTTATGTGTGTTTCTGAAAAACGGGCTTTATGCTTAAATAGTGCTTACTACGTGAATGTACTAGTAGAGTATGTGGTGCTGTTGCAGAAATATTTTGTTCCAATACAAGACTTTGGTTCTAATGATTCCTGCAAATAGAGGCCTCAATAAAGTAAAGCTTTGTTCGCTGGAACAATGCAAAAGGTCAGGAAGTACTTCTAACCCGTTGGATCCATCAGAACCTGTTTGGCCTCTGGAAGAGCATTGATGTCTATATGGTGGGCTACTGAAGCAAGCTTTTTCGCACGCTCGAACCACTAGTCCAGTACTGATAAAACTCTCTGACATTAGGAGAATTGATTAAAGCTATTCATGTTTTCGTCTCATTAATTCGATGTTGAATAAAAGTGTACACTATATGCAGCTTTGAGCTTAGTGAAATATTTTATACTTTATCTTTTGACCATTCGCGGTTTACAGGAGTTAGAAAATGAAATGTAGATTTCCATACATAAAAGCAGTGTACGGATCCATATCATGAGATCGTGTCATTCCACTGGGTGGTCCATTCCGACTCCATACAACATGTCAGTTACTATGCACACCTTCAAAGTACTTGCAATGTGGTAATGACATGCCTTAAAGATAATATATTTCATGTTTTGCCGTTGGGAATTATTCTGGGTCCTCACTTGTGCTCGTGTGAATACGACTGTAAGGAGAAGTATTTAAAGAGTAATAAATCCTTTTGATGACTTGTTAGCTGTCAATAGCCAGCACAAAACAAATTCTGTGATATATATATATATCCATCTTCGCTTGATTTAACGGAAACTACAGATTCTCGAAATGGTACATATTCCCTGGACTTCAACATGCTGTTAAGGCGAGCCCGTTGTGGAGCCAGGGCTTTCAAAAAAAAAACAAGAATCAGAGGCCAATATTGCTGTAGTAATGTGGACGTATTACAGATGAATGACAACTAACTCATAGAGCCACATGATTTAGTGGTCCTGGTATTTCTGTAACGGTTCCTAGGTTTTGTAGGGCAAGATTAATTCTCAATGCTTTCGAACACATGTTTCTGTGGCTATTATATAGCTGTAATGTTAATGAAACTTCGAACGCATGATTCTCTGCTCATATTTCTTTAATCCAGTGACGTGGCGTGAAGCCTTGATCGTTTATTTTCAATGAACACATTTTTATGAATACAGCATTCCTGCTGTAGTAGTGTCAAGGTAGCGTAAAGACATAAAACCATTTAATTTTTTCGAAGACGTCATCAAAGTGAAACGTCTTTAATACTGCTGATGTGACATAAAAGGATAACAAATAGTTTACAACATGTTAACCACGATAACATTACTGTGTTGGCCTCATTATAACCCGTGGCCTCCGTGGCTCACTTTGTTAGCGCGCCATCGCAGCGCAGTGACCCCAAAACTTCAGATCATTGAGGTCACTGGGAGTTCAAGTCCAGCTTACGTTGAATTCCTCTCCGGTCGTACGTGGAAAGGCCAGCCAACAACATGCGTGTGGTCGTGGACCCAGTTTCCTACCACCATAATGATGGCCTCTGTCGTATGAGTGAAATATTCTTGTTTGCCGTGAAAAAACCAATCAAATAAATAAATTATCTCCGATGACTCCAATAGTGAGAAAAAGGTGTCCTGTAGGCTATACGAATCAAGGGTGCGCCAACCCCGCTATGTATATGTATAACACTGAAACATACAGGTCTATTGGCTGAAATGCATAAATGAATGTTTCATTCATACAACGGTGACGAGGGCGATGGTGGTAAGGAACTGGCAATTGCCCGGGGGAACCCACAACCATCCAAAAGTTATCTTCTATGAATGGCCTCAGAGGAAGCCAGCATGAGCTGCAATTCCATGTAAGGTCACTGCAACCTCACTGGAAAGAGCCTCCTCTGTCATTGCTCTGCGCCAGCCCTCCAAACCCTCGGCCACTCAGGCCCCTGGCAAGTTTGTATGTTAGACCGTTTTATAATTACAGCATATATTTATACAAGAAATATATATATTTTTAACATGTCTGTGTTGAAAAGGAGCAAGCACAATCGTTTGGATGTATAAAATGCGTTTTTCGAACTGAAGTTCAGTTACTATGGAACAGTGACTTCCTGATTAGTGACACGTATATCTCAATGCTGCAGACTGTAAACATGGGAGAGAGTTGGGCCATAGTCGATGAGAATGAGGAGGCAATTGACATCTAAGAAAAGAAAAATCGAAGTGATAATATTTTGTTCACGCAACTTCCGTATCAGCTATTCAGTCGATTTTTTAGTGTTTCAATAGCGCTTTCAGGAAAGCGGTAAATATGACCCTGAGCACAAACGCGTCCAGGGCTAGCTTTCTATGAGATTTCGTTCATACAGACTGTGGGCACACACATGTATTTCTTTAGGTATACAAGTAAATATCTGGAAACTGATCACACCCCTTCACCACTGGAACTCAGACACAGGCACAAATCTAGGTGATCCCACTGTTACACAGTACACAATATTCTTTTTAATACATTGGCTACAGTAGATATTGAATCTGCCAGTTTAGATGAGGACTTCCTATTACACCAGGGAAATAGCTGTCATGTACATGTGTCAGTATATATCTCCTGTGCCTTGTGAGATTTTGTGCATGGTGGGAAATTCCAACAGGACAGAGAAGGACAAGTTTACAATCTAATCCAGGTGGACAAAGTTCACCCTTAAGCATGGAGAATCATCACCCACAGATCATC